>CM039087.1:35677292-35886587 GCA_022113865.1 Chimonanthus praecox
TTAGGGTTTAGGGTTTAGGGTTTAGGGTGTTAGGGATTTAGGGTTTTGGGGTTTGAGGGTTTTAGGGTTTTAGTGTTTAGGGTTTGAGTTTCAGGATTTTCGGGTTTAGGGTTTTAGGGTTTTATGGTTTAGGGTTTACGGTCTATGGTTTAGGGATTATGGTTTTGGGTTTAGGGTTTAGGCATTAGGGTTTAGGGTTTAGGGTTTAGGGTTTTGGATTTAGGGTTTTGGGTTTTAGAATTTTAGGGTTTAGAGTTTAGGGTTTTAGGGATTTAGGGCTTTAGGGTTTTAGGGATTGAGGGTTTTGGGTTTTAGGGTTTTAGGGTTTAGGGTTTAGGGTTTCAGGGTTTTAGGGTTTAGGGTTTTAAGGGTTTTAGGGGTCTAGGGTTTTTGGGTTTAGGGTTTAGGGTTTAGGGTTCTAGGGTTTTATGGTTTTAGGGTTTAGGGTTTTAGGATGAGGGTTTTAGGGGTTTATGGTTTAGGGTATAGGGTTTTAGGGTTTCACGCTTTACGCTTTAGGGTTTAGGGTTTAGGGTTTTAGGGTTTAGGGTTTTAAGGTTTAGGGTTTCGGGATTATGGTTTACGATTTAGGGTTTAGGCATTAGGGTTTAGGGTTTAGGGTTTTGGATTTAGGGTTTTATGGTTTTAGAGTTTACGGTTTGGGGTTTAGGTTTTAGAGTTGTAGGGTTTTAGGGTTTTACGTTTTAGGGTTGGGTTTTACGATTTTGGGTTTATGGTTTTAGGAGTTTACTATGTTAGGGCTTAGGTTTTAGGGTTTTAGTGTTTTAGGGTCTAAGATTTTAGGGTTTAGGGTTTAGGGTTTGGGGTTTAGTGTTTAGGGTTTTAGGGTTTAGAGTTTTAGGGTTTTAGAGGTTTAGCGTTTTAGGGTTTAGGTTTTAGGGTTTTAGGGTTTAGTGTTTTAGGGTTTAGAGTTTCGGGTTTAGGGTTTTTGGGGTGTAGTGTTTAGGGTTTTAGGATTTTAGGGTTTTAGGTTTTAGGGTTTTAAGGCATAGGGTTTTTGGAGTTCAGGATTTTAGGGTTTTAGGGTTTAGGGTTTAGGAATTTAGGGATTTAGGGGTTTAGGATTTAGGATTTAGGGTTTTCGATTTTTGAATTTTAGGGTTTTAGTGTTTTAGGGTTTAGGGTTTCAGGGTTTAAGGGTTTAGGGTTTAAGGGTTTTAGGGGTTTAGGGGTTTAGAGTTTTAGGGATTTAGGGTTTTGGGGTTTTAGGGTTTAGGGTTTAGGGTTTCAGGGTTTTAAGGTTTGGGGTTTTTGGGTTTTAGGGGTTTAGGATTTTAAGGTTTTGGGTTTAGGGTTCTAGGGTTTTATTATTTTAGGGTTTAGTTTTTAGGGTTTAGGGTTTTAGGGTTGAGGGTTTTAGGGGTTTATGGTTTAGGATATAGGGTTTTAGGGTTTTAGGGTTTTACGGTTTAGGATTTAGCGTTTAGGGTTTTAGGGTTTTAGGGTTTAGGGCTTTAGGGTATAGGGTTTAGGGTATAGGGTTTAGGGTTTAGGGTTTATGGTTTAGGGTTTATGGTTTAGGGTTTGGGGTTTAGGGTTTAGGTTTTAGGTTTTAGGGTTTAGGGTTTAGGCTTTAGGTTCTAGGATTTAGGGTTTTTAGGTTTTAGGGATTTAGAGTTTAGGGTTAGGGTTTAGGGTGTAGAGTTTTAGGTTATTTGGTTTTACGTTTTAGGATAGGGTTTTATGGTTTATGGTTTAAGGAGTTTAAGGTTTTAGGGCCTAGGCTTTAGGGTTTTTAAGGTTTTAGTGTTTTAGGGTTTAAGGTTTTGGGTTTAGGTGTAATGGCCCAGAGTTTGTAAATCAATATATAGGTGGATATTATTTATTGTAAATGGTGGAAATTGGAAATTTGATGGAATAAATGGTGAATGGATCAAAATATGGACAAAGGCCCAAGTATGGCCGAATGAACTATGGTTTGGATTTAAATTCAGCTAAAGGGTCAATGATGGTCAATTGGGCCAAGGATGGTCAATTGGACCCAATACCCATTTGGGACCCAATGGATCAAGATGATGTAAGCTCTAAAGTAAATGGGTAGGAGGTGAATGTAATTGGGCCATGGGCCCAATGGTGATCCAAGTAGTTGGAAATGGATTAAATTAAATCACCTAAGTTAGTGATGAATTGGCCAAGGTGACGTGGCCGAGTGGGACCCACCTCCACCTCACCAAGTGAGGTGGCGTGTGGACCAAGGATTGGTGGGGCCGGCCACCATGGTTGACTTGATCAACCATGGGTGGAATAATGGGATTAGGTTAACTGGAAATTATTTAACCTAAGGTAATTAACTAATTAATTAAATGATTAAATTATTCAAAAGGTGGTTAAATGGTTAAATGGGAAGATCCAAAAGCCATCTTATCTCCAAACATACAAAACGTTGGCTAGGGTGGTGGTTATCCCAACCATCACCATAAAGCATGGAAAATATCTTATGGGTTGGTGGGAAAGTTAATGGTTGTGTGTAAATTAAGTAATCAAAAGGATAAGATGAGTTTTCATCTCATTCTCTCCATTTTAACTCTCATTTCACTCTTTTCCTCTTTTGCACTCTCAAAGCCATCCCTCACACACCCAAGGGAGAGAGGAAGAGAACTAAGAAGAGAAGGAGAGAAGAAGATAAGAAAGAAGTGCAAGCATGGTCCACCACTCCAAGATCAAAGCTTGGGATCTTATTTCTCACCATCTCCTTCTCTCCCTCTCTCAAACCTAACCCTACCTTAGCCGACCCAAGCCTTGATGTTTTTCCATTGATCAAGCATCTTGACAGACCAATCAAGGAGAAAAAGAGAAGAGAAGGCCAAAGAACCCGAGAGGAGGAGGAAAAAAATCGGAGGAGCCGTCGGATTGTAAGTATTTTTAAAACAAGAGATTAGATTTTTTTTAGTGTTTAAGAGATTATGAAATCCATTGCTTGGATTTAATGGTGGCCAAATTATCATAGGCCTTGGATCTCAAATCCATCCAATGGAAAGATGAGAAATGGATAAAGTGGGAGAGATGGATTAAGAAAAAAATAAAGGATGCTTTAAGGGTTTTACGTATTAAAATTTTATACAAACATGGGAGAGATAGATTAAGAAAAAAAAAACAAATGGATTAAGGACATTATGTATTTAAATTATTTAAGCAATGGATGTATGGAAATTTTGGAAGGAACCATGGTAGATAATTAAGTGATGAATTAGGGTTTTAAAGAATGGAAGTCATGGAGGATGATTTAGGGTTTTAAGATTTTAATGGTTAAATGTAGGTAATTAAGGATCTTTAATGGAGTTTTTAGGGTTAGCATCATGAAAGAATGATTAATGATGTTAGGGTTTTAAATGATTAAATGTTGGTAAATTTTAAAAGGGGTTTGAATGTGGAATGATGATGGATGTAAAATAATGGAAAAATAAATGGGGAATGTTGGTGGTGTTGATGAACCCTATGGTAATGTATTCATAATTTTATGGATGGAATGTTTTTAAATCCTATGGTGATGTAATGGTGGTTTTAGATGGGTTTAGAAGGATGGAAGAGATGGAGTAATGCATTAATAATTTGGAGGTTTAAAAAGGGTCAAATGTTTGTAAATTATAAAGGGAGCTTAGTGGAGAAAATCATGGAAGGAATGATCATGAATTTTAGGGTTTAGATGATTAAATGTAGTGATTTTAAATGAGGAAATGCATGGGAGATATGAATGATGTTAATGGCCTCAAGGGTGGTAGAGGACGGTGACCCATAACCCATTTTGCAAGTCATTTGATGGGTTAAGTTAGACTTAGGTATGTGTTTAAATTAATGGGGATTAGGTTAAATTAAAAGGGGTTGATTTTAATTATTCCATGACATGATTGGTGAACTTAGAAGTACTTAGACCATAGTGATGGTGAGGAAATGTTGGCAACTTCAATGAATTTTAAATGTAATTAGTAATGATCAAAATTGATAATTTAAAGGCATGGTGTAAACCTCCTCATGGGAGGACTTATTATGGATCTAAGTGTGGTGAAATAGACCCAAGGCAATGAGGAGAAGACATCATGGGTTCGGCTATGGTGTATGGCCGAACCCATGACTCATTGAGAGTCATCTTTGGGCTAAAGTTTAAGGTGTGTGCATGTGTTTAAAATTAATGGGATTTAGATTAAGTTAATGACTAATTCGTTAATGTGCATATCATGGTTGATGGAACATTAATGGATCTAGTGTATGGATCAATTATGAACAAAATGTACATGGATTAAGTGAATGAGTAACCATGGAAGGGTAGTGGCAAAACCGTAAATATTGGCCAAACCAAAATGAAGAACCCCATGGGAAATGATCATGGACTTAGGGACTCTAATTAACAACCTTATGCATGATTAATAAAGCCTAGGGTGGCTGGTTTTTAAGCTCATGTGATTAAAATATTTAATGGACTAAAAGGGACCCACAAAACCTAGATAGTGAGGCTCGGCCATGGTGTATGGTTGAACCTCACTAAGGCATGAATTAGGGACATAATAATAGTTAAAAACAGGGACTAATTTGGTAATGTATAATAAGGTACCGGATATCGCAAGCGGTACGCGATCGGTGACCGGATTATCGGACGGAAACGAGAGAGGACGCTAGTCAGTATTCGGTAGGATTCCTACCTTTTGTAAGCCATGGATTAAGTATTATGTGATGGTTTCCCTTTAATTTATTTTGGAAATCGTGTGAATGTTTTAAGATGGGTTTTGGATTAAGTATTATGTGATGTTTTCCTTTAATTTATTTTGGAAAT
The DNA here is from genome assembly GCA_022113865.1 of Chimonanthus praecox. NCBI lineage: Eukaryota > Viridiplantae > Streptophyta > Magnoliopsida > Laurales > Calycanthaceae > Chimonanthus > Chimonanthus praecox. Next base: position 35,682,079 of record CM039087.1, read on the forward strand.
CATGTGAATGTTTTAAGATAGGTTTTGGATTAAGTATTATGTGATGATTTCCCTTTGATTTATTTGGTAATCATGTGATTGTTTTAAGATGGGTTTTATGACTATGATTTACATATATTACATGGCATATGACATCTACATCTCCTGCATGGCATGGGAGGGATATGACAGGGGAAGGATGAAATGAAACCGGAGTCCATGCTCCGTCGGGGCGACCGATAAACAGACATGGGGATATTTTGATGTGTTTGATTTATCAGGGATGTTGTATGTAATTATGATACCTTGATGATGGTCCTTCCATCAAGGGGGATGATGTGTGACTGTTTATATCTTGACGAGGTTTTGCCGTCAAGGGGGATGATGTGTGACTGTTTATATCTTGACGAGGCATTGCCGTCAAGGGGGATAATTTGTGATTGGTCATATCTTGACGAGGTTTTTCCGTCAAGGGGGATTGGTATCATGATAGTAAGGATGATGGGTGGGACACATGACATAAGACACCCATGGCATTGCATCCATTTATGGTTTTCACTTTATTACTATCTATGTTTTGTTATCATTAATCCATGTGTTAGCCCTACCCGAAGTCTTACTGGGCGCGTTGTCTAACGCCCTACTTCTACCCTAGCTGATGACACAGGAGATGCCGGAAAAGAAGGACGAGACGGGAGCCAAGCTTAGGAGCTTGGGGAGACAGACTACTTAGTTTATTCAAGTTTACTTTGGAAATGTATTTGATAGCTTAGCTCGTCGGAATGTAATATTTTAGATTAATTGCTATGTTTTGGATTTTATTTTGGTTTTTATGTTGTTGAGGTATTTTGGTAATTAAATGAATGTATTTTCCCTGCTATCTCAAATTTGTAGGATAATCTCTATGGTAATTTCCTCACTTAGTTAGTATTCCACAAGCTTACGCTACGTGTGAACTGTTCTCTGTGGACTTCGTTCCACGCACATGTAGGGTTGGCCAGTTAAGGGCCGAGCTTTAGAAGCTTGGCCTTAACTCGCGTCGTGACGTCTGCGCCCTTTGTCACTCTTCATATAAAAAAAAAATAGACTCTGATTTTGGTGAAAATGATCGGGCGTTACATTAGGGTTTTGGGGTTTTAGGGTTTTATGGTTTAGGGTTTCAGGGTTTTAGGGTTTAGGATTTTAGGGTTTTTGGGTTTAGGGTTTTAGGGTTTAGGTTTTACAGTTTACGGTTTTAGGTTTTAAGGTTTTATGGGTTTTGTGTTTTATGGTTTTGGATTTTACGGTTTAGGGTTTTACGATTTTAGGGTTTTGGCATTTTAAGGTTTAGGGTTTATGGTTTTAGGGTTTTAGCGTTTTAGGGTTTAGGGCTTTAGGGGTTTAGGGTTGAGGGTTTTATGGTTTAGGGTTTTTTGGTTTTAGGGTTTAGGGTTTTAGGGGTTTAGGGTTTTGGTTTAATGGTTTAGGGGTTTAGGGTTTAGGGTTTAAGGCTTCGGGTTTTAGGGTTTTAGGGTTTTAGAGTTTTAGGGTTTAGGGTTTTGGGTTTAGGCTTTTAGGGATTTAGGGATTTAGGATTTAGGGTTTTAGGATTTTATAGTTTTAGGGTTTAGGGTTTAGGGTTTCAGGGTTTTAGGGTTTAGGGTTTTAGGAGTTTATGGTTTTAGGGTTTAAGGTTTAGGATTTAGGGTTTAAGGCTTCGGGTTTTAGGGTTTTGGGGTTTTAGAGTTTTAGGGTTTATGGTTTACGCTTTTAGGGATTTAGGGGTTTAGGATTTAAGATTTAGGGTTTTGGGGTTTTACGGTTTTATAGTTTTAGGGTTTCAGGGTTTTAGGGTTTAGGGTTTTAGAGGTTTATGATTTTAGGGTTTAGGTTTTAGGGTTGTAGGGTTTTATGGGTTTAGGGTTTAGGGTTCTAGGGTTTTATGGTTTAAGGGTTTAGGGTTTTAGGGGTTTAAGGGTTTTAGGGTTGAGGGTTTTTTGGATTTCTGGTTTAGGGTATAGGGTTTTAGGATTTTACGGTTTTAGGGTTTAGGGTTTAGGGTTTTATAGTGTTAGGCTTTTAGGGTTTAGGGTTTTAGGGTTTAAGGTTTAGGATTTAGGGTTTTAGGGTTTTAAAGTTTAGGGTTTAGACTTTAGGCTTTAGAGTTTTAGGCTTTTAAGGATTTAGGTTTTAGTGTAGGGTTTTAGGGTTTAGTGTTTTAACGTTTTAGGGTTTTAGGGTTTGGGGTTTTAGGAGTTTAAGGTTTTGGGGTTTAGGTTTTAGGCTTTTAGGGTTTTAGTGTATAACATTTTAGGGGTTTAGGGTTTTAGGGTTTAGGGTTTAGGATTTAGTGTTTAGCGTTTTAGGGTCTTAGGATTTTTGGGTGTTTAGGTTTTAGGATTTTGGGCATTTAGGTTTTAGGATTTATGGTTTTAGAGTTTAGGGTTTAACGATTTTAGGGTTTAGGGTTCGAGGGGTTTTAGGGGTTGAGGATTTTTGCGTTTAGGGTTTAGGGCTTAGGGTTTAGGGTTCTAGGGTTTATGGTTTTAGGGTTTAGTGCTTTTAGGGTTTAGGGTTTTAGGGCTGAGGGTTTTAGGGGTTTATGGTTTAGGTTATAGGGTTTTACGGTTTAGGGTTTAAGGTTTAGGGTTTTAGGGATTAGCGTTTAGGGTTTAGGGTTTAGTTTAGGGTTTAGGGTTTAGGGTTTAGGGTTTTAGGGTTTTAGGGTTTTAGAGTTTAGGGTTTAGGGTTTAGAGTTTTAGGGTCTTACGTTTTAGGGTTGGGTTTTAGGGTTTATGGTTTTTTGGAGTTGATGGTTTTAGGGCTTAGGTTTTAAGGTTTTAGCGTTTTACGGTTTTAGTGTTTAAGGGTTTAAGATTTTAGGGGTTTAGGGTTTTAGGGTTTAGGGTTTAGTGTTTAGGGCTTTAGGGTTTATGGTTTGAGGGTTTTTGGTTTTCGGGTTTAGGTTTTTTGGTTTTAGGGTTTATGTCTTTAGGGTTCAGAGTTTAGTTTTTCGGGGTTTTTGGGTTTTAGTGTTTTGGGTTTCAGGGTTTTAGGGTTTTAGGGCATTGGGTTTTAGGAGTTCGGGATTTTAGGGTTTTAGGGTTTAGGGTAATAGTGATTTAGGGGTTTAGGATGTAGGATTTAGGGTTTTGGGGTTTTAGTGTTTAGGGTAATAGGGATTTAGGGGTTTAGGATGTAGGATTTAGGGTTTTGGGGTTTTAGGGTTTTAGTGTTTTAGGGTTTTAGTGTTTTAAGGTTTTAGGGTTTAGGGTTTTAGGGTTTTAGGGTTTAGGGTTTTAGGGATTTCGAGGTTTAGGGGTTTAAAGTTTTAGGGCTTTAGGGTTTTAGGGATTTAAGGTTTAAGGGTTTTAGGGTTTAGAGTTTTAGGGTTTCGGGTTTTAGCAGTTTTAGAGGTTTAGGGGTTAGGTTTTAGGGTTTTAGGTTTAGGGTTTTAGCGTTTAAAGTTTAGGGTTTAGGATTTTTGGGTTTTAGTGTTTAGGGTTTTAGGGTTTTAGGATTTTAGGGTTTTAGGTTTTAGGGTTTTAGGGCATAGGGTTTTAGGAGTTCAGGATTTTAGGGTTTTAGGGTTTAGGGTTTAGGGTTTTAGGGATTTAGGGGTTTAGGATTTAGGATTTAGGGTTTTCGGGTTTTTGGGTTTTAGGGTTTTAGTATTTTAGAGTTTAGGGTTTTAGGGTTTAAGTGTTTAGGGTTTAGGGTTTTAGGGATTTACGGGTTTGGGGGTTTAGGGTTCTAGGGATTTAGGGTTTTGGGGTTTTAGGGTTTTAGGATTTAAGGTTTAGGGTTTCAGGGTTTTAAGGTTTGGGGTTGTAACGCCCGCCCCTTTTCACCAAAATCAGAATCTATTTTTTTTTTAAAAAAATGAAGAGTGACAAAAGGCACGGACGTCACGACGCGAGTTAAGTCCGAGCTTCTAAAGCCTGGCCCTTAACTGGCTAACCCTACGTGTGTGTGGAACGAAGTCCACGGAGAATGGTTCACACGTAGAAAACAAGCTTGCGGAATACTAAATTAAGTGCGGAAATATAATAGAGTCTATCCTACAAATTTTCAGATAGCAGGGAAGATACATTCATTTAATTACTAAAATACCTCAAAATTAATGACATCCAAAAGTAAAGTCCAAACCATAGCAAGAAATAGAAATTATTACAATCCGACGAGCTAAGCTACTCAAATTACATTTCCAAAATAAATTTAAATAAACTAAGTAGTTCGCTTCTCCAAGCTCCTAAGCTTGGCCTCCGTCGCGCCCCTTCGCTGCGCCATCTTGTAATGGCCCGGAATTTGTAAATCAATATATAGGTGAATATTATTTATTTTAATGGTGGAAATTGGAAATTTGATGGAGTAAATGTAGATCAAAATATGGGCAAATGGACCAATTATGGCCAATTGGACCATAGATTGGATGAAATTCATTAATTGGTCAATAATGATTAATTGGGTCAAGAATGGTCAAATTGGGTCAAATACCCATTTGGGACCCAATGGGTCAAGAGAGTTAAGCTCTAAGGCAAATGGGTAGGAAATAAATTGGGCCATGGGCCCAATGGTAATCCAATTAGTTAGAATAGATTTAATTAAATTTAAATCACTTGAGTTAGTGGTGAATTGATCAAAATGGTATAACCAAGTGGGGCCCACCTCCACCTCACCAACTGAGGTGGCGTGTGGACCAAGAATTGGTGGGGCCGGCCACAATGGTTGACTTGGTCAACTATGGGTGGAGTTCATAGAGGGAATTTAATGGAATTAAATTAAGTGGGAATTAATTAACTTAACCTAATGATCAAATTAATTAAATTAATTAAGCTAATCTAATTATGGTCAAATGGTCAAAACCACCCAAACAAACACAAACCATTCTAAAGAAACACATAACAAAACCATTGGCTTAAGTGGTGGTTTTATCCCAACCACCACCATTAAGCACATAAATCCATGTATGGTAGGTGGGGGACCTAATGATTGAGCGTAGAAACCAAAGATGAGATAGTTTTCATCTCATCTTCCAATCCCACTCCCATTTCACACATTCTCCCTCCCTTGCGCTTTCAAAACCGTCCCCTACATCCAACAAGAGAAAGAAGAAGAAAAACTAAGGAGGAAAGGAGAAGAAGACTTAGAGAAGTACAAGCAAAAGCCACCCAAGACCAAGGAGGCTAGGTGTTTTTCCCCATCCTCTCCTCTCCCTCTCTCAAATTTAACCCTACCTTAGCCAAACCCAAACCTTGGAGACTCCATCTTGATCAAGCATCTTAACCCAAAGATCAAGGAGAAGAAGAGAAGAGAAGGCTAAGGAGATCAAGATGAGGAGGAAAAACCGGAGGAGCAGTCGGATTATGAGTATTTCTAAAACAAGAGATTTGGATTTTTTTAGGGTTTAAGATTTGGGATCCATTCTTGTTAAATTTGATGGTGGCCAAATGATCATAGGCATTGGATCTCAAATCCATCAATGGAAGGATGGAAAGTGGACAAAACCCTAATGGGTAAATTAGGGTTAGGGTAAGGAAAAAATAAATGGATTAAGGATATAATGTGATTAAGCATGGATGTGTATATTTTTGGAGTCAAGGGCCATAGGGTTCGGCCATGTAGTATGGCCGAACCCCATGGTAAGTGAATTATATTTTTTGTTAGGGTTTATAAGAATGGAAGCCATGGAGAATGTTTTAGGGTTCTAAGTGTTAATGATAAAATGTGGTGATGTTTTTAAAGGGGTTTAAGTGAAGAAATGCATGGGAAATATGAATGATGTTAAGGACATCAAAAATGGTAAATGGGAATGGATCATGAACCATGGGTTCGACCATGGTGAATGGCCGAACCCTATGGTGGTGTAATGGTAGTTTTAAATGAGTACAAAAATGTGGAAAATGATGGTTTTATGATGGTTTGATGATGGTTGTAAATGGATTTAAATGTGATTAAGGATGGTGATTTAAATGTATAAGTTAAGCCCCTTCATGGAAGGGCTTATGATGGGTTCAAATGTGTAAGTAGGCCAAAGAAAAAAAATGGGATAAAGACATCATGGGTTCGGCCATGCATGACCCATTGGTGGGTAAACTTATGGATTAAATTTGGTATTATGTATGTGAGAAATGAATGAGGGTTAGAGTATTTAAATGGCTGATTTTTCTAGTGTCGTTATGTTATGGGTAAATGAGACATCAATGGACCCATTTGGTGAACCAATTAAGGACTAATATTAAGGTGTATGCATATGGATTAATTAATGGAGTTTAGGGTAAGTAAGTGGCTAAATTCCAATGTTGTTATGTCATGGTTGATGGATCATGTTTGGATCCAAATTTATGGGTCGGTTATAGACAAAAAAAAAATGTACATGGATGGAGGGAGTATTAAACCATGGAGAAGTAGTGGCAAAACCGTAATTATGGGCCAAAATGAAGGACCATGGGTTCGGCCATAGTACATGGCCGAACCCCATGGGGGATGAACTTGGACTTAGACATTTTATGATGACCTTAGGTGTGTTCTATGAAACCTAGGGTGGCTGGATTTTAAACTCACAAAATTAAAATATCTAATGGATTGGGATTAAATGGGACCCACAAAACCTAAATAGTGACCGATTATTCATATGGACTTGGAAATGATTAATGGGCTTAGAAATGATTAAAAATATGGACTAATTTGGTAAATGTATAATAAGGTATCGGGACATTGCTAACGGTACGCGATCGGCGACCGGATTTATCGGACGAAAACGAAAAAGGACGTTAGTCGGTATTCGGTAGGATTCCTACCTTTTTGTAAGCCGTGGATTATGTGTATGTAATGGTTTCCTTGTTTTATTTCAGTAATTATATGATTTATTTTAAGATGGGTTTCAAATGCTATGGATTATTTTAATACTATGGATGATAGTTTTAATGTTATGGATTATATTTCAATGCTATGGAATATATATTAAGGATATGAATTATATATATACTATATAGCATAATGCACTTACATCTCATGCATGGCATGGGCGGGAAAATAAAGAAACTGGAGTCCATACTCCGTCGGGGCGACCGAGAAGCAAACATGGGGATAGCCTGAGGTGCTATAACAGGAGTCCATGCTCTGTCGGGGCGACCGAGAAGCAAACATGGGGATAGCTTGATATGCTATAACCGGAGTCCATGCTCCGTCGTAGCGACCGAGAAGCAAACATGGGGACACCTTGACGAGGTCTTGCCGTCAAGGGGGATATGATATTGTGTGATGGTATGAATGATGGGTGGGACACATGACATAGGCACCCATGGCATGTCATTCATTTTATGGGTTTTATTATATTGCTATCGGCATGCTTGTTATCACTAATCCATGTGCTAGCCCTACTCGGAGTCCTACTGGGCGCGTTGTCTAACGCCCAACTTCTACCCTAGCTGATGACGTAAGAAGCGGCGGAAACGGCGGACGTGACGGGAGCCAAACTTAGGAGCTTGGGGAAAGCGGCTACTTAGTTTATTTAAGTTTATTTGGAAATGTAATTTTAAGTAGCTTAGATTGTTGCCATGTAATAATTTTAGATTTCTTGCTATGATTTGGATTTCATTTTGGACATTATGATTATGAGATATTTAGTAATTTAATGATGTATCTTCCTTTTTATCTAAAACTGGTAGGATAGATTCTATTATAACCCCCGCTTAATGTTTATTTTCCGCAAGCATAATTCTATGTGTGAACCGTTCTTCGTGGACTTAGTTCCACGCACACGTAGGGTTGGCCAGTTAAGGGCCGGGCTTTAGAAGCTCGGACTTAACTCGCGTCATGACGCCCGCGCCCTTTGTCACTCTCATTTAAAAAAAAAAAAAAATAGACTCTGATTTTCGGTGAAAAGGGGCTGGATTTACACATCTCCTGCATCATCAGGTAGGGTAGAAGTAGGGCGTTAGACAATGCGCCCAGTAGGACTCCGAGTAGGGCTAACACATGGATTAGTGATAACAAGACATATAGATAATATCATATCCAAAACCATGCGATTTGGTGCAATGTCATGCAATGGGTGTCCTATATCATGAGTCCCACCCATCATCCATACCATCATGCGGCCATATCCCCCTTTGACGGAAATACCTCGTCAAGATATAAACAATCACAAATCATCCCCCTTGATGGCAAAAACCTCGTCAAGATATAAACAGTCACAAATCATCCCCTTGACGGCAAAAACCTCGTCAAGATATAAACAGTCACAAATCATCCCTCTTGACGGCAAGGCCTCGTCAAGGTGTCCCCATGTTTGCTTCTCGGTCGCCCCGACGGAGCATGGACTCCGGTTATATCTCATAATACCCCTCTTGATGGATGAAACACATCAAGATATCCCCATGCTTGCTTCTCGGTCGTCCCGACGGAGCATGGACTCCGGTTATATCTCATCCTTCCCATGCCATATCCCTCCCATGTCATGCATGAGATGTAGATGCCATATGCCATGTAATATATATGATAGCACAAACCATGGCATTTAAAATCCCATCAATAAAACATATAATTTGATTCTCAAACAGATCAAGCAAAGCATCAATATACACATCATAGCCTTAAAACCCATCTTAAAACAATCATATGCTTACCAAAATAAATCAATGAAAAACCCATACATAACACATAATCCATGGCTTACAAAAAAGGTAGGAATCCTACCGAATACCGATTAGCGTCCTTTTACGTTTTCGTTCACAAACCCAGTCGCTGACCTGGCACCGCTTGCGATGTCCGATACCTTATTATACATTACCAAATCAGTCCATATTTTAATCACATCCAAGTCCATTATCCAAGCCTTAGTGGGGTTCGGCCCTACACCACGGCCGAACCCTACTAGTTAGGTTTGCGGGTCCCATTTAATCCTTTAACCATATTAATTTTGTGAGTTTAAAAACCAACACCCTAGGCTTCATTTAATCATACCTAAGGTCATTACTTAGAGCCCCTAAGTCTATGATCATTTCCCATGGGGTTCTTGAATTTGGCCATTATTTACAATTTTGCCACTACCCCTTCCATGGTTAAATCATTCACTTTTCCATGTACATTATGGTCCATAATTGATCCATAACTTAGATCCATTAATGATCCATAACTTAGGTCCGTTAATGACCCATCAACCATGTCATATGATCATTAAAATTAGCCATTTAATTAACCTAATCCTTATTCACTTAAACACATACAAAACCCCGTACTTAGCCCATAATTGATCCATAATCCTGGATCCATTAACGTTCCATCAACCATGATATGTTCATTAACAAATCAGTCCTTAACTTACCTAATTTTCCACTAATTAAAGCATATATATAGACCTAAATCTTAGCCCTTCAATTGGTTCACAATTGGGTCATTTACCACATTTTTTGATCCATAAACTTATATCCCTCAATGACTCACCAATCATATCATGGAATAAATAAAATCAGTCCCTTCAATTTAGCCCTATCCCCATTAATTTAAACAACACATAAGTCCAACTTAACAAATCAATTGACCTACAAATGGGTCATGGGTTTTATTTAAAATCAGCCCTTTAATTCAACCTAATCCCCATTTTTCCTTGGGTCTTTCTCCCATTTAGATCCATAATAAGCCCTCCCATGAGGAGATTTACATCATGCATTTAAATCATCAATTTTGATCATTACTAACTACATTTAAAATCCATTGAAGTTGCCAACATTCCTTCATCCTTACTATGGTCTAAGTACTTCTAAATTCACCAATCACTCTCCATGGTTTTTATCATTGTTTCCACCCCTTTTAAAAATCACTAATACCCATTCATTTAAAACCTTTATAAATCATTAACCCCTTTTCCATAGCCTCCATTCTCTAAATCCATTAAAATTCTAACACCATGAGAAGGTTCACATCATGCATTTCCTCATTTACAATCCCTTTAAAATTATTACATTCAATCATTAAAAAAAAAAATCATTAATCATCCCTCCATGATTCTAACCCTAAAACCTCCATTAAAAATCCTTAATTACTTACCATGGTTTTCTTCATTAAGCTCCCTTTAAAATTTACAAACATTTGACCCTTTTTAAACCTCCAAATTATTAATGCATTACTCCATATCTTCCATCCTTTTAAACCCATTTAAAACCACCATTACATCACCATAGGATTTAAAAAGATTCCATTCCTAAAATCTCCCCATGGTTTTATTTTTAGAACATTATTTCCCACACATAAAAATCCATTTTAAACTATCACCATTCTCAACCATTTTTCCCTATTTTTACACCCTTCAAATTTACAAACACATAACCCTAGGGTTCGGCCATACACCATGGCCGAAACCATGGTTCATGGTTCACTCCCATCTATGCCTTTCAAGGCCATAAAACCATTTACATTTTCATGAATTTCTTTATTTAAAACCCTTTCAAAAATCACTACATTTGATCATAAAATCTTAAAACCCTAAATCATCCTCCATGGCTTCCATTCTTTATAAACCCTAATAAATCAATTAATCACCTACCATGGTTTTGACCTTAAAAACCCCATTCCAATTTACTTAATTACTCACCATGATTCCTTCCAAAAATTCCATACATCCATTGCTTAAATAACTTAATTACATAATGTCCTTAATCCATTTATTTTTCTTAACCCTAATTTACCCATTAGGGTTTTGTCCATTTTCTTTTTATCCTTCCATGGGATGGATTTGAGATCCAAGGCCCATAATGTTTTGGCCATCACTAAATCTAAGAAATGGACCCCAAATCTTAAACCCTAAAAAAATCCAATCTCTTGTTTAGAAAATACTTACGATCCGACGCCTCCTCCGACTTTTCTTTCTCCTCTCGGGTTCCTTGGCCTTTTTTCTTCTTCTTCTCCTTTGTTGGTCGGCTAGGATGCTTGATTAAGATGAAAAACCTCCAAGCTTGGGTTCGGCCATGGTAGGGTTAGATTTGAGAGAGGGAGGGGAGAGGATGGAGATGAGAAAGAAGATACTATGGCTTGATCTTGGAGTGATGGCCAAGCTTGGCTTCTTTCTTCTCTTCTTCTCTTTTTTCTTCCAAGCTTTTCTTCTTCTTTCTCTTGGTGTAGGGGACGGTGGTGTGGGAGAACAAGAGAGGAAAAGAATGACATAAGAATGGGATTTGAAAGATAAGATAAAAAACAACACCTTTTGGTTTCTTAAACTTTACTCCACCATTAAGGCTTCCAACCACCAACATGAGATATTTTTCATGCTTTATGGTGGTGGTTGGGATAACCACCACCAAGCCCAACGTTCTTGGCTTCTACAGAGATGAGGTGGTGTGGTCTCCCAATTTTGACCCCTTTGACCACCTCATTTAATTAGCTTAATTAATCAATTACTTAGATCATTAGTTTAATTAATTCCCATTTAACTTAATTCCATTTGCTTAAATTCCCTTCATGCATACACCCATGGTTGACTAATTCAACCATGGTGGCCGGCCCCACCAATCCTTGGTCCACACGCCACCTCACTTGGTGAGGTGGAGGTGGGTCCCAATTGGCCATGTCACCTTGGTCAATTCATCACCAACTTAGGTGATTTAAATTTAATTAAATCCATTCCTCTTATTGGTTCACCATTGGGCCCATGGGTCAATTACATTTTCCTCTTACCCATTTACCTTAGAGCTTAAATCATTTTGACCCATTGGGTCCCAGATGTGTATTGGGCCCAATTTGACCATCCTTGGCCCAATTGACCATCATTGACCCTTTAAATAAATTTAAATCCAATCCATGGTCCATTGGCCCTACTTGAGTCTTTGTCCATATTTTGATCCATTCACCATTTATTCCACCAAATTTCCAATTTCCACTATTAAAATAAATAATAACCACATATTTATTGATTTAAAAATTTCAGGCATTACAATACAATCCTCTTTTAAAATTTTCGTCCCGAAAATTCGAGTGAAATAGGGGTTCAAACAACTCATACAAAGAGCTCCAGATGAGCGGCTCTCATCTCTGATTCAAGTTCCTAGGTGGTCTCCTCATTGCCATGTCGTTCCCCTACCACCTTCACGAACTGAATAACGCGGTTCCGCAGTACCCTTTGTTCTCTCCCGATCACTCTGATCGGCTTCTCCACATACTTCACGTCGTTTTGTACATCGAAGTATTGTACGTTCAATACATGTGAAGGATCGGGGTTGTACTTCCTCAACATGGACACATGAAACACATCATGTAGAGACGATAACTGTAGAGGAAGTGCTAACTGATAGGCCACCTCCCCCACCCTCTTTAGGATTGGAAACGGCCCCACAAATCTAGGCGACAACTTCCCCTTCTTCCCGAATCTCATGTGTCCCTTCCGTGGGGAGTCTTTCAAAAACACCAAGTCTCCCACCTCAAACTCGAGGAACCTTCTCCTCTTGTCGGCGTAACTCTTCTGACGGCTCTGTATAGTGAGTAGGTGTTGCGGTATCACCTTGATCTGCACTGTAGTCTCCGCAACCAACTCCTGTCCAATCAGTGCAGGCTCACCGGCCTTTGTCCAAACACACTGGCGATCTACACGGCCTACCATATAAGGCCTCTAATGGAGCCATCTGGAGGTTTGCCTGGTAACTGTTATTGTAGGAGAACTCCACCAGTGGCAAGTGATCCTCCCATCCACCCTTGAAGTCCAGCATACATGCTCCCAGCATATCCTCCAATATTTGTATTGTCCTCTCCGACTGTCCATCAGTCAGTGGGTGGAATGCTGTGCTGGTCATCACGTCAGTCCCCATAGCCGACTGCATGCTCTGCCATACTCTGCTAGTGGAATCGGCCATCTCTGTTGGACACAATAGTCCAAGGTACACTATGTAATCTGATAATGTCCCGGATGTACCGCCGACCCAAGGTCTCAGATGAATCTGTCGTCTTGACAGGAAGGAAATGCGCAGACTTGGTCAACCGATCCACCATGACCCATATTGCATCGTTGCCCCTTGATGACCTTGGCAGCCCTGTTACAAAGTCCATGGCTATATGCTCCCATTTCCACTTCGGTACAGGTAAGGGTTTGAGTAAACCCGGTGGCTTCTGATGTTCCGCCTTAACCCGCTGACAAGTTAGGCAGTGAGCAACAAACTCTGCCACATCTCTCTTGAGTCCATGCCACCAATAGTGTTTCTTAAGATCATGATACATTTTGGTGCTGCCCGGATGGATAGAGAGCTTGGTTTGGTGTGCCTCAACCAAAAACTCTCTTCTACAGCTCTCAGGCACATATGTCCTACCTCGGAATAAAAGGCCTTGCCCCAGTCGTAATTCCCATTCCGGCACATAGGGTTTAGGATTTAGGGTTTTAGGGTTTTAGAGTTTAGGGTTTAGGGTTTAGGGTTTAGAGTTTTAGGGATTTAGGGTTTTACGTTTTAGGGTTTTACGTTTTAGGGAAGGGTTCTAGGGTTTTAGGAATTTATGGTTTTAGGGCTTAGGTTTTAGGGTTTTAGGGTTTTGGAGTTTTAGGGTTTTAGATTTTAGGGGTTTAGGGTTTGAGGGTCTAGGGTTTGGGGTTTAGTGTTTAGGGTTTTTGGGTTTAGGGTTTTAGGGTTTAGGGTTTTAGGGTTTTGGGGTTTCCGATTTTAGGAGTTTTAGAGGCTTAGGGTTTTAGGGTTTAGGGTTTACGTTTTAAGGTTTTAGGGTTAAGGATTTTAGGATTTAGGGTTTTTGGGTTTTAGTGTCTAGGGTTTCAGGGTTTAAGGTTTTAGGGCTTTGGGTTTTAGGAGTTCAGGATTTTAGGGTTAGGGTTTAGGATTTAGAGTTTTACGGATTTAGGGGTTTAGGATTTAGGATTTAGGGTTTTGGGGTTTTAGGGTTTTTGGGTTTTAGTGTCTTTTGGTTTTAGAATTTAGGGTTTCAGTGTTTCAGGGTTTCAGGGTTTTAGATTTTAGGTTTTCATGGTTTTAGCGTTTAGGGTTTAGGGTTTTAGGGATTTAGGATTTTGGAGTTTTAGGGTTTTAGGATTTCCGATTTAGGGTTTCAGGGTTTTAAGGTTTAGAGTTTTACGGGTTTTAGTGGTTTAGGATTTTAGGGTTTAGGGTTTAGGGTTTAGGGATTAGGGTTTAGGGTTCTAGGGTTTTATGGCTTTAGAGTTTAGTGTTTTGGGGTTTTAGGGTTTTAAGGTTTTAGGGTTGAGGGTTTTAGGGTTTTAGGGTTGAGGTTATAGGGTTTTAGGATTTTAGGGTTTTACAATTTAGGGTTTAGGGTTTCGGGTTTTAGGATTTTAGGGTTTAGGGTTTTAGGGTTTAGGGTTCAGGGTTTAGGGTTTAGGTTTTAGGGTTTAGGATTTAGGGTTTTGGGGTTTTAGAGTTTAGGGTTTAGGGTTTAGCGTTTTAGGCTTTTAGGGTTTTACGTTTTAGGGTTGGGTTTTAGTGTTTTAGGTTTATGGTTTTAGGAGGGTTTTAGGGTTTTGGTGTTTTAGGGTTTAAGATTTTAGGGGTTTAGGGTTTCAGGGTTTAGGGTTTGGGGTCTAGTGGTTAGGGTTTTAGGGTTTTAGGGTTTAGAGTTTGGGCTTTAGGGTTTTATGGTTTAGGGTTTTAGCACTTAGAGTTTAGGGTTTTGGATTTTTTGGTTTTAGGGTTTAGGGTTTAAGGGTTTTAGGGTTTTAGGGTTTTAGGTTTTAGGGTTTTAGGTTTTAGGGTTTTATGGCTTAGGGTTTTAGGAGTTCAGGATTTTAGGGTTTTAGGGTTTAGGGTTTAGTGTTTTAGGGTTTTGGGGTTTTAAGGTTTTACTGTTTTAGGGTTTAGGGTTTCAACATTTTAGGGTTTAGGGTTTCAAGTTTTAGGGGTTTAGCGGTTTAGTGTTTTAGGGATGTAGGGTTTTGGGTTTTAGGGTTTTAGGGTTTTTGGGTTTAGGGTGTAGGGTTTTAAGGTTTTAGGGTTTAGGGTTTTAGGGGTTTTAGTGGCTTAGCCTTTTAGGGGTTTAGGGTTTACAATTTAGGGTTTAGGGTTCTAGTGTTTTATGGTTTTAGGGTTTAGTGTTTTAGGGGTTTCGGGTTTAGGGATTTAGGGTTGAGGGTTTTAAGGGTTTATGGTTTAGGGTTGAATTTTAGGGTTTTAGGGTTGAGGGTATAGGGTTTTAAGTTTTTAGGGTTTTACAGTTTAGGGTTTAGGGTTTAGGGTTTTGGGATTTGAGGGTTTTAGGGTTTAGGGTTTTAGGGTTTAGGGTTTAGGGTTTAGGGTTTATGATTTAGTGTTTAGGGTTTAGGTTTTAGGGTTTAGGGTTTAGGGTTTAGGGTTTTGGATTTAGGGTTTTAGGGTTTTAGAGTTTTGGGTTTAGGATTTAGAGTTTTAGGCTTTTAGGGTTTTACGTTTTAGGGCTGGGTTTTAGTGTTTTAGGTTTATGGTTTTAGGAGCTTAAGGTTTTAGGGCTTAGGTTTTAGGGTTTTAGGGTTTTGGTGTTTTAGGGTTTAAGATTTTAGGGGTTTAGGGTTTCAAGGTTTAGGGTCTGGGGTCTAGTGTTTAGGGTTTTAGGGTTTTGGGTTTTAGGGTTTTAGGGTTTCAGATTTTAGGAGTTTTAAAGGTTTAGGGTTTTAGGGTTTAGGGTTTAGGTTTTAGGGTTTTATGGTTTAGGGTTTTAGGGTTTAGAGTTAAGGGTTTAGGGTTTTTTGGTTTTAGTTTTTAGGGTTTAAGGGTTTTAGGGTTTCAGGGTTTTAGGTTTTAGGGTTTTAGGGCTTAGGGTTTTAGGAGTTCAGGATTTTAGTGTTTTAGGGTTTAGGGTTTAGTGTTTTAGGGTTTTGGGGCTTTAGGGTTTTACTGTTTTAGGGTTTAGGGTTTCAGCGTTTAGGGTTTAGGGTTTCGGGTTTTTGGGGTTTAGGGGTTTAGGGTTTTAGGGATGTAGGGTTTTGGGTTTTAGTGTTTTAGGGTTTAGGGTTTAGGGTTTTAGGGTTTTAGTGTTTAGGGTTTTAGGGGTTTTAATAGCTTAGGGTTTTAGGGGTTTAGGGTTTACAGTTTAGGGTTTAGGGTTCTAGGGTTTTATGGTTTTAGGGTTTAGTGTGTTAGGGGTTTAGGGTTTTAGGGATTTAGTGTTGAGGGTTTTAGGGGTTTATGGTTTAGGGTATAGGGTTTCAGGGTTTTACGGTTTACGGTTTAGGGTTTTGGGTTTTCGGTTTTAGAGTTTTAGGGTTTTTGGGTTTAGGGTTTTAGGGTTGAGGGTTTAGGGTTTAGGGTTTTTGGTTTAGGGTTTAGGGTTTAGGGTTTAGGTTTTAGGGTTTAAGGTTTAGGGTTTAAGGTTTAGGGTTTAGGGTTTAGGATTTGGGGTTTTAAAGTTTAAGGTTTAGGGTTTAGGGTTTAGGGTTTAGAGTTTTAGGCCTTTAGGGTTTTACGTTTTAGGGTAGGGTTTTAGGGTTTTAGGGTTTATGGTGTTAGGAGTTGAATGTTTTAGGGCTTAGGTTTAAGGGTTTTAGGGTTTAAGATTTTAGGGGTTTAGGGTTTTAGGGTTTGGGGTTTAGTATTTAGGGTTTTAGGGTTTAGGGTTTTAGGGTTTAGGGTTTCAGGGTTTCGGGTTTTAGGAGTTTTAGAGGTTTAGGGTTTTAGGCTTTAGCGTTTGGGTGTTAGGTTTTTGGGTTTAGGGTTTTATGGTTTAGAGTTTATGGTTTAGGGTTTTTGGATTTTAGTGTTTAGGGTTTTAGGGTTTTATGTTTTAGGGTTTTAGGGCTTAGAGTTTCAGGACTTCAGGATTTTAGGGTTCTATGATTTAGGATTTAAGGTTTTAGGGATTTAGGGGCTTAGGATTTAGGGTTATGGGGTTTTAGGGTTTTAGGGTTTTGGTGTTTTAGGGTTTAGGGTTTAAGGGTTTTAGGGTTTAGGGTTTTAGGGTTTTAGTGTTTTAGGGTTTAGGGTTTAAGGGTTTTAGGGTTTTGGGTTTTACGGGTTTAGGGTTTTGGTGTTTTAGGGTTTAGGGTGTAGGGCTTTAGGGTTTTAGGGTTTAGGGTTTAGGTTTTAGGGTTTAGGTTTTAGGGTTTAGGGTTTAGGGTTTAGGGTTTTAGGGTTTAGTGTTTTCGGGTTTTAGGGTTTTAGGGTTTAGGGTTTAGGGCTTTAGGATTCAGGGTTTCAGGGTTTTAGGGTTTTAGGATTTAGGATAGGGTTTTAGGGTTTAGTGTTTTCGGGTTTTAGGGTTTAGGGTTTTAGGGGTTTAAGGTTTTAGGGTTTAGGTTTTTGGGTTTTAGTGTTTTAGGGTTTAAGGGTTTAGGGTTTAGGGTTTTATGGTTTTAGGATTTAGGGTTTTAGGGTTTTGGGGTAGGTTTAGGGTTTAGCCTTTTAGAGTTTTAGGATTTTTAGATTTAGGGTTTAGGGTTTTAGGGTTTTAGGGTTTAGGGTTTAGGGTTTAGGGTTTTAGGGTTTAGTGTTTTCGGGTTTTAGGGTTTTAGGGTCTAGTGTTTTAGGGTTTAGGTTTAAGGGTTTTAGTGTTTTAGGGTATGAGATTTTAGGGTTTAGGGGTTTACGATTTGGGGTTTTAGGTTTTAATGTTTAGAGTTTTAGGGTTTTCGGTTTTAGGGTTTTAGGGTTTTGTCATTTTGGGGATTAGGGGTTTAGGGTTTAGGGTTTAGGGTTTAATGTTTAGGATTTAGCGTTTGGGGTTTAGGGTTTTAGGGGTTTAGTGTTTTAGGGGTCAAGGTTTAGTATTTTGGATTTAGGGTTTTGGGGTTTTAGGATTTTGGAGTTTAGGGTTTTAAGGTTTAGGGTTTTAGGGTTTTATGATTTAATGTTTAGAGTTTTAGGGTTTTAGGGTTTTAGGGTTTATGGTTTTAGGGTCTTAGGGGTTAGGGGTTTAGGGTTTTAGGGTTTAGGGCTTAGGGTTTTAGTGTTTTAGGCTTTGAGATTTTAGGGTTTAGGGGTTTACGATTTAGGGTTTTAGAATTTTAATGTTTAGAGTTTTAGGGTTTAGGCTTTTAGGATTTTCGGGTTTTAGGGTTTAGGGTTTTAGGGTTTTGGGGTTAGGGGTTTAGGATTTTTGAGTTTTAGGGTTTAGGGTTTTAGGGTTTTGGGGTTAGGGGTTTAGGGTTTTGGGGGTTAGGGTTTAGGGTTTTAGGGTTTAGGGTTTTAGGGTTTTAAGGGTTTTAGGGTTTAGGGTTTAGGGTTTAGGGTTTTACTATTTTAGGCTTTGAGATTTTAGGGTTTAGGGGTTTACGATTTAGGGTTTTAGGTTTTAATGTTTAGAGTTTTAGGGTTTAGGGTTTGGGGTTTTAGGGTTTTAGGGTTTATGGTTTTAGGGTTTTAGGGGTTAGGGTTTATGGTTTTAGGGTTTAGGTTTAAGGGTTTTAGTGTTTTAGGTTTTGAGATTTTAGGTTTAGGGGTTAACGGTTTAGGGTTTTAGGTTTTAACGTTTAGAATTTTAGGGTTTAGGGTTTTAGGGTTTGAGGGCTTAGGGTTTAGGGTTTTAGGGTTTTGGGGTTTAGGGTTTAGGGCTTAGGGTTTAGGATTAAGGGTTTGGGGTTTAGGGTTTTAGGGGTTTAAGGTTTTAGGGGTCAGGGTTTTGGATTTTTAATTTAGGGTTTAAGGTTTTAAGGTTTAGCTTTTAGTGTTTAGTGTTTTAGGGTTTTAGGGTTTTGGGTTTTAGGGTTTTGGGTTTTAGGGTTTATGGTTTTAGGGTTTTAGGGGTTTGGGGTTTAGGGTTTTAGGATTTAGGTTTTTAGGGTTTTTGGGGTTTTAGGGTTTTAGGGTTTAGTGTTTAGGGTTTTAGGGATTTAGGGGTTTAGGGCTTTAGGGTTTTAGGGATTGTGGGTTTTAGCATTTTAGGGTTTAGGGTTTAGAGTTTCTGGGTTTTAGGGTTTAGGGTTTTAGGGGCTTTAGTAGTTTAGGGTTTAGGGTTTAGGGTTTACGGTTCTAGGGTTTTATGGTTTTTGGGTTTTGTGTTTTAAGGGTTTAGGGTTTTAGGGTCGAGGGTTTTAGGGGTTTATGGTTTAAGATAAAGGGTTTTTGGGTTTTAGGGTTTTACGGTTTAGGGTTTAGGGTTTAGGATTTAAGGGTTTTAGGGTTTTAGGGTTTAGCGTTTAGGGTTTAGGGTTTTAGGGTTTTAGAGTTTTAGAGTTTAGGGATTAGGGTTTTAGGAGTTCGGGATTTTAGGGTTTTAGGGTTTAGGGTTTAGGGTTTTAGGGATTTAGGGGTTTAGGATTTAGGATTTAAGGTTTGGGGTTTTTCTTTAATTTTTTAGGGTTTTAGTGTTTTAGGGTTTAGGGTTTCAGGGTTTTAGGGTTTAGGGTTTTAGGGTTTTTTTAGTGTTTTATTTTTTATTTTAGGGTTTTAGGGTTTATGGTTTTAGGATTTTAGGGGTTAGGGGTTTAGGGTTTTAGGGTTTAGGGTTTAGGGGTTTAGGGTTTTAGGGTTTAGGGTTTAGGGTTTAGGGTTTTATGGTTTTAGGGTTTAGTGTTTTAGGGGTTTAGGGTTTTCGGGTTGAGGGTTTTAGCGGTTTATGGTTTAGGGTATAGGGTTTTAAGATTTTACGGTTTAGGGTTTAGGGTTTAGGGTTTTAGGGTTTTAGGGTTTAGGGTTTTAGGGTTTTAGGGTTTAGAATTTAGGGCTTATGGTTTGGGGTTTAGGGTTTAGGTTTTAGGTTTTAGGGTTTAGGGTTTAGGGTTTAGGATTTAGGGTTTTAGAGTTTTAGAGTTTAGGGTTTAGGGTTTTAGGAGTTTAGGATTTTAGGGTTTTAGGGTTTAGGGTTTTAGGGATTTTGGGGTTTAGGATTTAAGATTTAGTGTTTTGGGATTTTAGGGTTTTAGTTTTTTAGAGTTTAGGATTTCAGGGTTTTAGAGTTTAGGGTTTTAGGGGTTTTAGGGCTTTAGTGTTTTTGGGTTTAGGGTTTAGGTTTTAGTGTTTTAGTGTTTTAGGGGTTAGGGTTTTAGGGTTTTGGGTTTTAGGGTTTTAGGGTTTAGGGTTTTAGGGATTTAGGCTTCAGGGTTTTGGGTTTAGGGTTTAGGGTTTTAGGGTTTAGGCTATAGTCTTTTAGGGTTTAGGGTTTTGGCATTATAGGCTTTTAAGGTTTTAGGGTTTAGGGTTTTAAGGTTTTTGGCTTCAGGGTTTTGGGTTTAGGGTTTAGGGTTTTAGGGTTTTAGAGGTTTAGGTTTTTAGGGTTTTAGGGTTTAGGGCTTAGGGTTTAGGGTTTATGGTTTAGGGTTTAGGGTTTAAGGTTAGGGTTTTAGAGTTTAGGGTTATGGGTTCAGGGTTTAAGGTTTAGGGTTCAGGGTTTAGGGTTTAGGGTTTGCATATAGGGTTTAGGGTTTTAGGATTTTAGGGTTTAGGCTTTAGGGTTGAGAGATTGAGGGTTTAGGGTTTTGGGTTTAGGGTTTTAGGGGTATAGGGTTTTAGGGTTTAGGGTTTACGGTTAGGGTTTAGGGTCTTAGGATTTAGGGTTTTGGGGTATTAGGGTTATAGGGTTTACATTTTAGGGTTTAGATTTTTGGATTTAGGGTTTAGGGTTTAGATTTTAGGGTTTCGGGTCTTAAGGTTTTAAAGTTTAAGGGTTTAGGTTTTAGGGTTTTTGGATTTAGGGTTTAGGGGTTTAGGGTTTTGGGGTTATAGGGTTTCAGGAATTTTGGCTTTAGGGTGTTGGGTTTTAGGGTTTTAGGGTTTAGGGTTTTTGGGTATATGGTTTTAGGTTTTAATGTTTAGGGTTTTTGGGTTTATGGTTTTAGGATTTTGGGGTTTAGGGGTTTAGGGTTTAGGATTTTAGAGTTTAAGGGTTTTAAGGTTTAGGCTTAAGGGTTTTAGAGTTTTAGGGTTTAGGGTTTAGGGTTTAGGATTTAGGGTTTAGGGTTATAGGGGCTTAAGGTTTTAGGGGTTTAGGGTCTAGGATTTTGGATTAGGGTTTTGGGGTTTTAGGGTTTAGTGTTTAGTGTTTTAGGGTTTAGTGTTTAGTGTTTTAGGGTTTTAGGGCTTAGGGTTTTAGGGTTTATGGTTTTAGGGTTTTAGGGGTTAGGGGTTTAGGGTTTTAGGGTTTAGGTTTAGGACTTAGGGTTTAGGGTTTAGGGTTTGGGGTTTTAAGATTTTATGGTTTTAGTGATTTAGGGTTTAGGGTTTAGAGTTTTAGCGTTTTAGGGTTTTAGGATTTAGGATTTAGGGTTCAGGGTTTTAACATTTTTGGTTTTAGGTGTTTAGGGGTTTAGAGGTTTAGGATTTTAGGGTTTAGGGGTAAGGGTTTAGGATTTAGGGTTAAGGGTTTTATGGTTTTAGGGTTTAGTGTTTAGGGTTTAGGATTTAGGGTTTAGGGTTTTGGTTTTTAGGATTTTAGGGTTTTAGGGTTTTCGAGTTTAGGGTTTAGAGTTTTAGCGTTTTAGGGTTTTAGGGATTTAGATTTTCGGGCTTTAGGGTTTAGGGTTTTGGGTTTAGCGTTTTAGGATTTTATGATTTTAGAGGTTTAGGTTTTTAGGATTTTAGGGTTTAGGGTTTAGGGTTTAGTATATAGGGTTTAGGCTTTAGGGTTTTAGGGTTTAGGCTTTAGGGTTTAGGGTTTTAGGGTTTTCGGGTACAGGGTTTTAGGGGTATATGGTTTTAGGATTTAGGATATAGGGTTTTAGGGTTAGGGTTTAGGGTTTATGGTTTAGGATTTTAGAGTTTTATGGTTTTAAGGTTTAGGGTTAAGGGTTTTATGGTTTTAGGGTTTAGGGTTTAGGGTTTAGGATTTGGGGTTTAAGGTTTAAGGTTTTAGTGTTTTAGGGTTTAGGGTTTATAGTTTTAGCGTTTTAGGGTGTTAGGGATTTAGGGTTTAGGGTTTTAGGGTTATAGGCTTTTAGGGTTTTAGGGTTTAGGATTTTAGGGTTTTTGGCTTCAGGGTTTAGGGTTTTGGGTTTAGCGTTTTAGGGTTTTATGGTTCTAGAGGTTTAGGTTTTTAGGATTTTAGGGTTTAGGGTTTAGGGTTTAGGGTTTAGGGTTTATGGTTTAGGGTTGAGGGTTTAGGGTTATGGTTTTAGAGTTTAGAGTTAAGGGTTTATGGTTTAGGGTTTAGGGTTAAGGATTTTAGGTTTAGGGTTTAGACTTTAGGGTTTAGGGTTTTAGGGTTTTCGGGTTTAGGGTTTTAGGGGTATATGGTTTTAGGGTTTAGGGTATAGGATTTTAGGGTTAGGGTTTAGGGTTTAGGGTATAGGATTTTAGGGTTAGGGTTTAGGGTTTCGGGTTTAGGGTTTAGGGTTTTGGGGTATTAGGGTTATAGGGTTTACGGTTTAGGGTTCAGATTTTAGCGTTTAGGGTTTAGGGTTTAGATTTTAGGGTAGGGTTTTTGTAACGACCCGTTCCGAGTTTCCCGATTTTTTTTGCAAAGATTTCAGACCTCCGAGTTGTTTTTGGGACCGTAGTAGTAGTGAGGAGAGTGTGGGTTCCGTGGAGGGCCCCAGTTATCTAATTTCGAGTTTGAAAACTCGAAGGGCATTTTAGTAATTTCATAATTTTTATGTATAGTCATGAAAAATTTGTTGAAATCACACATTTTTCCCGCTCGACTTTCAAAATTCTAGAAAATTTTTTGGTTTTCGATTTCGTCGCCGTTTACCTCTTTTTTTTTAAAAAAAAAAAGAAACCCTAAAAACCCCCTTTTTTAAGACCCTCCCGCGGTACTGTAGCACCCTCACCCGCAGCTCTCTTTCTCTCTCTCAGTGCTTCTCCTTCTTCTCCTTCTTCTTCTTCCCTTGGCCTATTCGTGCAGCTGCTGGTCTTCTCCCCGAGCCACCTTCTCTTACTCTTCCATCGCCGCTCCGCCTCCCAGATCTTGCAAATCAGCCCCCAGCGGCCAAGCCCTCTTTCCTTTCATTGTCACCGTCGCCGTCCATCAGGTCGAAAACCCATCTCAGGTTTGCTTCCCCTTTTGTTTTCCCATCTTCCCCTTTTCTTTCCTCTCGGTTTTCCTTGATTTTCCGCGATTTTCCTTAGTTTTCCCGTTTTTCCTTCATTTTTTCCCTGATTCTGTTTTCATTGATTTCATTTTCCCTAATTTCGTTTTCCCTCTTTTCCCCCTTTTCCTGACTCAGTTGGGCAACTGAGTCTGTTCGGCTAAGTCTCCAAACAGACTCAGTTCGAACCCTAGTTTAGCCCAGTCTTGGACCCAGCCCGGTCCACTCAGGCCCAACTTCTGAGCCCAGACTCTTCCTTGGGCTCATCCCTGGATCTGGGCCAGCCAATCTTGAACTCGACCTAACCCATTTCCAGGCCCAGACTTGGTCCGGCCCAACCAATGTGGCTCCAGCGCAGTCTGGCAGGCCCGTTTCCTGGCCCGGCCCAGTCCTGCCGATTTTGGGCCCAACCCAGTTCTAGACCCATTTTTTCAATCCGGCCTCATTTTAGCCCTTTTTACTTATCACTGTTTTAGCATGCACTTGCATATATTAAACTGTTATCTCTGGACATGGAGTGACCGAGGGTGACCCTCTATTTATTTAGCCACTCGGTAAGGAAAACTGTTGTAATAAATATGTGTTCGATGGTCTGCTCGGGGGTACTCAGTCAACTATATGCTTTGTAGAGAACTTCAATTGGACAATTGGAATTGAATATGATACTTGAAAAATTGCTGGTGATACTTACAATGTTTATTCGTTAGATGTTATTGGAATCGCGTGGAACACAGTGACTAAATAACCCATTATAAGCTCTTGACTCACAAGATGAAATATGTTGTTGATTCTGAGTTAGTTGCATTTGAATATAGCCTTACCGTTGTATATGATCATGGCATCATGTGTATGTCTTGGGGAGGTTGTTTACATGCGTATATGTTTATGATGATGATGATGGTTTGGGTATTGGGAGGACTTCCCCGTTACGCTCAAGCGGTTGAGATCCTCATAGAAGATGAGGGTTTCCCTGTTGCGTTCTGGCGGTTGAGGTGCCTGCCCCCTTGAGATAGGCTTCCCTGTTATACTCTGGCTGTAGAAACCCCCGTAGGGGATGCGGGTTTCCCCGTTGCATTCCGACGGTTGAGGCGGTTGTGTATCATATGGTCTCCCGTTTATTTTGGTAGGGGGATCGGGGTTGTTGGAGGAAAGTTGTTAGCTATGGAGATTATGTCTCTGATTAGTTGATGGGACCATTGGTTAACTGTGTAGTTGAGTACTCTCGTACGTAGACATTCATTCTATTATGATGTCCATTATTATGTCGTTGATGTATGATATGGTTATTCCCTTTACTGGACTAGTTAGCTCACTTTTTACTCTCTAGGAGTTTGATGGAGGACCCGATGTGGGCCACCGAGATGATGTCGCGGACTAGTCAGTGGATTATTTGGTTGGTGGTGCAGTTGGATCTCATACATATGAGCACCCCTTTTATTACGGTATTTTTACATTCATGCATATGATATCTGCTTATATTGCTGACATGTGATATGTATTATCTCTTCATTGGGCTGGCTAGCTCACCTCTTACCTTTCAGGTACCCGATTGCAAAGGGACTGGGCATGGTCCCTTGAGCAGGCTCCCGTAGAGGAGCAGTGGTTAGACATTTTATAATTACGTTGTTCTTAGTTGAGAGACCTTGTTTTATATGACCCCTCTTTGTATGTTGCTTAATTTCGGATGATGTATACCTGTGTTCGAATAGTCTATATTGTTTCATGTTATGTTGGTATGTTGAACGTTATTGCCAGTTTTTGAGTGGGAGGAAGTTGTCCCGTTTCAACAAAAAAAGAAATATACCCGTTACCTATTCCTTTGTGATGTTTTGAGATATTTCGGAGATAACGTGCCCATAGTGGGGACGGGACGTTACAGTTAGGGTTTTGGGTTAAGGGTTAAGGGTTTTAGGGTTTTAGAGTTTTTGGGTTTTAGGGTTTATGGTTAAGGGTTTTAGGGTTTTAGAGTTTTTGGGTTTTAGGGTTTATGGTTTAGGATTTAGAGTTCAGGGTTTAGGGTTTTAGGGTTTTAGGGTTTTAGGTAGGGTTTTAGGTAGGGTTTTAGGGTTTTGGGTTTTGGGTTTTGGATTTTAGGGTTTTAATGATTTATGGTTTAGGGTTTTAGGGGTTCAGGGTTTTAGGGTATGGGTTTAGGGTGTTAGGGTTTTAGGGTTTAGGATTTTACGGGTTTAGGGTTTTAGGGTTATTGGGGTTACGTTTTTATGGTTTAAGGATTTAGGGTTTTAGGGGTATAGGATTTTAGGGATTAGGGGTTTAGGGTTTGGTATTTAGGGTTTAGTATTTTAGGTTTCATGATTTTAGGGTTTTTGGGTTAAGGGTTTTAGGGTTTTAGGGTTTAGGGTTTAGGGTTTAGGGTTTAGGTTTTTGGGTTTAGGGTTTTAGGGGTTTAGGGCTTTTGGGTTTAGGGTTTAGGGCTTTGGGTTTTAGGGGTTAGGTATGTTTTGGGGTTTAGGCTTTTGGGTTTAGGTATTTAGGATTTATCGTTTAGGGTTTAGAGTTTTAGTGTTTTAGGGTTTAGTGCTTAGGGTTTAGGGTTTTAGGGTTTTAGGGTTTAGGGTAGCGTTTTAGGGTCTAGGGTTTAGGGTTTTAGGGTTTTGGGGTTTGGGATTTTAGAGTTTTATGGTTTTAGGGTTTAGAGTTTAGGTTTTAGCACTTAGGGTTTTAAGGGTTTAGGGTTTAGGGTTTAGGGTTTATGGTTTAGGGTTTTAGGGTTTAGGGTTTAGATAGGGTTTTAGGGTTGACGGTTTTCGGGTTTTAAGGGTTTAGGGTTTGGGATTTAGGGTTTAGTGTTTTAGGGTTTAGGGTTTTAGGGTTTTTGGGTTAAGGGTTTTAGGGTTTTAGGGTTTAGGGTTTAGGGTTTAGGGTTTAGGGTTTAGGATTTAAAGTTTTTGGGTTTATGGTTTTAGGGTTTTAGGGTTTTAAAGTTTTAGGGTTTAGTGTTTAGGGTTTAGGGTTTAGGGTTTAGGGTTTTAGGGTTTAGGGTTTAAGGTTTTCGGGTTTTAGGATTTTGGATTTTAGGGTTTTAGAGTTTTCGGGTTTTAGGTTTTAGGGTTTTAAAGTTTTGGTCCTAGGTTTTAGGGTTGAGGGTTTGAGGGTTTATGGTTTTTGGGTTTTAGGGTTTAGGGTTTAGGGTTTTAAGGTTTTAGGTTTAAGGCTTTTAGGTTTTAGGGTTTTACGTTTTAAGGTTTTAGGGTTTAGCATTTAGGGTTAGGGTTAGGGTTTAAGGTTGAGGGTTTTAGGGTCTTTGTGTTTAGGGTTTAGTGTTTTAGGGTTTTAGGGTTTTTGGGTTTAGGGTTTTAGGGGTTTAGGGTTTAGGATTTAGGGTTTAGGGTTTTTAAGTTTTTGGGTTTATAGTTTTAGGGTTTTAGGGTTTTAGAGTTTTAGGGTTTAGGGTTTAGGGTTTTAGGGTTTTCGAGTTTTAGGGTTTTAGGATTTAGGGTTTAGGGTTTAGGGTTTTAGACGTTAAGGGTTTTAGGGTTTAGGGGTTTAGGATTTTAGGGTTATAGGGTTTTTGGCTTCTGGGTTTAAGGTTTAGGATTTAGGGTTTTAGGGTTTTAGTGTTTCACGGTCTTAGGGCTTAGGGTTTAGGGTTACGGGCTTAGGGTTTAGGGTTTTAAGGTTTTAGAGGTTTTAGTGCAGGGTTTTAAGGTTTTAGGGGTTTAAATTGGGAGTTTTATATATGGACCTTAGATGGGTAAAGTGTTGGGTCATTGCCCAATTAAGATCCAACGGATATGTTATAGGTTCAATTTAAAATAAATGGGTAAGATATGTTTAATTGGGTCAAGGTTGTTTATATGGGTCAAATGCCCAATTGGGACCCAATGGGTCATGGTTAACTTGGATGACCACCAAGTTAGTTCAATCTAAATTAAATGGGGCTGAATTAAATAATAATGTAATATGCCTAAAAATTAAATATGGATTGCTTGGGGCGTGTATGTGAGGTGGACATGAAAAGATTTTAGGAATTGGAAGATTGCATGCGCATGGAAGATAGTGATGAAAGATATTAGGAGTTTTAGTTGAACAAGGATTGCCCAAGATGGGCTACATGCATGGATAAGATGGGATATTGTTTTTGCCCAACATAATCAATAAAAAATATGTCTAATTAAATTAGGAGTATTGTTTAGGCCATGTATAGAAGATATGCGCATGGCTCCTTCTAAATTAGGATTTGTTACGCTCCACCCTTTTTCACTCGCTTTTTCCCGTAAATTCAGTGTATATATATATTTTTTTTTGTAACAGAGTAGAGTGATAGAGCGCGGGACGTCACAACGCGAGCTAAGTCCGAACTTCCAAAATCCGACCCTTAACTGGCCAACCCTATGTGTGTATGGACTCAGTCCAATAAAACGGTTCATACATAGCAATACCGACTTGCAGAATAAAATCATACAACTGCGGAATCATAATCATCAATATGCGGAATTATATTAGAACCACGTTCTAATCCATTCAGAAAGTAAAGTACGTCATAATCATCAAACCAAAACATTCAACCATCTAAGTTATTACATCCCAAAATCCGAATACTCAAATACAAGTTCATGAGTAATTTATTCAAAGCATATAAACTAGATCTTCCAAGCTCCTATGCCTGGTCCCGCCTTAGGTTCATTGTTTCCCTGATTACCTGTATCACCAACTACAGGGTAGAAGTAGGGCGTTAGTACAACGCGCCCAGTAGGTATTCCAGTTACGGCTAACACATGGTTAGTACAAAACATATATTATAACATAATATATAAAACCAGGTAAAATCCATGCCATGCAATGAGTCCCACCCATCACCTGTACATAAAGTGTGGCTACCACATAGGTTTTTCGGTCTCCCAGACGGAGTGTAGACCCTCCGAAAATCTTCTTGATGGAAATCACATAAAGGTGTTGCACATAGGTTTTTCGGACGCCCCAACGGAGTGTGACCCCTCCGGTTATAAATCCTTCACCCCATGCCATGAATGAGATGCCAATGAAACACATGCTATTTTATAACATAAACATAGCATTGAAAATCATCATTTGAAAAACATATTCCATACATGCTCTTTATACAATAAAACCTAGCATATAAAATCACCTTTGAACATAATCAATCCATGCTATTTTAAACAATTTAAACATAGCATTTGAAATCGATAAATAAAGCATATTCCTTGAAACATATTTTTATCAAACATAAGATAAAACAAAGTACATAAACCATGGTTTCAAAGAGGTGGAATCCTACCTAAGACCGCTCACGAGTCCTTGTGTTTTCGTCCAAGAGTCGATCACCGATCGCGCACCGCTTGCGAGATCCCGTTACCTTATGATATAATAATAAATCAACACCAAAACTCACCTAATTATAAGGTTCTAAGTTTATAAACAAAACCCCATGGGGTTCGGCCATACACCATGGCCGAACCCATGGTTTACCATTTTTATACATATTTACAAAGATGCCACTGTTGGTAACCCTAGCCCATTTTCTTTGCTTAGGTTCCAAGTTATCCTTTCATGCTTCCAAAATGCTAAATACCATAAAAATAACTCATGGGGTTCGGCCATACACCATGGCCGAATCGTATGTCCAACATTCTCTCATATTTACCAAATTACCATCGGTTTCCTTCTTCTTTTAAATCTTCCCTAATTAGGCCTTAAAAACTTCCCTAATCAAATAAGTTCATCAAACATAACACATGGGGTTCGGCCATACATCATGGCCGAACCCATGGTTCTCCTACTTTGGTATCTTAATTACATTTTTGTCATTCCCTTCTCCATCATTTCTTATCATACATTATACTCTTTTATTTTATTTAAAACTACACATAACTTAACTCATGACTTAGGTTCATAATCTGATTTATAAACCAGCCCTTAAACCATAATTTAAATACACCTTTAGTCCCTTAATTTAGACCATGGGGTTCGGCCATACACCATGGCCGAACCCTATGGTGCATAATCTCCAATTAATCTCTACATTTCCATAATTGGAAAGTCCCCAAATTTATATTTCACTTTCCATAAATAGAACTTCCCTTTATTAATCTCCCCCTTCTATCATTAGAAGGTTTCCCTAATAATTAATTTACCATAATATCAACCTCCTTCCATAAATGGAAAGTTTTCTAAAAATAACTCTTCCTTCCATTTTTAACCTAAGGTCCACATTTAGAAGGTTTCTTAATTAAACACCAACCCTTCTATGATTGAATATTATATTCCATAAATAACAAAGTTTCCAAAAACTAAACCCTAGTGGGGTTCGGCCATACATTGTAGCTGAACCTCACTCATGTCAATTAATCCCTTCATTCAATTAGGTTCAATAATTAAGCCCTTACCTTCCATTCTTGGGATGGTTTACATAAATAATCTTCATGGTCTTTAAGTAGATATTTTCTAATTTTAATATCTACTTCCAAGAATAGAAATTTTCCCAATAAGCAACCTCCTTTCCATATTTGGAAACACCTTCCAAAATTAGATGGCTTTTCCATAATTAACAACATCTTCCATAAATGGAAGGTTTCCATATATAGATTCCAACTTTCCATAAATGGGAACTTTCTAAGATTAGAAACTCCTTTCCAAAATTGGAGTGCTTTCCAATTTAGCCACCCCTTCCACACATGGAAGCTTTCTAAATTTAGCAGCCCCTTCCCTTAATTAGATAGTTTCCTATTTAATCTCCATTCCAAATTACCCCATGGGGTTCGGCCAAGCACCATGGCCGAACCCTATGGTTCATGATCTTAGCCATCGGTTTAGATCCCATCAAAATCGATCATCACTTCCATAAAAAGTTTGGTGGGGTTCGGCCATACACCATGGCCGAACCTCACCTCTTCCTTTTATTATTTTGGATCCCAAAGCTTAACCACAAAACATCATGGTTCGGCCATACCAAGGCCGACCCAATGTCCATCCAATTTTTTCTTTAATTATCATCAAACTCCTCTATGGATTTTCATCATTTAAATTTGTTAATCTAAACCATAAATCCCCATGGTTTTCATTATTCAAACCATTATGAAATAACCATGATTTCCATGATCCAAGATCTAAAATATAAATCCAATCAATTAATCAAGAACACACCATGTTTTTCAATATTTAAAACCAATTAATTGAACAAATCTTTCCATGGGGTTCGGCCATGCACCATGGCCGAACCCTATGGTTCTTTTGATTTCATAAATCAAATTATAACATTAAACACTTAAATACTAACCTCTTCCTTGATCTTCTAATCTTTCTCCCTTCTTCTTATTTCTTTTCTCCAAACAAGAACACCTTGTAGTTGCTGCCCTTTCTTCTCTTGTTTTGGCGTGGAAGAGAGTGTTGAATTGAGAGAGGGAGAGAGAACAATAAAACTTGCTAATGGGTTGTAAAAATCGTGCACCCCCTTGGGCTTCTCCTTTTATTAAGTTTTCCTTAATCCCACATTAGAAATTTCTCAAGATAAGCAACCCTTAGCCGTGTACCCCTTATGTTCCCCGTTATTACATATATACTATATTATAGCTCTATTTCGACCTTGTTAGATTCCGAATCAGAAAAAGTGGAACTACAAAGTTGTAGCTCTTGAAATCTTCTTTCCAACGCAAAAAGAATCGAATCAATCGGATATCAGAGTGAAAAGTTATAACCAAAACACTGGACATATGTCAAACCTTCCTTATTTAACCATGGCCGACTTTCCCTCTTTAATTAGCCATATCCGACTTTCCCTTGCCTTATTAAGACTTCCTTTAATTCTTATTAGCAAGTATTATGCACATAACCCTAATTACAATCCAAATAATCTTTTAATTTAATTCATAGATATTTCGTCCTTTTAAAATATCTAGCATATCATTGTGGATTTAAAAATCCCACATATTTCTCATTTGCATAATATGTAAATCACTATAAAAAATTCGGCCAAGATAATCTTTATTTGATTTTTTTAACATCTACTTGGATATTTCAAATCCACTACTCGGCCATAATATCTTTTGTTTAAAATTAGATATAATTCATCACTAAATTAATTCAACCCATTTGCATTTAATAAAACCAATTCCAACATTGGTTGGATCCTAATTGGCTCATGGCCCAATTCTTGATCCAAATAAGGTTTAATTCTAAAATTCATAACTAAAATTAAATGAATAATGAACTGAAAACCCGAGGTGTTACAGGATTAATTGGGAGTTTAATAAAAGAAAAGCAAGTGGGGCGCATGGCACCTTCTATTTAGATCAAGAGGAAGTTTTAATAAAAGAAAGACATCAAGGGCACATGGCACCTTCTAAGATAAGACTGATTGGATTTTTAAAAGACAGGCAACACAAGGAAAGTAGTGCACGCGGCAATTGCTATTTCAACAAGGGAGAGAGGCGCACAAGACAAGAGCTTGGAGTATTATCTATTCCAAAACATCTCCTCTCTCTCTCAAGTATCCTCTCGAGGGAAAATCGGAGGAGTCGCGGAACCTGTAAGTGATTTGATATTTTGTTTAAAAATAAGGAACCATAGGGTTCGACCATGGTGTATGGCCGAACCCCATGGAAGAAAATTGATGGATGATTTGATAATTTTAATGGAAAGAATGGACCACCATGGCTGAACCCCATGGCAAGACATGGTTAATGTATGGATTTTTAGTGAGGAAAACCATGGGAGTTAGTTATAAATTTATATGGTTTTAATGGATGTTTTTGGTGATTTTTAATGGAAGATTATTGGTTATATTTTAAGGGATGAAAACCATGGAAAGACATGGTTTAAATTATGTGTTTTTAAGGGATTAAAACCATGGAAAGACATGGTTTAAATTATGTGTTTTTAAGGGATGAAAACCATGGAAAAACATGGTTTAAATTATGGGTTTTTGGGTTGGAAACCATGGAAGGACTTTAGTGAATTTTTATGGAAGTTTGAATGATGAAATCTTAGATATGTGATTTAAAAAGGAATTAATGGACCATAGGGTTCGGCCAAGTTGTATGGCCGAACCCCATGGGAGTTTGTTGATAATGTTATATGATTTTGGAGGGGTGAAAACCATGAAGGACATTAGTTATTTTAATGGAATTGAAATATGAAAATCATAGATATAGGTCTATGATTTTAAAGGGTTTAAATGGAAAAATATAGATGGAAGTTCATGGCTTAATAATTGTCTTTATGAGTGAGGTTCGGCCATGGTGTATGGCCGAACCCCACTAGGGTTATTTTAAGAATGATGGAGATTAAATTATTAAGTTTCTAATTATGGACTTTTGATAAAAATGGAAGATGATATTAATCTAGAAAGGATCTAAGGATAGGTATTAAATTAGAAACTTTCTAATTATGGATTCAAGAATGGAATTGCTAAATTTGAAAACTTTCTAATTATGGAAGGAACCTTGAATTATGGATTCAAGAATGGAATTGCTAAATTTGGAAAGTTTCTATGATTGGAAAGTTATGCGTCTTAAGGTTCGGCCAAGGTGTATGGCCGAACCCCATGAACCAACTAAGGGATCATATGGGTTTTATGGATCGGTTTGGACATGAACATAAGGTAATGGCAAAGTTGTAAATACATGCTAACATGGAAGGTTAGCCATGAATGGCAATATTGTAATTTAAATGGAATTAAGATATCATAGGGTTCGGCCATGGTGTGTGGCCGAACCCCATGAATCAAGTTATATGGATTTTATGAACTATTGTATGGATTATTTTGGAAGATAAGCCTTATGAAAATAAGGAAGTAAATGGCTATGGATATGTATAATGACATTATTGTAATTAAGTGAATTAATAGACCATGGGTTCGGCCATGGTGTATGGCCGAACCCCATGGGGATTGTTTTGATGGACTTAGGGTTTATATGAGTGGGATTAAATAAAAGGGAAGTGATTAAATGTTTAACTTAGGGGTTATTGATTAATAAACCAAAGAAAGAAATTAAAACAAAAGGGGTGAGGTTCGGCCATGGTGTATGGCCGAACCCCACAAGTTTGGTTTATGGACTTGGACATTGTTGTAAATCAAATGAGACTTGGTTTTAATTGATTGTTATATTATAAGGTAACGAGACCTCATAAGGTCTTTATGATCGTGAGCGGTTACTGGACGAAAGACGCAAGGACACGCTAGCGGTCTTTGGTAGGATTCCATCTCTTTCAAACCATGGGTTTATGTACATTGTTTTTATCTTGATTTGATGAATTTATATTGCAAAGGATATGTTTCAAAATGTGAGTTTTAAATGCTGTGTTTATATGATAAAATAGCATGTGTTGTATATGTTTCAAATATGAGCTCTTAAATGCTATGATTTGTATAATTGCATAGCATGTGGACATTTGCATCTCATGCATGGCATGGGAGGGATGAACGGTAACCAGAGACCCACACTCTGTCGAGGGGTCCGTAAAACACTCGTGGGGGGATACCTTGATGAGGAGCTTTCCATCAAGAGGATACTATGTATGAAATGTAACCGGAGACCCACACTCCGTCAGGGCGTCCGTAATACACTCGTGGGGGATACCTTGATGAGGAGCTTTCCATCAAGAGGTTACTATGTGTTTGTGATGAGTGGGACTCATTGCATATGATAGCATGACATGGCATTGAATCGGCATGATCATGATCTTTATTATCATACAAGGTTTTCTGATTTTATCGGTATGATTGGATCTCAATTATCATACACTGTTTTAGATATGATGCTTTATAAGTATGGTATGATTTATTATAACTGGATTTGATATATATTATATCTGGATTTTTTGTACTAACCCATGTGTTAACCCTAATTGGAATATCTACTGGGCGCGTTGTTCTAAAGCCCTACTTCTACCTTAGTGGATGATACAAGAAACGAGGGGAATGATGAACACGAAACGGACCAGGCATAAGAGCTTGCATGATTTAGTTTATATTTTGTTTAAGAAACTCATGGGCTTGTATTTTGAGTATCTAGAATACGGATGTAATAACTTAGATGAATTTGCTATGATTGGATGTTTTATTCGATAATTAATTATGAATAAAGACTTGACGTACTTGGCTATCTGAAATAGAATAGAACTGGGTTCTATTATGATTCTGCATGTTATGATTATAATTCCGCATGTTATGATTTTATTCCGCATATTGATATTGTTATGTGTGAACCGTTTTCATGAACTTAGTCCATGCACACATAGGGTTGGCCAATTAAGGGTCGGACTTTAGAAGTTCGGACTTATCTCGCGTCGTGATGTCCCGCTCGTACCTCTGTTGTTAAGAGGTCTAAACTCCAAATTCTCCAATCTAAATTTGATAACATACGAATGGATGAAAATGAGATGTTTATGGAATTTTACTCTAAGCTAAGTGATATAGTAAATTCTATGTGGGCCTTAGGAGAAATAATTCTTTAATCTAAAGTATGTACCAAGGTACTTAGAAATCTGCCCAAAAGATTTAAACCTAAGGTAGCGGCTATTGAAGAGTATAGAGATGTTTCATTAATGAAAATTGATGACCTAGTAGGATCTCTTCAAACCTATGAACTTCATTTTGAAGATGAAATACCTAAGAAGAAGTATGTTGCCTTAAAGTCATCCTCAAACATTGAGAAACTTAAAGAAGAAAAATTTGAATCTGACAGTGAAGATGATGTTGCTTTGTTGGCTAAAAAATTCTTAAGAAACTTCAATAAAAGGAACAAGTTTAAAACTTTAAAAGAAGTGAGCCAAGGGATAAAAATATCAACAGATTCAATACAATAAAAGACACCAACATATTTAACATATTAAAGGAAAATGGAAGAGACAAAGACAAAGAACAAAAATGTTATAATTGTGGACGTTAAGGACTTTTTACTGTTGAATGTCCTTCAAAAAGAAATAAGAAAGCCTTATAATTGTGGAGGTTAAGGACATTTTGTTGTTCAATTGGAAAGTGATTCTGATGGATCCACTAAAGATAAATCTGAAGATCTAAAAGGGTTCATCGCCTCTACCGCAACTGTTGAAAGTGACTCAGAAAGTGAATCAGAAAATGATGAAGATGATGATCTTCAAGAGGCCTATGACTCCCTTTTTTGGAAAGTAAAAAACTGGATAAGAAATTAAGTAAAAGAAAATCTGAAATTGCAAATTTAATAAGCCAGTTAGAAGAAGAAAAATGAATAAATGAAAATATTGTAAGAACTCTGAAAACTACAAATGAAGATAATGTTAAATTAAAACAAGTTCAAAATGAGTTACAAAATAAGTTGAGAAATTATGAGAATGATATTAAAAAAGTGGAAGATATTAGAAGTATCTTATCAGAAGAAATTATCAATGCTCATTCTAAAATAAACAATTTTAATAATCATAAACTCAACTTTGAAAATAAGTTTACCCATAGATGATATAATTAGAAAGATTGTTAAAATCGGGTAAAAACCATGGGAACAAGACTGGTCTTGGGTACAACCAAGACAATGTAAAAACAGTGAGAAAAACTGTTTTTGTTAAGGGTCAAACTTCTAGACCTTCAAATATCATTTGTTTTTACTGTGCTATAAGGGGACACTTCAGATTTGAATGTAAACTTAGAAAAAGAAACTTAAGGGAAAAAACAAATCAGAAAAAAATTTGAAGTACAAATTTATGACAAAGAAAAAAGAGAATATCATTATCGTGAAGATGTGGCTCAAAAAATGAACAAAACTTTAAATGAAAAAATGAGCAGAAAATTCGGATATAATCTTCAAAAATCAGTCTCTAGAAATTTAAAAAACACAACCACATTGAAATGGGTTCCCAAGTACAAAAGCTTGATTGTGTATACAACATTAAAGGTTGAAAACCAGTCAAAATGGTACCTTGATAGTGGTTGTTCAAGGCACATGACTGGTGATAAAACATTTATGTCCAACCTTGAAGATTTCAATGGTGGTTCGGTTACTTTTGGGGATGGAAATCTGGCTCAAATTGTAGGGAAAGCGACCTTAGAATTAAATGATTCCCTTACCTTAGATGATGTGCTGCTAGTTGATGGTTTTAAACACAATCTATTAAGTATATCTCAAATATGTGAGAAAGATCATTATGTTACCTCCCGTAAGAATGATTGTCAAATCTATAACAGTGAAGGTGAAGCTGTCCTTAAAGGGTTGAAAACGTCTGATCAGTGTTATGCCCTTGAAAATTGTCCAACTCCTAGCATAAATCATTGTAACTTGTCTAAACTTAATGAAGCTTAGTTATAGCATAAGAGACTAGGACAAGTAAATTTCAAAGATTTGTCAAAATTGAGTGAACTCATCAAAGGACTACCCAAGATAAGTAGATCAACTCAAGCATTTTGTGGTGAGTGTCAAAAGGGTAAAACAAGTGAGAGCAGCCCATAAGAAAGTTAATGTTGTGACTACCACTAGACCTCTTGAGCTCCTACATATGGATTTAGTTGGACCAACCCAAAATATGAGTATAGGAGGAAAGGTCTATTTCATGGTTATTGTTGATGAGTATACTAGATACACATGGGTAGGTTATCTTAGAGAAAAATCCGATGCATATCATGAATATAAAATTATTGCAAAACGCATTGTGATTGAAAACAAACACCCATAAATAGAATTGGAAGTGATCATGGAGGTGAATTTGAAAATCACTGTTTCCAAAAATATTGTGAAAAACATGGTATACATCATGAGTTCTCTACTCCTAAGACACCCCAACAAAATGGGGTGGCCGAAAGGAAAAATCGGGTTCTCCAAGATATGGCCATGGTCGTGCTAGACAACAAGAAGTTACAAAAAAATTTGTGGGCCGAGGCTGTAAATGCCTCATGTTATATCATAAATAGAGTTTATCTAAGAGCTGGCCTAGATAAAACAACATTTGAATTGTGGACGGTAGGAAGCCAAATTGTAAGTATCTGAAGGTTTTCGGTAGTAAATGCCATATTCTTAGAGATCATGAAAGCTTGGGAAAATTCGATGCGAAAAGTGATGGAGGATTTTTTCTAGGATACGCTAACACCAGCCGAGCCTATAGAGTTAAAAATCTTAGAACCGGTGCAATAATGGAATCCATTAATGTAGTCATTGATGACCACTCTTCTTTTGTACATGAAACCTTAGATGAGGTGGATCAATCTTCAAATCAAATTGACAATCCTCCATTGTCGTCTTCGACATCCATTGAACTTAAACCAAATAAAAAACACATCTTATGTCGAACATCATTGGGGATCCCATGACGGGAGTAAAAACTAAAATGTAACTAGAAAACATATCTAACTGTTTTTGTTTTACCTCACAATTAGAACCCAAGAATATTGATGAAGCATTGTGTAATGGCCCGGAAATTGTAAAGTAATATATATATGTGTTATTATTTATTTATTTTATGGTGGAAATGGAAAATTGGATGGAATAGATAGTAAATGGATCAAAATGTGGACAAAGGCCCAACTAGGGTCCAATGGATCATGGATTGGATTTAATTTATCTTAATGGTCAATGATGGTCAAATTGGGCCAAGGATAGTCAAATTGGGCTCAATACCCATTTGGGACTCAATGGGTCAAAATAATGCAAACTCTAAGGTAAATGGATAGGAGAGAACTTAATTGGGTCATGGGCCCAATGGTGATCCAATAAGGGAAATGGATTAAATTGAATTTTAATCACCTAAGTTAGTATTAATTAGACCTAAGAAACATGACCAAGTGGGACCCACCTCCACCTCACCAAGTGAGGTGGCGTGTGGACCCAAGGTTTGATGGGGCCGGCCACCATGGTTGAATTGGTCAACCATGGGTGTATGAAGGCAAGTTAAGTAAGTGGAATTAAGCTAAATGGGGTTAATTAACCTAATGATTTAATTAAGTAATTAAGTAAGCTTATCCAAAAAGGTGGTCAAAGAGGGAAGACCCAAATCAAACCACCTCATCTCCAAATACACAAAGAAAAACGTTGGCTAGGGTGTTGGGGTAAAAAAGCATATAAAATATCTATGGGGTGGTTGGGAAAGTTAATGTTAAAGTGTAAATATAAGATAAGTTCTATCTTATTTTTTTTCCCATCTTTTTCCATCTAACTTCCATTCCACTCTTTCCCTCTCTCTCACTCCCTCATGAACGTCCCTCACTAGGAAGAGAAGAGAAGAAATGAAGCTAAGGAGAAAAGAAGAGAAGGAGAGAAGAAAGAGGTGGAAACTTTTAGTCCATCACTCTAAGGTCAAGGTTCATTATCTTCCCTCTCATCATCTCTCCCTCTCCCTCTCTCAAGCAAACTCTATCTTGGCCGATTCTAAGTGTGAAAGGTTTCACCCTTGATCAAGCATCTTAGCCGATTAAACAAGGAGAGGAAGAAGAAAGGAGGCCAAGGAAGCCGACGGGAGTGACGGAAGTCGGAGGAGACGACGGATTGTGAGTATTTGTTAAACAAGAAATTTTCGATTTTTAGGGTTTGAGATTTGGGATTCATTTTGTAAATTTAATGGTGGTCAAATGATTTATGCCATGGATTTTAAATCCATCAATTTGAAAGATGGAAAGTGGAGGAAACCCTAATGGATAAATTAGGGTTAGCTTAAGGAAAAATAAATGGATTAAAGAATGAAATGTAATTAAATTATTAAGCATGGAGAATGTTTATATTTTTAAGGTTGTAAATAATTGAATGTGATGAATTTGTAAAGAGGGTTTAAATGAGAGAATCATAGGAGATGGAAGATAATTTAATGACCTCAAAAAAAAAGAGAATGGTTTAGGGTTTAAGTGCTTAATGATTAAATGTAGGTAATGTATGATATTTTTTAGGGTTTTAAGGAATGGAGGTTATGGAAGGTAATTTGGACATTTTTAATGGAATGTTTAGGGTTTTGTGAGAATGGAATCCATGAATAAATGTAAATGTGTTATGGTCAAAAAGGGCAACCATGGATGATGGATCATGAACCATGGTTCGGCCATGGTGTATGGCCGAACCCTATGGTGATCAAATGGTGAAATGGTGGAATGATGATGTATGTGAAGTAATGGAAAAATGAGTGGGTAATGGACCTTAAGCATTGTAAATGGGATTTCAAAAACAAAACTATGGAAAGATTTTATGGATGGAATGTTGTGGAACCCATGGCCCATTGGTGAGCCTTGTGATGGGTTAGATTGAAATGTGAATGATGTTTATGGCCTTCAAGGGGCATGAATGGATAATGGAATTAATGTGGGTTAAATGCATGAAGTAAACCCCATGGGAAGATTTGAGGAATGGAGTATTTTGAACCCATGACCCAATTTTATGAGACAATTGATGGGGTTAAGTATGGGACTATATGGGTGTTTAAATTAATAAGGATTAGGCTAATTAGATGGTGGAATTTTAGTGATCTCGTGACATGTTAATGAATCATTGATGGATCCAAGATTTTAAATCTATCATGGGTCTAAGAATGGAGAAATAAAAATGAGTAATTAATCATGTAAAGGAGTAGTGACAAAATTGTAAATAATGGCCAAATTCAAGAACTCCATGAAAAAATGATCATGGACATAAGTGCAATTATGGTAACCTTAAGTATGTGATTAATGGATTTAAAATGTTAAAAACATGGACTAATTTTGTGTATGTAATCAGGTATTGGACATCGCGAGCGGTACGCGTGTCGGTAGCCGGACTATCTGACGAAAACAAAAGAGAAGAACGCGAGTCGCTATTCGGTAGGATTCCTACCTACTTGTAAGCCATGGATTAGGTGCTATGTGAATGGTTATTACTTTATTTTTGGAAATTATATGTTTGGTTATACGATGGTTTATGAAATTATGGGTTATATGTACTTATGGCATATGGTTAACCTATGAATTATATGTTAGTGATATGAGTAATATGTAAAGACTATGACCCAAATATATTACATAGCATAATGCATTACATCTCATACATGGCATGGGCCGAAAAAAATATAAACAAACCGGAGTCCATGCTCCGTCGGGGCGACCGAGAACAGGCATGGGGATACCTTGACGAGGTCTTACCGTCGAGGCGGATATGATATCATGATGGTAGGGATGATGGGTGGGATTCATAACATAGACACCCATGGCATGGCATTTACTTTATATTTTCATTATATGATGGTTTACCAGTTTTTCATTGTGTTATTATCTGTATGCTATTATTATTAATCCTTGTGCTAGCCCTATTCGGAGTCCTACTGGGCGCGTGGTCTAACGCCCTACTTCTACCCTATCTGATGACGCAGGAAATGACGGAGCAGAAAGACGAGACGGGAGCCAAGCTTAGGAGCTTGGGGAGGCAGACTCTTTCTGTTATTTAAGTTTATTTCAAGAGATGTATATTTGAATAGTTAGCTTTTCGGACTGTATAAATTAGCTTACTTGCTATATTCTGGTTTTATTTTGGATACGGTGATGTTGAGATGTATTGTTAGTTAAATGAATGTAATATTCCCTGCTATCTAAAATTTGTAGGTTAGCCTCTATGATCGTTTCGTATTTAGTATAACATTCCGTAAGCTTGCTTATCCGTATGAACCATTCATCGTGGACTTCGTTCCACGCACACGTGGTTGGCCAGTTAAGGGCCGGGCTTTAGAAGCTCGGACTTAACTCGCATCGTGACGTCCGCCCCCTTTGTCAATTTTAAAAAAAAAAATTATTAGACTCTGATTTTCGGTGAAAAGGGGCGGCATTACACATTGTTAGATGAAGATTGGGTAAATGCTATGCAAGAAGAGCTTATTCAATTTACACGAAATGACGTATGGGATTTGGTACCAAGACCAAAAAATACAAATGTAATAGGTACCAAATGGATCTACAAAAATAAAAT
Organism: Chimonanthus praecox; assembly: GCA_022113865.1. Classification (NCBI taxonomy): domain Eukaryota; kingdom Viridiplantae; phylum Streptophyta; class Magnoliopsida; order Laurales; family Calycanthaceae; genus Chimonanthus; species Chimonanthus praecox. Next base: position 35,722,762 of record CM039087.1, read on the forward strand.
GGATGAAAATGGGACAATAGTTCGAAATAAGGCCGGTCTTGTTGCTCAAGGGTGTACGCAAATTGAGGGAATAGATTTTAATGAGATTTTTGCTCCTGTAGCACGTCTTGAGTCTATACGTATTTTTTATTGTCCATTGCATGTTATTTGAAATTTAAACTTTTTCAAATGGATGTCAAGAGTACATTTTTGAATGGTTTATAGAATGAAGAAGTCTATGTAGAGCAGCTTAAAGGGTTTATGGATCCGAAACACTCTAATCATGTCTACAAATTAAAGAAAGCATTGTATGGCCTCAAACAAACTCTTCGGGCATGGTATGAAAGACTTACACAGTTTTTTTTGGATAATGACTTTCAAAGGGGAAGTGTTGACAAAACACTGCTTGTTAGAAAATCCAATGAGGCTATACTGATAGCTCAAATATATGTGGATGATATTGTGTTTGGATCCACTGATGAACAAGCTGCAATTAGTTTCTCTAATCTTATGAAATCTGAATTTGAAATGAGCGTGGTTGGAGAGCTCAATTATTTTCTTGATTTACAAATAAAACAACTTAATGATGGGTTCTTTATTTCACAATCCAAGTATGCTAAAGATCTTGTTAAAAGGTTTGGACTTGAAGGCAGTAAGCACTCAAACACTCCCATGAGTACTACTGTTAAACTATCAAAAGATGAAAATGGGTAAGATGTTGAGCCTAGCATGTACAGAAAGATGATAGGTAGTCTTTTGTATTTGACTGAGTAGACCCGATATTTCTTTTAATGTGGGTGCATGTGCATGGTTCCAAGCTAATCCTAAAGAATCCCACTTAAAAGCAGTAAAACGTATAATAAAATATATATCGGGAACTTGTCTATATGGAATTTGGTACCCATTTGATACATCGTTTCATATTGCGGGGTACACTGATGCGGACTGGACAAAAAACTTAGATGATAGAAAGTCTACAAGTGGGGCTTGTTTTTACATTGGAAATTGTCTGATTGCTTGGCACAGTCGAAAACAATCTTCAGTATCCCTTTCGACTGCAGAGGCTGAATACATAGCCGCAGCAAGTTGCTGCACTCAACTTGTCTGGATGAGACAAATGCTCGTCGATTATGGCATGACAGGAGGAACAATGACTCTCCACTGTGATAATACAAGTGCCATAAATATTTCTAAGAATCCTGTCCAGCACTCTCGAACCAAACATATAGACATTAGACATCATTTCATTCGAGAGTTAGTTGAAGAGAAAACCATCGAGTTTGAATATATTTCCACTGATAATCAATTGGCTGATATAATGACAAAACCACTTGACTCAATTCGTTTTCTTGCTTTGAGGAAATCAATTGGGGTGTGTACTGTATCCTAAATATTTCTGATACTATGATCAGTCAGTGGAGATAATATTTCAAAATTTAAAAAATTAAAAATTAAGAATAAAAAAAAAGGGAAAAAAGGTTTAGTCTCGAGGTCTCGAGCCATCCCTCGAGCGCTCGAGGTCGAGTTCAACTCCTTATTTTCGGTTCGGTACTTCACTATCAAAATCACCGTCAATGAGCCCTCAACCCATCCCTCGAGTCCTCGAGGAGTTCTATTCATCATATTCGGTTCGGCATAACATCACCGTCAGCGAGGCCTCGGTGATTTCACTCGAGCCCTGGCCATCGCGTTCCTTGTGGTCCCTCTTTTAAAATTCACTCCAGTCATTTTCGGAAGATCCGTTAGACCACAGCTAGGGCTCCCACTGTCGGCACCGCGTGAAAACAAAGGGGATTTTTGGGCTTTTCACTTTCGTCATAGTCTTTCCCTCTCGGTATCTTGATCTTTCGAATTTTCGATTTTAGGTACTCCTTATTCTCTGTTTTTTCCCTATCTGGTCTATTTCTTGTTTCGATTTGTCGATTAAGGTGCCTAGGAAATTAGGAGCGGTCAAAAGACATCATATCCAAAGATCTTTGAGGAGTCATGACGCCTCACGTCAGCCCCAACTCAGTCTCCTCCTCCACCGCCTAGACAAAAGAAAGTCAGGGCGTATAAAAACCCTGATCGGGTCATTCCATCTGCTTCTGTGATGGTTTTTTCTTCCGACGAAGAACCAGAGGTTGTTCCTCAGGAAACCCCAGTCCCTCCTTCACCCTTTTCTCGTCCCTCTCCCAGCTCATCCAGATGATCTCACTCATCTGAGATCCATCTTGAAGGGTCTAATGGCTCCTCACCCCCTTCTGATCCTCCCAGTGCACGGCTTTTCTGATCAGTTCCGAAGGAACACTCTTTCAAAAATTTCAATGTCGAACGTACATGTTACCTCCCGGACCTTGAAAAATACAGTACCTTCAAAGTCCTTCAGAAGGTTGGTTGGGAAAATATTTTAACTTGGGGAGGCAATGCCTACCCCCCTATGGTCAAGGGCATGTATTCTTATCCATAAAGTCCATAGATGGTCCCTCTCATTCCTTCATAGTAAAATTCTTTAATCGAGAAAAATTTTCTATAACACCTGAGCTGATTTCTTAGCTCATGAACATCCCTATGTTTAAAGGTGGGGACATCTCTGTAGCCCGACATGAGGTAGCCCCTGAAGACTCCCACAAGATTATTAGCAAACTCTGTGGTGGTGATGTAGACAGGGAAGGAAAACTTCAAATCCATTTGTTTTCTCTCCTTCCCAAGTACGAGATCCTTCATCTGATCTTTACTTTCAATGACTATTCTCGTCTGATGAACAAGTCACAGCTTAGTGACTACATGGTCAATGTTTTGTATGCTATAGCTATTGGGAGAAAAATCTATCTTCCTTCCCCGATTTATGAACATGTTAAACGTTTCTAGAAGTCTTCTGGCCACGGTGTTGTGCCCTTCTACTATCTCCTTACCCGCCTTGGTACTCATTTCGGGGTGGTGCCTTATCCTGGAGAAGTTCCTCTCAATGTTCGACCATTGACAAAGACATGAATTGAGAGAAGTATTGGCTCGTTTCGTCCATCATCTGGAGGCTCACCCATTTCCGCTCCCTCTACTGATCGCCAGAGTCGCAAGGCTGCTACTAGTCCTTCGCATTCCATTGATCGCAAATATTTTGATGAGCGATTCATCGAGCTGGAAAAGCATCAAGAGTCATTTCTGTCTGATCTGAGCAAACGTCAAGATCGCCTCCTATATCAACATCAGGAGCTCTCCGTCTATGTCAGAACATCCATCAGGTGCATCTTCCACTCACTTCAGCAGATTTCAGATTCGTACCGCCACAATGATGCAGAATTTCCACCTTCGTCTCCTCATGATTGAAGCTTTTCTGTTGGGACTATCTATATTTTGTTTAACTATCACGATATTTTTGGAACTGTAATAGTTAAACTTTCCATTATTGTGTAGTTTATGCTTGACTGCTCTAAATTTCTATTTCCCATATGTTATCTATTTGCATCTATTATGTTACTGTCAGATTTACTGTGCTAAATATTTGCATATCTTCTGGTTTTGTTTGGCTTACCTTTGTCAATGTTCCTGACAAAAAAAGGGAGTAAAATAATGTGCTAATGTTGAGGGGGAGCATACAAGTCCCACCAGTATCTATCTTTTTGTATGCAGGAAAATGATTGTGTCTTTGCAAGCACAAGTTAAGGAGGAGATTTTGTGATATTAGAGGACTTAATATCATTGTAATTTTATTTGTTAAGGAGTGGTCTTGTGTGCATATGTAATTTTGGGAAATTAGTGTAATGGGTAGATCTTAGGTTTTTGTCACGAAATAGACAAAGGGGGAGATTGTAAGTGCCCCGGTTAGTCCAAATCACCCTTATTGTCAATTATGTGACTCAGTTGGACTTGCTTTGGATGTATAAGAAGATCTACTATGAAGTTGAAGAGTCTACAACGAATACGTTATTGGTACACAGGTAAGTGAACCGTAGGAGACCTTAGGCTAAGTCAAATACCTTAAAAGTCAATTGGTTATAAACTGGAAAATAAGATAATAAGTGACTTTCAGCCTCGAGGCCTAATGCAGTCTGCCGAGGCCTCGCAGTCAATTGTGCTGATTTGTACTAAGTGTACTGAGTTGTCTTTTGGACAACTGTAATCCAGCTGACTTTGTGTCATATTGACTCAGTCTCCTACAGATTTAGGAAGTTAAATCTGCATCCTTTTGATTAGGAGTTAATCATGGTAAAAGAATATATCCTCATGGTAAGACTCAAAACTGCCACCTCACATAGTTTGAATTTAATACAGTTGGGGAGCTGGCCATGTTTGACAAGAATGGAAAGGCTCCTCCATGAGTTGTAGAATCATTTACAATCTTCCATCTAACCCTTGATTGATGTTTGAGATATATCTACTGCAAATCATGCACGGTGGCATATGACGTGGCTGGATTCTTACTGTTTTAATAGACAAATTAACTTATGCATATCTGTGTAGTCTTTCCATATTTACCGCCACGAGACCTCAATGGAAGCCTCGAGGCCTCGTGGGCGTGACTTACTGCAATGTTGTAGACAAACTTATAAATAAACTGTAAGCTGTATGTAAGAGGGACCGAACACACAGAGAAAAATAGGAAAAGTATTATAGTGTCCCAGATTATTCAGCCTTCTCTCTTTACACCTTCTTCATCATCTTCCTTAGTGAATGTTTGGGTAATCAATACCCCAATCCTGATGAAGAGTAAGGTGTTCACATCGGACTATAAAACGAGTCATACCCAATGTCCTATTGTTGTGCCGATGAATATTTTGATGATGTTGATTTGATGGAAAGGAGCACACAGATTCAGTAAAGAAGAAAGTGCTTAAAGGAAAACGGATAAGGCCCAAGGCAAGTATTTCTTCTTCATTTTACTTTAAACATTATAAAGTGGATTAGAACAGTGTGTTCGAATCACTCTAAAAAATAGGTGTAGAGGATTAGACCGATTGGGTTGAACCTCTATAAAAAGCTAGGATGTACTATTTGGGTATGAGACCCTTACATAGTATATTTAGGTTGACCCTAGAGTTGCGAAGTTTGACAGTGGATGTAGTTTTGTTGAAACCGAACCACTATAAGATATACATGTTTATATGTGATTGAATACTTGGATTGAATATTTGTTCACATATTACACACATAGATTGATCGGTCAGTTTTATGAACAACAGTTACTTTGAAGGTGAATATAACTCATTGAATATTTTATGTACTTAAAGTATAAATCGGTTGAGAAAATTTTAAAAGGGAATTAAAATTGAAAACCGACCCATTCACACCCCCCCCCCCCCTCTTCCCCTCTAGGTCGTGCATTACTCTAGGAACGGAATTTCATAAGATTTGGGTATAGCGTTTAGGTTTCGGGTTTAGGGTTGACGGTTTTAGGGTTTTAGAGTTTTAGGGGTTTAGGGTTTAGCGTTTAGGGTTTTAGGGTTTAGGGTTTTTGGGGTTTAGGGTTTACGGGTTAGGGATTTAGGGTTTTATGGTTTTAGGGTTTAGGGTTTTAGGGGTTTAGGGTTTAGGGTTTAAGGTTTAAGGGTTTTAGGGTTTAGGGTTTAGTGTTTAGGGTTTTAGGGTTTAGGTTTTTAGGATTTTAGGGTTTTAGGGTTTACGTTTACGGTTTTATGGTTTAGGGGTTTAGGGTTTTAGTGTCTTAGGGATTAGGGTTTTAGGGTGTACGGTTTTAGGGGTTTAGTGTTTTAGGGTTTAAGGGTTTTCGGGTTTAGGGTTTAGGGTTTTGTGGGTTTACGGTTTTAGCGGTTTTATGTTTTACGGTCTTAGGGTTTTACGGTTTTAGCGTTTACGATTTAGGGTTTAGGGTTAGGGTTTAGGGTTTTTGGGTTTAGGATTTAGGGTTTAGGGTTTAGGTTTAAGGGTTGGCAGTATTAGGGTTTTATGGTTTTAGGGGTTTAGGGTTTATGGTTTTAGTGTTTTACGGTTTAGGGTTTAGGGTTTAGGGTTTAAGGTTTAGGAGTTTAGGGTTTAGGGTTTAGGGTTTAGGGTTTATGGTTTTAGTGTTTTACGGTTTAGGGTTTAGGGTTTAGGGTTTAAGGTTTAGGAGTTTAGGGTTTAGGGTTTAGGGTTTAGGGTTTAGGAGTTTAGGGTTTAGGGTCTAGGGTTTTATGGTTTTACGGTTTTACGGTTTTAGGGTTTCAGGGTTTTAGGGTTTTAGTGTTTTAAGGTTTAGGGTATAGGGTTTAGGGTTTAGGGTTTAGGTTTTTAGGGTTTAGGGTTTAGGGTTTACGGTTTAGGGTTTGGGGTTTGGGGTTTAGGATTTTAGGGTTGAGGGTTTAAGGTTTAGGGTTTAGAGATTTAGGATTTTAGGGTTTTAGGGATTATGGATTAGGGTTTCATGCTTTAAGGGTTTTAGTGTTTTTGGGTTTAGGGTTATACGGGCTTAGGATTTAGGGTTTAGGGTTTAGGGTTAGGGATTAGGGTTTAGGGTTTAGGGTTAGGGATTAGGGTTTAGGGTTTAGGGTTTTAGCCTTTTACGATTTTAGGGTTTTACGATTTAGGGTTTAGGGTGTAGGGTTAGGGTTTAGGGTTTAGGGTTTAAGGTTTAGAGGATATTAGGGGTTTAGGGTTTAGGGTTTAAGGTTTAGGGTTTAGGGTTTAGGCATTAAGGTTTTAAGATTTTAGGTTTTAGGATTTAGGGTTTTAGTGGTTTAGGGTTTTAGGGATTCGGTTTTAGGGTTTACGGTTTTACGGTTTTAGGGGTTTAGGTTTTAGGGTTTAGGGTTTAAGGATTAATGGTTTTAGGGTTTTAGGGTTTAGGGTTTTGGGGTTTTAGGGTTTAGGGTCTTAGGGTTTAGGGTGTTGGGTTTTAGGGGTTTAGGGTTTTTGGTTTTAGGGTGTTAGGATTTACAGTTTAGGGTTTAGGGTTTGGGCCTTTAGAGTCTTTGGATTTAGGGTTTAAGGTTTACGGTTTTAGGGGTTTAGTGTTTTAAGGTTTGCGGTTTTAGCGTTTTAGGATTTAGGGTGCAGGGTTTTGTGGGTTTACGGTTTTAGGGTTTTATGTTTTAGGGTCTTAGGTTTTTAGTGCTTTAGGCTTTAGGGTTTAAGGTCTAGGCTTAGGATTTAGGGTTTTGGGTTAAGGGTTTCAGGATTTAGGGTTTAGGGTTTAGGTTTAAGGGTTGGTGGTTTTGGGATTTTAGGGGTTTCGTGTTTTAGGGTATAGGGTTTTAGGGTTTTAGGGTTTTAGGGTTTAGGGTTTAGGGTTTTAGGGTTTAGGGTTTATGGTTTTAAGGTTTTAGGGTTTTAGGATTTAGGGGTTCAGGGTTTTGGAGTTTTAGGGTTAAGGTTTTAGGGTTTTAGGGTTTTGGACCTGGGTTTTAGGGTTAGGGGTTAGGGTTTTGGCTTTAGGCTTTTAGGGTTTTAGGTTTGAGGGTTTAGGGTTTTACAGTTCAGACTGTAGGGTTTTAGGGTTTAGTGTTTAGGGTTTTGAGTATTAGGATTTTAGGTTTGAGTGTTTAGGGTTTTAGGGTTTTAGGGTTTTTGGGTTTTAGGGTTTATGGTCAGGGTTTAGGCTTTAGGGTTTAAGGGTTTAGGTTTAAGGGTTGGCGGTTTTAGGGTTATAGGGATTTAGGGTTTAGGATTTAGGGTTTAGGGTTTTAGGGCTTTAGTGTTAGGGTTTTAGGGTTAGGCCCTAGCTTTTAGGGTTATGGTTTAGGGTTAAGGGTTTAGGGGTTGAGGGTTTTAGGGTCTTTGGGTTTAGGGTTTAGGGTTTAGGGTTTTAGGGATTTAGTCTTTTAGGGTTTAGGGTTTTAGGGTTTCAGGGTTTTGGGATTTAGGGTTTTGTGGTTTACGGTTTTAGGGTTTTATGTTTTAGGGTCTTAGGGTTTTAGGGCTTTTGGGTTTAGGGTTTAGGGTCTAGGGATAGGGTTAAGGGTTTAGGGTTTAGGGTTTTAAGGTATACGGTTTAGGGTTTGGGGTTTAGGCTTGAGGGTTGGCGGTTTTAGGGTTTTAGGGGTTTAGGGTTTAGGATTAGGGTTTAGGGTTTAGGGTTTAGGGTTTAGAGTTTTAGGGTCTTAGGTTAGAGGGTTTAGGGTTTTTGGGTTCAGGCTTTAGAGGTTTAGGGTTTTAGGGTTTAGGGTTAAGGGTTTAGGGTTTTTGGGTTTTAGGTTTGAGGGTTTAGGGTCTTAGGGTTTTAGGTTCTAGGGCTTTAGGGTTTAGGGTTTAGGGTTTAGGGTTTTAGCGTTTAGGGTTTAGGGTTTAGGGTTTTGGGTTTTGGGTTTAGGGTTTAGGGTTTTGGGTTTAGGGTTTAGGGTTTAGGGATTTTTGGGTTTTAGGTTTTACAGTTTTAGGGGTTTAGGGTTTAGGGTTTAGGTTTGTATGGTTTCAGGGTTTTAGGGTCTTTGGGTTTACGGTTTTAGGGGTTTAGGGTTTCGGGTTTAGGGTTCTAGGGTTTGAAGGTTTTAGGGTTTAGGGTTTAGGGTTTTAGGGTTTTAGGGCTTAAGGGTTTTAAGGTTTAGGGCTTTAGGGTTCAGGGTTTAGGGTTTAGGTTTTAGGGTTTTAGGGTTTTTGTGTTTAGGGTTTGGTGTTTAGGGTTAGTGTTTAGGCTTAGGTTTTTAGGGTTTTAGGGTTTACGGTTTACGGTTTAGGGTTTAGGGTTTTAGGCTTTTAGGGTTTTACGGTTTAGGGTTTAGGGTTTAGGCTTAGGGTTTTAGGCTTTTAGGGTTTTACGGTTTAGGGTTTTGGGTTAGGATTTAGGGGTTTTTGGGGTTTAGGGTTTAGGGTTTAAGGTTTAGGCTTTAGGGTTTAGGTTTAAGGGTTGACGATTTTTGGGTTTTAGGGGTTTTGTGTATAGGCTTTAGGGTTTATGGTTTAAAGATTTTAGGGTTTTAGGGTTTCTGGCTTTACGGTTTTAGGGGTTTAGAGTTTAGGGTTCAGGGTTCAGGGTTTAGGGTTTAGGGTTTTTTGGTTTTAGGGTTTTAGGGTTTAGTGTTTAGGGTTTTAGGGTTTTAGGGTTTTAGCGTTTAGGGTTTAGGGTTTTGGGTTTAAGGTTTAGGGTTTAGGTTTAGGGTTTAAGGATTTTTGGGTTTTAGGTTTTACGGTTTTAGGGGTTTAGGGTTTAGGGTTTAGATTTTTATGGTTTCAGGGTTTTAGGGTCTCTGGGTTTACGATTTTAGGGGTTTAGGGTTTAGGGTTATAGGTTTTTTTAAGGTTTTAGGGTTTAGGGTTTAGGGTTTAGGGTTTTAGGGTTTTAGGGCTTAGGTTTTAGGGTTTAGGGCTTTAGGGTTCAGGGTTTAGGTTTAGGTTTTAGGGTTTTAGGGTGTAATAACCCGGAATTTTAAATCAATAAAAATGTGGCTATTATTTATTTTAATGATGGAAATTGGGAAATTTGATGGAGTAGATGGTAAATGGATCAAAAATTGGACAAAGGCCCAAGTATGGCCCAATGGACCATGGATTGGATTTAAATTCATTTTAAAGGGTCAATGATGGTCAATTGGGCCAAGGATGTCAAATTGGGCCCAATGCACATCCAGGACCCAATGGGTCAAAATGATTTAAGCTCTAAGGTAAATGGGTAGGAGGTGAATATAATTGAGCCATGGGCCCAATGGTGATCAAAGTAGTTGAAAATGGATTAAATTAAATCACCTAAGTTAGTGATGAATTGACCAAGGTGACATGGCCGATTGGGACCCACCTCCACCTCACCAAGTGAGGTGGCGTGTGGACCAAGGATTGGTGGGGCCGGCCACCATAGTTGACTTGGTCAACCATAAATGGATTAATGGAGAGGAATCAAGGAGGTTTAAGGAAATTAAGTGGGAATTAATTAACCTAAGTTAATTATCTAATTAATTAAATAATTAAACTATCCAAAAGGTGGTCAAAGGGGGTTAAAAGATGGAAAACTAAATCATTCCATCTTAAGAAGCCAAAAACGTTGGCTTGGTGGTGGTTTATCCCAACCACCACCTTAAAGCATGAAAAAAATCCCATGTTGGTGGTTGGAAACCTTAATGGTGGAGTAAAGTTTAAGAAACCAAAAGGTGTTGTTTTTCATCTTATCTTTCAAATCCCATTCTTATCTCATTCTCTTCCTCTCTTCATCTCTCTCAAAACCGTCCCACACCAAGGAAAGAAGGAAGAAGAAAGCTAAGGAGAAAAGAAAAAGAAGACTTAGAAGAAAAGAAGAAAAAATTCAAAGCATAAGACACCACTCCAAGATCAAGGCTTAGAATCTTCTTTCTCACCATCTCCTCTCCCTCTCTCAACACACTCTATCTTAACCGAACCCAAGCTTTGATGTTTCATCTTGATCAAGCATCTTAGCCGATCAACAAAGGAGAAGAAGAAGAAAGGAGGCTAAGGGTTCAAGAGGAGAAAGAGAAGCCGGAGGAGCCGTCGGATTGTAAGTATTTTAAAACAGGAGATTAGATTTTTTTTTTGGGTTTAAGAGATTATGAAATCCATTTCTTAGATTTAGTGGTGGCCAAAATGTCATGGGCCTTGGATCTCAAATCCATCCAAAAAAAAAAAAATTGAAGTAAGGAATGGACAAACCCTAATGGGTAAATTAGGTTAAGAAAAAATAAATGGATTAAGGACATTATGTATTTAAATTATTTAAGCAATGGATGTATGGAAATTTTGGAAGGAACCATGGTAGGTAATGAAGGGATTTTTAATGGGGTTTAAAGTTTAAAATCATGAAAGGATGATTATGAATGTTAGGGTTTTAATGATTAAGTGCAGAAATTTTTAAAGGGAATTTTAATAAGAAAATTCATAGGATATGTAAATGATTTTAATGGCCTCAAAAAAAAATGGTAGAGGAAGGTGACCCATGAACCCCATGGTAGGTGATTAATTGATTTATTAGGGTTTATAAAGAATGGAAGCCATGGAGGATGATTTAGGGTTTTAAGATTTTAATGATTAAATGTAGGTAGTTTTTTAAACGGGTTTTTATGATGAAATTCATGGAAGAGGTAAATGGTTTGTATGGCCTTGAAAGGCATAGATGGGAATGAAACATGAACCATGGGTTCGGCCATGGTGTATGGCCAAACCCTAGGGTGTTGTGTTTGTAAATTTAAAGGGTGTAAGAAGAGGGAAGGATGATTAAGAATGTTGATGGTTTGAATGGATTTTTAAGCATAGTTTATAAGGTTTTAAAGGAGTGGAAATAATGTTTTAAAAATAAAAACCATTTTGTGAGAGATTGGGGGGAATGTTTTAAACCCTATGGTGATGTGTAATGATGATGAGTGTAACAGATGGAAAAACAATGGGGGATGTGTTGGTAGTTTTAATGGACCAAAATATACCAAATTGATGATCAAAGATTGGTGATTTAAATGCATGGTGTGAACCTTCAAGGAAGGACTATTAGTGGATTCAAAGTGTTGTAATGGATCCAAGGAAAAATGGAGAAAAGACATCATGGGTTCGGCCATGGTGTATGGCCGAACCCATGACCCATTTTGCAAGCCATTTGATGGGTTAAGTGGGACTTTGATATGTGTTTAAATTAATAAGGATTAGGCTAATTAAATGGTTGATTTTAAAGATCTTATGACATGGTTGAGGGATCATTAATGGACCTAAGGTATGGATCATTAATGGGTCTAAATTATGGATCAATTATGGACCATAATGTACATGGAAAAGTGAATGATTTATCCATAGAAGGAGTAGTGGCAAAATTGTAAATAATGGCCAAATTCAAGAACCATGGGTTCGGCCATGGTGTATGGCCAAACCCCATGGGAGATGATCATGGATTTAGGGACTCTAAGTAATAACCTTATGTATGATTAATAAAGCCTAGGGTGGCTGATTTTTAGACTCATGGGATAAAAAGATTTAATGGATTAAATGGGACCCAGAGGTTCTGCCATGGTGTATGGCGGAACCCCGCTAAGGTATGATTAATGGACTCAAATGGTTAAAAATATGGGCTGATTATTGATATGTAATAAAGTACCGGAAGTCGCAAACGGTGCGCGATCGGCAATTGGATTTATCGGACGAAAACGAATAAGGACGTTAGTCGGTATTTGGTAGGATTCCTACCTTTTTGTAAGCCATGGATTATGTGTTATGTATGGGTTTTTCCTTGATTTATTTTGGTAAGCATATGATTGTTTTAAGATGGGTTTTAAGGCTATGATGTGTATATTGATGCTTTGCTCGATCTATTTTTGATAATCAAATTATATGTTTTATTGATGGGATTTTAAATGCCATGGTTTGTGCTATCATATATATTTCATGGCATATGGTATTTACATCTCATGCATGACATGGGAGGGATATGGCATGAGAAGGATGAAATGAAACTGGAGTCCATGCTCCGTCGGGGAGACCGAGAAGCAAACATGGGGATAGCTCGATGTGCTATAACCGGAGTCCATGCTCCGTCGGGGAGACCGAGAAGCAAACATGGGGATATTTTGATGTGTTTTATCCATCAGGAAGGGTACTATGGGTTTCATGATATGTTGATGAGGTTATGCAGATAAGAATGTTACTATGTGTTTATTATACCTTGATGATGGTCTTTCCATCAAGGGGGATACTTGTGTTGACTTAGACCTTGATGAGGCTTTGCCATCAAAGGGGATACTTGTGTTGACTTATATCTTGATGAGGTTTTTCCATCAAGGGGGGATATGGCATCATGATGGTATGGATGATGGGTGGGACATATGACATAAAACACCCATGGCATGGCATTCATTTTATGGTTTTCATTATATTATACCTATGTGCTTGTTATCACTAATCCATGTGTTAGCCCTACTCGGAGTCCTATTGGGCGCGTTGTCTAACGCCCTACTTCTACCTAGCTGATGACGCAGGAGATGGCGGACACGAAGGACGAGACGGAGGCCAACCTTAGGAGTTTGGGAAGGCGGACTACTTAGTTTATTTAATTTATTTTGGAAATGTAATTTGAATAGCTTAGCTCGTCGGAGTGTAATAATTTAGAGTACTTACTGTGGTTTGGATTTTATTTTGGACATTATCATTTTGCAGTAATTTACTAATTTAAATGATGTAATTTTCCCTGCTATCTAGAAATTGTTAAGATAGTCTCTATTATATTTCCGCACTTAGTTTAATATTTCGCAAGCTTTCTTCTACGTGTGAACTGTTCTTCGTGGACTTAGTTTCCACACACACGTAGGGTTGGCCAGTTAAGGGCCGAGCTTTAGAAGCTCGAACTTAACTCGCGTCTTGACGTTCGCGCCCTTTGTCACTTGTTATTAAAAAAAAAAAATAGACTCTGATTTTAGGGTTTTTGGGTATAGGGCTAGTGTTTAGGCTTAGGTCTATAGGGTTTTAGGGTTTAGGGTTTAGGGTTTTAGGCTTTTAGGGTTTCGGGGTTTTACGGTTTAGGGTTTAGGGTTTAGGCTTAGGGTTTAGGGTTTAGGATTTAAGGGTTTTTGGGGTTTAGGGTTTAGGGTTTAAGGTTTTGGCTTTAGGGTTTAGGTTTTAGGGTTAACGGTTTTTGGGTTTTAGTGGTTTAGTGTTTAGGCTTTAGGGTTTATGGTTTAAAGATTTTAGGGTTTCTGGCTTTATGGTTTTAGGGGTTTAGGGTCTAGGGTTTAGGGTTCAGGGTTCAGGGTTTAGGGTTTAGGGTTTTTGGGTTTTAGGGTTTTAGGGTTTAGGGTTTAGTGTTTAGGGTTAGTGTTTAGGCTTAGGTTTTTAGGTTTTAGGATTTAGGGTTTTAGGGTTTTATGGCTTAGGGTTTAGGGTTTTAGGGTTTTAGGGTTTATGGTTTAGGGTTTAGGGTTTAGGGATTAGGCTTAGGGTTTAGGGTTTAGAGTCTTAGGGTTTTAGGGGTTTAGGGTTTAGGGTTTAAGGTTTAGGGTATAGCATTTCGGTTTTAGGGTTGACGATTTTTGGGTTTTAGGGGTTTAGTGTTTAGACTTTAGGGTTTAGGGTTTTAAGATTTTGGGGTTTTAGGATTTAGGGTTTTAGGGGTTTAGGGATTAGGGTTTAGGGTTTTAGGATTTTAGTTTTTTAGGATTTTAGGGTCTACGGTTTTAGGGGTTTAGGGTTTAGGGTTTAGTGTTTTAGGGTTTTAGGGTTTAGGGTTATAGGATTCTAGGGTTTAGGGTTTAGGATTTTAGGGTTTAGGGTTTAGGGTTTTAGGGGTTTAGGGTTTTAAGGTTTTAGGGTCTAGTTTAGGTTTAAGGGTTGGCAGTTTTGGGATTTTAGGGGTTTCGTGTTCTAGGTATAGGGTTTTGTGGGTTTACGGTTTTAGGGCTTTATGTTTTAGGGTCTTAGGTTTTTAGGGCTTTAGGTTTTAGGGTTTAAGGTCTAGGCTTAGGGCTTAGGGTTTTGGGTTTAGGGTTTTAGGATTGAAGGTCTAGGGTTTAGGTTTAAGGGTTGGCGGTTTTGGGATTTTAGGGGTTTTCGTGTTTTAGGGTATACGGTTTTAGGGTTTTAGGGCTTTAGGGTTTAACTTTAGTGTTTAGTGTTTAGGGTTTATGGTTTTAAGGTTTTAGGGTTTAGGGTTTTAGGGGTTCAGGGTTTTAGAGTTTTAGGGTTTTAGTGTTTTGGGCTTGGGTTTTAGGGTTAGGGGTTAGGGTTTAGGGTTTAGGCTCTTAGGGTTTTAGGTTTGAGGGTTTAGGGTTTTACGGTTCAAGTTGTAGGGTTTTCGGGTTTAGGGTTTAGGGTTTAGGGTATTAGGGTTTTAGGTTTGAGTGTTTAGGGTTTTAGGATTTTTGGGTTTTTGGGTTTAGGGTGTAGGGTTTATGGTCAGGGTTTAGGCTTTAGGGTTTTAGGGTTTAGGGTTTAGGATTTTGGATAAGGGTTGGCTGTTTTAGGGTTATAGGGGTTTAGGGTTTAGGGTTTTAGGGCTTTAGCTGTTAGGGTTTTAGGGTTACGCCCTAGGTTTTAGGGTTATGGTTTAGGCCTAAGGGTTTAGGGCTAAGGGTTTAGGGGTTTAGGGTTTTAGGGTCTTTCAGTTTAGGATTTAGGGTTTTAGGCGTTTAGTGTTTTAGGGTTTAGGGTTTTAGGGTTTCAGGGTTTTGCGATTTAGGGTTTTGTGGTTTACGGTTTTAGGGTTTTATGTTTTAGGGTCTTAGGGTTTTAGGGCTTTTGGGTTTAGGGTTTAGGGTCTAGGGTTAGGGTTAAGGGTTTAGGGTTTAGGGTTTTAGGGTTTAAGGTTTAGGATTTAGGGTTTAGGTTTGAGGGTTGGCGGTTTTAGGGTTTTAGGGGTTTAGGGTTTAAAATTAGGGTTTAGGGTTTTGGGTTTAGGGTTTAGGGTTTAAGGTTTAGTGTTTTAGGGATTTAGGGTTTAGGGTTATAGGATTTTAGGGTTTAGGGTTTAGGATTTTAGGGTTAGGTTTAGGGTTTAGTGTTTTAGGGGTTTAGGGTTTTAAGGTTTTAGGGTTTTAGGATTTAGGGTGTAAGGTTTTGTGGGTTTTCGGTTTTAGGGTTTTATGTTTTAGGGTCTTAGGTTTTTAGGGCTTTAGGATTTAGGGTTTAAGGTCTAGGATTAGGGTTTAGGGTTTTGGGTTTAGGGTTTTAGGATTTAGGGTTTAGTGTTTAGGTGTAAGGGTTGGCGGTTTTGGGATTTTAGGGGTTTCATGTTTTAGGGTATAGGGGTTTTGGATTTTAGGGTTTAGGATTTAGGGTTTTAGTGTTTAGGGTTTATAGTTTTTAGGTTTTAGGGTTTTAGGGTTTAGGGGTTCAGGGTTTTAGAGTTTTAGGGTTAAGGTTCTATGGTTTTAGGGCTTTGGGCCTGGTTTTAAGGTTAGGGGTTAGGGTTTAGGGTTTAGGCTTTTAGGATTTTAGGTTTGAGGATTTAGGGTTTTACTGTTCATGTCGTAGGGTTTTAGGGTTTAGGGTTTAGGGCATTAGGGTTTTAGGTTTGAGTGTTTAGAATTTTAGGGTTTTAGGTTTTAGGGTTTTAGGGTTTTTGGGTTTTAGGGTTTAGGGGTTTAGGGTTTAGGATTTAGGGTTTTAGGGCTTTAGGTGTTAGGGTTTCAGGGTTAGGCCCTACGTTTTAGGGTTAAGGGCTTAGGGGTGGAGGGTTTTAGGGTCTTTGGGTTTAGGGTTTAGGGTTTTAGGGGTTTAGTGTTTTAGGGTATAGGGTTTTAGGGTTTCAGGGTTTTGGGATTTACGGTTTTGTGGTTTACGGCTCTAGGGTTTTATGTTTTAGGGTCTTAGGGTTTTAGGGCTTTTGGGTTGAGGGTTTAGGGTCTAGCGTTAGGGTTAAGGGTTTAGGGTTTAGGGTTTAGGGTTTTAGGGTTTACGCTTTAGTGCTTAGGGTTTAGGTTTGAGGGTTGACGGTTTTAGGGTTTTAGGGGTTTAGGGTTTAGGATTAAGGTTTAGGGTTTAGGGTTTTATGATTTAGGGTTTAGGGTTTAGGGTTTTAGGGTCTTAGGTTAGAGGATTTAGGGTTTTTGGGTTCAACTTTTAGAGTTTTGGGGTTTTAGGGTTTAGGGTTTAGGGTTTAGGGTTAAGGGTTTAGGGTTTTTGGGTTTTAGGTTTGAGGGCTTAAGGTCTTAGGGTTTCAGGGTTTTGGGATTTAGGGTTTTGTGGTTTACGATTTTAGGGTTTTAGGGTTTTATGTTTTAGGGTCTTAGGGTTTTAGGGCTTTTGGGTTTAGGGTTTGGGCTCTAGGGTTAGGGTTAAGGATTTAGGGTTTAGGGTTTTAGGGTTTACGGTTTAGGGTTTAGGGTTTAGGGTTTAGGGTTCAGGTTTGAGGGTTTACGGTTTTAGGGTTTTTGGGGTTTAGGGTTTAGGATTAGGGTTTAGGGTTTAGGGTTTAGGGTTTTATAGTTTAGGGTTTAGGGTTTAGGGTTTTAGGTCTTAGGTTAGAGGGTTTAGGGTTTCTGGCTTTACGGTTTTAGGGGTTTAGTGTTTAGGGTTTAAGGTTCAGGGTTCAGGGTTTAGGGTTTAGGGTTTAGGGTTTTTGGGTTTAGGGTTTAGTGTTTAGGGTTTTGGGGTTTTAGGGTTTTAGCGTTTAGGGTTTAGAGTGTAGGGTTTTGGGTTTAGGGTTTAGGGTTTAGGGTTTAGGGTTTAAGGTTTAAGGGTTTTTGGATTTTAGGTTTTACGGTTTTAGGGTTTAGGGTTTAGGGTTTAGATTTTTTTTTTTATGGTTTCAGGGTTTTAGGGTCTCTGGGTTTACGGTTTTAGGGGTTTTGGGTTTAGGGTTATAGGGATTTAAGGTTTTAGGGTTTAGGGTTTAGGGTTTAGGGTTATAGGATTTTAAGGTTTTAAGGTTTAGGGTTTAGCGTTTAGGTTTTTAGTGTTTTAGGGCTTAAGGGTTTTAGGGTTTAGGGCTTTAGGGTTAAGGGGTTAGGGTTTTTGGGTTTTTGGTTTGAGGGTTTGGGGTCTTAGGGTTTCAGGGTTTTTGGATTTAGGGTTTTGTGTTTTACGGTTTTAGTGTTTTATGTTTTATGTTCAGGTTTGAGAGTTTTAGGGTTTAGGGTTATGGGTTTAGGGTTTTTGGGTTTTAGGTTTGTGGGTTTGGGGTCTTAGGGTTTCAGGGTTTTAGGATTTAGGGTTTTGTGTTTTACGGTTTTAGGGTTTTATGTTTAGGGTTTAGGGTTTTGGGTTTAGGGTTAAGGGTTTAGGGTTTTAGGTTTGAGGGTTTAAGGTCTTAGGATTTCAGGGTTTTGGGATTTAGGGTTTTGTGGTTTACGGTTTTAGGGTTTTATGTTTTAGGGTCTTAGGGTTTAGGGCTTTTGGGTTTAGGGTTTAGGGTCTAGGTTAGGGTTAATGATTTAGGGTTTAGGGTTTTAGGGTTTACGGTTTAAGGTTTAGGGTTTAGGTTTGAGGGTTGGCGGTTTTAGGGTTTTAGGGTTTAGGATTAGGGTTTAGGGTTTTATGGTTTAGGGTTTAGGGTTTAGGGTTTTAGGGTCCTAGATTTG
The DNA here is from genome assembly GCA_022113865.1 of Chimonanthus praecox. Classification (NCBI taxonomy): domain Eukaryota; kingdom Viridiplantae; phylum Streptophyta; class Magnoliopsida; order Laurales; family Calycanthaceae; genus Chimonanthus; species Chimonanthus praecox. The sequence continues at coordinate 35,740,584 of CM039087.1, forward strand.
AGGGTTTAAGGTTTCTGGCTTTACGATTTTAGGGGTTTAGGGTTCAAAGTTCAAGGTTTAGGGTTTAGGGTTTAGGGTTTTTGGGTTTTAGGGTTTTAGGGTTTAGGGTTTAGTGTTTAGGATTTTAGGGTTTTAGGGTTTTAGCGTTTAGGGTTTAGGGTTTAGGGTTTTGGGTTCAGGGTTTAGGGTTTAGGATTTAGGGTTTAGGGTTTAAGGATTTTTGGGTTTTAGGTTTTACGCTTTTTGGGGTTTAGGGTATAGGGTTTAGATTTTTATGGTTTCAGGGTTTTAGGGTCTCTGGGTTTACGGTTTTAGGGGTTTAGGGTTTAGGGTTTAGGGTTATAGGGTTTTAAGGTTTTAGGGTTTAGGGTTATAGGGTTTTAAGGTTTTAGGGTTTAGGGTTTAGGGTTTAGGCTTTTAGCGTTTTAGGACTTAAGGGTTTTAGGGTTTAGGGCTTTAGGGTTAAGGGTTTAGGGTTTTTGGGTTTTAGGTTTGAGGGTTTAGGGTCTTAGGGTTTCAGGGTTTTGGGATTTAGGGTTTTGTTGTTTACGGTTTTTGTGTTTTATGTTTTATGTTCAGGTTTTAGAGTTTTAGGGTTTTAGGGTTTAGGGTTAAGGGTTTAGGGTTTTTGGGTTTTAGGTTTGAGGGTTTTGGGTCTTAGGGTTTAAGGGTTTTAGGATTTAGGGTTTTGTGTTTTGCGGTTTTAGGGTTTTATGTTTAGGGTTTAGGGTTTAGAGTTGAGGGTTTAGGGTTTAGGGTTAAGGGTTTAGGGTTTTAGGTTTGAGGGTTTAAGGTCTTAGGGTTTCAGGGTTTTGGGATTTAGGGTTTTGTGTTTTACGGTTTTAGGGTTTTATGTTTTAGGGTCTTAGGGTTTTAGGGCTTTTGGGTTTAGGGTTTAGGGTCTAGGGTTAGGGTTACGGATTTAGGGTTTAGGGTCTTGGGGTTTACAGTTTAGGGTTTAGGGTTTAGGTTTGAGGGTTGGCGGTTTTAGGGTTTTAGGGGTTTAGGTTTTAGGATTAGGGTTTAGGGTTTAGGGTTTTATGGTTTGGGGTTTAGGGTTTTAGGGTCTTAGGTTAGAGGGTTTAGGGTTTCTGGCTTTACGGTTTTAGGGGTTTAGGGTTTAGGGTTCAAGGTTCAGGGTTCAGGGTTTAGGGTTTAAGGTTTAGGGTTTTTGGGTTTTAGGGTTTAGGATTTAGTGTTTACGGTTTCAGCGTTTTAGGGTTTTAGCGTTTAGGGTTTAGGGTTTAGGGTTTTGGGTTCAGGGTTTAGGGTTTAGGGTTTAAGGATTTTTGTGTTTAGGTTTTACGGTTTCAGGGGTTTAGGGTTTAGGGTTTAGATTTTTATGGTTTCAGGGTTTTAGGGTCTCTGGGTTTATGGTTTTAGTTGTTTAGGGTTTAGGGTTTAGGGTTATAGGGTTTTAAGGTTTTAGGGTTTAGGGTTATAGGGTTTAAGGTTTTAGGGTTTAAGGTTTAGGGTTTAGGCTTTTAGCGTTTTAGGGCTTAAGGGTTTTTGGGTTTAGGGCTTTAGGGTTAAGGGTTTAGGGTTTTTGGGTTTTAGGTTTGAGGATTTAGGGTCTTAGGGTTTCAGGGTTTTGGGATTTAGGGTTTTCTGTTTTACAGTTTTAGGGTTTTATGTTTATGGTTTAGGGTTTAGGGTTTAGGGTTAAGGGTTTAAGGTTTTAGGTTTGAGGGTTTAAGGTCTTAGGGTTTCAGTGTTTTGGGATTTAGGGTTTTGTGGTTTACGGTTTTAGGGTTTTATGTTTTAGGGTCTTAGGGTTTTAGGGCTTTTGGGTTTAGGGTTTCGGGTCTAGGGTTAGGGTTAAGGATTTAGGGTTTAGGGTTTTAGGGTTTACGGTTTAGGGTTTGGGGTTTAGGTTTGAGGGTTGGCGGTTTTAGGGTTTTAGGCTTTAGGATTAGGGTTTAGGGTTTTATTGTTTAGGGTTTAGGGTTTAGGGTTAAGGGTTCAGGGGTTGAGGGTTTTATGGCCTTTGGGTTTAAGGTTTAGGGTTTTAGGGGTTTAGTGTTTTAGGGTTTAGGGTTTTAGGGTTTTAGGGTTTTGGGATTTAGTGTTTCGTGGTTTACGACTTTAGGGTTTTATGTTTTAGGGTCTTAGGGTTTTAGGGCTTTTGGGTTTAGGGTTTAGGGTCCAGCATTAGGGTTAAGGGTTTAGGGTTTAGTGTTTTAGGGTTTTTGGTTTAGGGTTTAGGGTTTAGGTTTGAGGGTTGGCGGTTTTAGGGTTTTAGGGGTTTAGGATTAGGGTTTTAGGGTTTTGGGTTTAGGGTTTAGGGTTTTAGGGTCTTAGGTTAGAGGGTTTAGGGTTTTCGGGTTCAGGTTTTAGAGTTTTAGGGTTTTAGGGTTTTGGGTTAAGGGTTTTAGGTTTGAGGGTTTAGGGTCTTAGTATTTCAAGGTTTAGGGTGTTTAGGGTTTTGTGGTTTGCGATTTTAGGGTTTAGGGTAGGGTTTAGGGTTTTAGGGTTTGAGGGTTTAGGGTTTAGGGTTTCAGGTTTGGATTTAGGGTTTTGTGGTTTATGGTTTAGGGTTTTATGTTTATGTTCATGTTTTAGAGTTTTAGGGTTTTAGGGTTTAGGGTTAAGGGTTAGGTTAGGGTTTTAGGTTTAGGGTTTAGGGTCTTAGGGTTTAGGGTTTGGGGATTTAGGTTTTGTGGTTTAGATTTTAGGGTTTGATGTTTTAGGGTCTTAGGGTTTTAGGTTTTGGGTTTAGGGTTTAGGGTCTAGGTTTTAGGTTATGGTTTAGGTTACGGTTTAGGGGTTGAGGGTTTTAGGGTCTTTGGGTTTATGGTTTTTGGGTTTTAGGGTTTTGTGTTTTAGTGTTTAGGGTTTTTAGGGTTTCTGGGTTTTGGGATTTAGGGTTTTGTGGTTTACGATTTTAGGGTTTATGTTTTGGGTCTTAGGGTTTTAGGGTTTTGGGTTTAGGGTTAGGGTCTAGGGTTAGGGTTAAGGATTTAGGGTTTAGGGTTTAGGGTTACGGTTTAGGATTTAGGTTTAGGTTTGAGGGTTGGCGGTTTTAGGGTTTTAGGGGTTTAGGGTTTAGGATTAGGGTTTAGGGTTTAGGGTTTTATGGTTTAGGGTTTAGGGTTTAGGGTTTTAGTGTTTAGGTTAGAGGGTTTAGGGTTTTGGTTTACGATTTTAGGGGTTTAGGGTTTAGGGTTAAGGGTTCAGAGTTAGGTTTAGGGTTTAGGGTTTAGGGTTTTTGGGTTTTAGGGTTTTAGGGTTTTAGGGTTTAGGGTTTAGAGTTTAGGGTTTTAGGGTTTAGCGTTTAGGGTTTAGGGTTTTGGTTAGGGTTTAGGTTTAGGGTTTTGGGTTCAGGGTTTTGGGTTTAATGATTTTTGGATTTTAGGTTTTACGGTTTTGGGGTTTTAGGGTTTAGTTTTATGGTTTAGGGTTTTAGGTTGTTGGTTTACGGTTTTAGGGGTTTAGGGTTTTAGGGTTTTAAGGTTTTTAGGGTTTAGGGTTTAGGGTTATAGGGTTTTTGGTTTTAGGGTTTAGGGTTTAGGTTTAGGCTTTAGGGTTTTAGGGTTAAGGGTTTAGTGTTTAGGGCTTTAGGGTTCAGGGTTTAGGGTTTAGGTTTTAAGGTTTTAGGGTTTTAGGATTTTTGGGTTTCGGGTTTAGTGTTTAGGGTTAGTGTTTTAGGCTTAGGTTTTAGGGTTTTAGGGTTTAGGGTTTAGGGTTTTAGGTTTTTAGCGTTTCAGGGTTTTACGGTTTAGGGTTTAGGGTTTAGGCTTAGGGTTTAGGGTTTAGGATTTAAGGGTTTTTGGGGTTTAGGGTTTAGGGTTTAAGGTTTAGGCTTTAGGATTTAAGTTTTAGGGTTGACGGTTTTTGGGTTTTTGGGGTTTAGTGTTTAGGCTTTTGTAACACCCGCCCTTTTCACCGAAAATCAGAGTCTATTTTTTTTTTAAGTGACAAAGAGCGCGGACGTCATGACGCAAGTTAAGTCCGAGCTTCTAAAACCCGGCCCTTAAATGGCCAACCCTACGTGTGCATGGAACGAAGTCCACGAAAAACGGTTCACACGCAGAAGTAAGCTCGAGGAATACTACCCTAAGTGCGGAAATTACAATAGAGGCTAACCTACGACTTTTAGATAGCAGGGAAGATTTCATCATTTAATTACTAAAATGCTATAACATCATATGCCTACAATAAAATCCAAATCATAGTAATAAGTCTAAAATATTATATTTCCAACAAGCTAAACTATACAAATACACATTTCCCAAAATAAACTTAAATAAAATAATTAGTCCGACTTCCCAAGCTCCTAAGCTTAGCTCCCGTCTCGTCCTTCTGCTCCGGCATTTCCTGCGTCACCAGCTAAGGTAGAAGTATCGCATTAGACCACGCGCCCAGTAGGACTCCGAGTAGGGCTAGCACATGGATTAGTAATCACAGCATGCAGATAATATTATTATAAAACCATGCACTTTGGGCAATGTCATGCAGTGGGTATTTTATGTCATGAATCCCACCCATCAATCTCATCATCATTGTACAATGTCCCTTTTTCAACCATACATAGTGTTCCAAATAAAATCCATACCATCATCGTGCCATGACCCTCTTGATGGAAAAGCCTCATCAAGATGCGATCCACACTAGGCATCCCCCTTGATGGAAGAACCATCATCAAGGTATAACAATAAATACAACATCCCCCTTGATGGAAAACCATCATCAAGGTATCATAATTACAAAGGTCCCCCTTGATGGCAAAGCCTCATCAAGGTATAATAATACATATAAGAAATATCCCATACTTGTTTATCGGTCGCCCCGATGGAGCATGGACTCCGGTTTCATTTCATCCTTCCCCTGCCATATCCCTCCCATGCCATGCATGAGATGTAGATGCCATATGCCATGTAATATATGTAACTCAATGTCATAAAATCCATCTTAAAAACAACCACAGGATTACCAAAATAAAATAGAGGAAAACATCACATGATACTAAATCCAAAATCCATCTTAAAACAACCCATATAATTTCCAAACTAATTCAAAGAAACCATCACTCAATCCATGGCTTACAAAAAGGTAGGAATCCTACCAAATACCGACTAGCGTTCTTTCTTTCGTTTCCACCCGATAAACCTGGTCGCCGATCCGCGTACCACTTGCGATGTCAGGTACCTTATTACATATTAACAATTAGTCCATGTTTTAACCATTTCTAAGCCCATACATCATGTCTTAGTGTGTTTTCCTCATTTTGGCCAATATTTACGGTTTTGCCATTACCCTCCCATGGATAATTTCATTCCCTCTTCCATATACATTATGGTCTATAATGGATCCATAACTTAGACCCATTAATGATCCATAACTTAGGTCCGTTAATGACCCAGCAACCATATCATGTGATCATAAAATTAGTCCTTTTATTGACCTAATCCTTATTCCTTTAAACCCATACAAAACCCCATACTTAACCCTTTAAATGGCTAATGGATCATAGGTTCAAAATACCTAATTCATCAAATCTTTCCATGGGGTTTACATCATGCATTTAAACCACAATGAGTCCATTATCCACTCATTCCCTTTATTCATAATTGATCCATACACTTACCAATCATGAGATACAACCATATCTTAACCTATCTCCATTAGCTAAAGCATATCCATAGACTTTAATAGCCTATCCATTGGTTCACAAAAATGGGTCCATTGATGTCTCATTAACCATGACATAAGAACATTAGCAATTAACCACTTAATTAACCTAACCTACAAATACACATTAATCTTAGGCCTTAATTGGTTCACAAAATGGGTCCATTGATGTATTATTACCCATAACATAAACTACACTAGAAAAAATAGGTATTTAAATACTCTAACCCTCATTCATTTCTCCCATACATAACACCAAATTTAATCCACAATGATTCAGGGTTCGGCCATACCCATGGTCGAACCATGATGCCTTTATCCCATTTTTTTCTTTGGCCTATTTATACATTGCACCCATCACAAGCCCTTCCATGAAGGGTTTAATTTATACATTTAAATCATCATCTTAATCACATTCAAGTCCATAAACTTAGCCATATTCCCATTACAATAATAACATTGGGTCCCTTTTGGTCCATCAACACCACCCACATTTCCCATTTATTTTTCCATAATTCATAACCATTAATCCACCATTGGATCACCATAGGGTTCATTATCCATTCATGCCTTTTTAAGGGCCACCAAATCATTTACATCATTCATAAACTCCCTCATAATTCTTTTAGATTTGCAACATTTAATCATTTAAGCACTTAAAATTCTAAACATTCTCCATGCTTCCATTCTTAATTAATTTAAATTACACAATGTCGTCCATTCCTTAAAACCCTAAGAAAATCACACATTACCTAATCACCCACCATGGGTTCGGCCATATACATGGCCGAACCCTATGGCTCACAATTTCCTTCCAATTCCACATTAATTCCATGCTTAATAACTTAATTACATTACATTCCTTAATCCATTTATTTTTCCTTAAACTAACCCTAATTTACCCATTAGGGTTTTGTCCACTTTCCATCCTTCAAATTGATGGATTTGAAATCCAAGGCCATGATTTGGCCACCTCTAAATCCAAGAAATGGATTTCATAGCCTCTTAAACCCTAAGAAAAATCCAAACCTTTGTTAAAAAAAATATTCACAATCCGACGGCTCCTCCGACTTTCGCCACTCCCGTCGGCTTCCTTAGCCTCCTTTCTTCTCCTCTGATCTTTGGGTCGGCCAAGATGCTTGATCAATGGTGAAAACCTCCAAGCATAGGGTCGGCTAAAGTAGGGTTTGCTTGAGAGAGGGATAGGAGGAGATGATGAGAGGGAAGATAATAGACCTTGATTTTAGAGTAATGAACTAAGAAATTGCATTTTTTTTTTCTTCTCTCCTTCTCTTCTTTTCTCCTTAATTTTTCTTCTTCTTCCTATTCCTAGTGTGTGGGATGGTGGTGGAGAGCAAGATGGGAAAAAATGAATGAGAGTGAAAGAGCATCGATAGAAAAAGATGGGTAAAAGAGATAAGGTTTATCTCAATTGGGTGGAGTAATTAATTCCTCCCACCAACCAAGCTTAGATATTTATCTTGCTTTATGGTGGTGGTTGAGATAACCACCACCCAAGTCCAACGTGTTTGAGCTTGGAATGAGATGTTTTAGTCTTCCACCTTTTTTACCATTTGACCCTCATTTTAAGTTAGATTAATTAACTAATTAATTGGATCATTAGGTTAAGTTAATTAATTCCCACATGAACTTAATTCCATTAAATTCCCTCCATGAAATCCACCCATGGTTGACCAAGTCAACCATGGTGGCCGGCCCCACCAATTCTTGTCACACGCCACTCACTTGGTGAGGTGGAGGTGGGTCCCAATTGGCCATGTCACCTTGATCTAATTAAAATTAACTTAGGTGATTTTTTCACATTAATTTTTCAATCCCTTCCCAAACTAATTGGATCTCCATTGGGCCCATGGCCCAATTACATTCCCTCCTATCCATTTCGCTTAGAGCTTAAATCCTCTTGGCCCATTGGGTCCCAAATGGGTATTTGACCCAATTTGACCATTCTTGACCAAATTAATATTATTGACCCATTAAATGAATTTCATCCAATCCATGGTCCAATTGGGCCATAATTGGTCCATTGTCCATATTTTGATCCACTTAACATTTATTCATTAAAATTCTCAATTTCCATCATTAAAATAAATAATATCCACATATTCATTGATTTAAAAATTCCGGGCTATTACAGCTTTAGTGTTTATGGTTTAAAGATTTTAGGGTCTTAGGGTCTTAGGGCTTTTGGCTTTACGGTTTTAGGGATTTAGGGTTTAGGGTTGAGGGTTTTTGGCTTTAGGGTTTTAGGGTATAGGGTTTAGGGTTTAGGGTTTAGGGTTTAGGGTTTAGGGTTTAGGGTTTAGGGTTTAGGGTTTTTGGGTTTTAGGGTTTTAGGGTTTAGTGTTTAGGGTTTTAGGGTTTTAGTGTTTAGGGTTTAGGGTTTAGGGTTTTGGGTTTAGGGTTTGGGGTTTAAGATTTAGGGTTTAGGGTTTTGGTTTGAGGGTTCGCGGTTTTAGGGTTTTAGGGGTTTAGGGTTTAGGATTACGTTTTAGGGTTTAGGGTTTTAGGGTCTTAGGTTAGAGGGTTTAGGGTTTCTGGCTTTACGGTTTTAGGGGTTTAGGATTTAGGGTTCAGGCTTCAGGGTTTATGGTTTGGGGTTTAGGGTTTAGGGTTTTTAGGTTTTAGGGTTTTAGGATTTAGGGTTTAGTGTTTAGGGTTTTAGGGTTTTAGCGTTTAGGGTTTAGGGTTTAGGTTTTTGGGTTTAGGGTTTAGGGTTTAGGGTTTAAGGATTTCTGGGTTTTAGGTTTTACAATTTTAGAGGTTTAGGGTTTAGGATTTAGATTTTTATGGTTTCAGGGTTTTAGGGTCTCTGGGTTTACGGTTTTAGTGGTTTAGGGTTTAGGGTTTAGATTTTTATGGTTTCAGGGTTTTAGGGTCTCTGGGTTTACGGTTTTAGTGGTTTAGGGTTTAGTGTTTAGGGTTATAGGGTTTTAAGGTTTTAGGGTTTAGGGGTTAGGGTTATAGGGTTTTAAGGTTTTAGGGTTTTAGGATTTAGGGTGTAGGGTTTTGTGGGTTTACAGTTTTAGTGTTTTATGTTTTAGGGTCTTAGGTTTTTAAGGCTTTAGGGTTTAGGGTTTAAGGTCTAGGCTTAGGGTTTAGGGTTTTGGGTTTAGTGCTTTAGGATTTAGGGTTTAGTGTGTAGGTTTTTAGGATTTAGGGTTTAAGATTTAGGGTTTTTGGATTTTATGGTTTTAGGGTTTAGGGTTTAGTGTTTAGGGTTAGTGTTTAGGCTTAGGTATTTAGGTTTCAGGGTTTAGGGTTTTAGGCTTTTAGGGTTTTATGCTTTATGGTTTAGGGTTTAGGCTTTTAGGGTTTTAGGGTTTATGGTTTAGGGTTTAGGGTTTAGGGATTAGGCTTAGGGTTTAGGGTTTTAGGGGTTTAGGGTTTAGGGTTTAGGGTTTAGGGTTTAGCGTTTAGGTTTTAGGGTTGATGATTTTTGGGTTTTAGGGGTGTAGTGTTTAGGCTTTTAGGGTTTAGGATTTTAGGATTTTAGGTTTTGGTTTAGGGTTTTTGGGGGTTTAGGGTTTAAAGATTAGGGTTTAGGGTTTTAGGATTTTAGGTTTTTAGGATTTTAGGGTTTTACGGTTTTAGGGGTTTTAGGGTTTAGGGTTTAGGGTTTTGGGTTAGGGTTTAAAGGGATTTAGGGTTTAGGGTTTAGGATTTTAGTGTTTTGGGTTTTAGGATTTAGGGTTTAGGGTTTATGGTCAGGGTTTAAGGTTTAGAGTTTTAGGGTTTAGCGTTATGATTTAGGTTTAAGGGTGGCGGTTTTAGGGTTATAGGGTTTTAGTGTTTAGGGTTAGTGTTTAGGCTTAGATTTAGGTTTTGGGTTTCGGGTTTTAGGCTTTTAGGGTTTTATGCTTTATGGTTTAGGCTTTTAGGGTTTTAGGGTTTATGGTTTAGGGTTTAGGGTTTAGGGATTAGGCCTAGGGTTTAGGGTTTTAGGGGTTTAGGGTTTAGGGTTTAGGGTTTAGCGTTTAGGTTTTAGGGTTGACGATTTTTGGGTTTTAGGGGTGTAGTGTTTAGGGTTTAGGGTTTCAAGATTTTAGGGTTTTAGGGTTTAGGGTTTTAGGAGTTTAGTGGTTTAAGGATTAGGGTTTAGGGTTTTAGGATTTTAGGGTTTACGGTTTTAGGGGTTTAGGGTTTAGGGTTTAGGGTTTAGGGTTTTAGGGTTTTGGGGTTTAGGGTTAAAGGGTTTTAGGGTTAAGGGTTTAGGATTTTAGGGTTTTTGGGTTTTAGGGTTTAGGGTTTAGGGTTTATGGTCAGGGTTTAGGGTTTAGAGTTTTAGGGTTTAGGGTTTAGGATTTAGGTTTAAGGGTTGGCGGTTTTAGGGTTATAGGGTTTAGGGTTAGGATTTAGGGTTTAGGGTTTTAGGCTTTAGGTGTTAGGGTTTAGGGTTAGGCCATAGGATTTAGGGTTATGGTTTAGGGTTAAGGGTTTAGGGGTTGAGGGTTTTAGGGTCATTGGGTTTAGGGTTTAGGGTTTTAGGGGTTTAGTGTTTTAGGGTTTAGGGTTTTAGGGTTTTGTGGTTTACGGTTTTAGGGTTTTATGTTTTAGGGTCTTAGGGTTTTAGGGCTTTTGGGTTTAGGGTTAGGGGTTTTAGGGTCTGCGGTTTAGGGTTTAAGGTTAAGGTTTGAGGGTTGGCGGTTTTAGGGTTTTAGGGGTTTAGGGTTTAGGATTAGGGTTTAGGGTTTAGGGTTTTATGATTTAGGGTTTAGGGTTTAGGGTTTTATGGTTTAGGGTTTAGGGTTTAGGGTTTACGGTTTTAGGGTCTTAGGTTAGAGGGTTTAGGGTTTTTGGGTTCAGGTTTTAGAGTTTTAGGGTTTTAGGGTTTAGGGTTAAGGGTTTTAGGGTCTACGGTTTAAAGTTTAGGGTTTAGGTTTGAGGGTTGGCGGTTTTAGGGGTTTAGTGTAACGCTCGCCCCTTTTCACCGAAATCAGAGTCTATTTTTTTTTTTTTGAAATAAAAGTGACAAAGGGCGCGAGACGTCACGACGCGAGTTAAGTCCGAGCTTCTAAAGCCCGGCCCTTAACTGGCAACCCTACGTGTGCGTGGAACTAAGTCCACAAGTACGGTTCACACGTGGAAGTAAGCTCGAGGAATATTAAACTAAAATGCAGAATTATAATAGAGACTATCCTACCAATTTTTAGATAGTAGGGAAGATACATCATTTAAATTACTAAAATACCCCTAAATTCATAATTATGTCTCAAAATGATAATGTCCAAAGTAAAGACCAAACCATAGTAAGAAATATACATTATTACAGTCCGACGAGTTACATTACACAAATTACATTTCCAAAATAAATCTTAAATAAACTAAGTAGTCCGCCTTCCCAAACTCCTAAGCTTGGCCTCCATCTCGTCCTTCGTGTCCGCCATCTCCTGTGTCATCAGCTAGGGTAGAAGTAGGGTGTTAGACAACGCGCCCTGTAGGAGTCCTAGTAGGGCTAACACATGGATTAGTGATACCAAGTACATAGGTATAATATAATGAAAACCATAAAATTGATGCCATGCCATGGGTGTTTTATGTCATGTGTCCCACCCATCATCCATACCATCATTGTACAATGTCCCTTTTTCAACCATACATAATGTCCCCCTTGATGGCAATGTAACACCCGCCCCTTTTCACCGAAAATCAGAGTCTATTTTTTTTTTTAAATGAAACGGTGCGGGCGTCACGACGCGAGTTAAGTCCGAGCTTCTAGAGCCTGGCCCTTAACTAGCCAACCCTACGTGTGCGTGGAACGAAGTCCACGAAGAACAGTTCACACGTAGAAGTAAGTATGCAGAATGTTACATTTAAGGCGGAATGATAATAGAGGCTAACCTACAATTTTTTTAGATAGCAGGGAAGATTTCATCATTTAATTACTAAAATGCCATCACATTATATGTCTACAATAAAATCCAAAACGTAGTAATACGTCTAAAATATACAGTTCGACAAGTTAACTATTCAAATATACATTTTCCAAAATAAAGCTTAAAACAAAGTAAATAATCCGTCTCCCCAAGCTCCTAAGCTTGGCTCCCTTCTCGTCCTTCTACTCCGGCATTTCCTGCATCATCAGCTAGGGTAGAAGTAGGGCGTTAGACCACGCGCCCAGTAGGACTCCGAGTAGGGCTAGCACATGGATTAGTAATAATAGCATGCAGATAATAATATGATAAAAACTGGTAGACAATCATATAATGAAATTATGAAGTGAATGCCATGCCATGGGTGTGTCTTTATTATGAATCCCACCCATCATCCCTACCATCATGATGTCATATCCCCCTTGACGGCAAGACCTCATCAAGGTATCCCCATGCCTGTTCTCGGTCGCCCCGACTGAGCATGGACTCCGGTTATAGCCTATCAAGCTATCCCCGTGCCTGTTCTCGGTCGCCCCGACGGAGCATGGACTCCGGTTCCTTTATTTTCCCGCCCATGCCATGCATGAGATGTAATGCATTATGCTATGTAATAAATTTAGGTTATAGCCTTTACATATTACTCATATCACCAACATATAACTCATAGGTTAGCCATATGCCATAAGTACATATAAATCATAATTTCTTAAACCATCATATAACCAATCATATAATTACTAAAAAAATAAACCAATAAACCATTCACATAGCATCTAATCCATGACTTACAAATAGGTAGGAATCCTACCGAATACCGACTCGTGTCCTTTTTCATTTGTCCGATAATTCGGCTACTGACACCCGTACCGCTTGCGATATCCAATACCTTATTACATACACATAATCAATCCATATTTTAACTATCTTTAAGCCCATTAATCATTTCCAAGTCCATATGAAAAACCGGTCACTATTTAGGTTTTGTGGGTCCCATTTCATCGATTAAACCTTTTAATCCCATAAGTCTTAAAAATCGGCCACCTAGGCTTTATTAATCACTTATAAGGTTATTACATTAGAGCCCCTAAGTCCATGATCAATTTCCATGGAATTCTTAAATTTGGCCATTAGTTACGATTTTGCCACTACCTCTTTTCCATCATTAATCACTCATTTATCCATGCATGATTAAGTCCAAAATTGATCCATAACTTAGATCTATTAGTGACCTATCAACCATAACATGAACTCATTAAAGATAAGTCCTTAACTTAACCTAATCCCAATCAATTTAAACACATTCATACTCCAATCTAACCCATCAAAAGGCTCATAAATGAGCCATGGGTTCGGCCATACACCATGGCCGAACCCATGGTGTCCTTTTCCCATATTTTTCTCGGGTCTATTTACATCATTTAGATCCAAAATAAATCCTTCCTTGAGGTGGTTTAAATCACACTTTTAAACCATTACTCTTAACCCCATTTGGATCATTACATTTGGTCAACCTTAATTATATTTAAGGTTCATTCAAGCCACCAATATTTCCTTATTGTCTTCATGATCCAAATACTTTTAGATCCACCAAAAACCTCTCCATGGTTTTATTTTATTTTTAAATCATTATTTCTACCCCTTTCAAAATCACTACATTTATTCATTTAAAACCCTAAACTCATTAACACATTAATCCATCTCTTCTATCCTTTAAACCCATTTAATAACCACCATTACATCACCATAGGGTTCGGCCATACACCATGGCTGAACCCATGGTTCAAGGTTCACTCCATCCATGCCTTTTAAGCCATTAAGAATCATCAATATTTCCCATGATTTTTCTCATAAAACCCCTTTAAAATTATCCCCATTTTTATCATTAAAATCTTAAAACCCTAAGTCATCCTCCATGGATTCCATTTTTCAAAACCCTAAAAAAATCATACATCACTTACCGCATGGCCGAAGCCTATGGCCTTTGACTCCAAAAAAAATGTATATACATCCACGCTTAATCACATTAACCATATAATGTCCTTAATCCCTTTTATTTTTTTCTTAACCCTAATTTTTTTTCTCCATTAGGGTTTTGGCCACTTTCCTTTCCTTCCATTTGATAGATTTTAGATCTAAGGCATAAAATCATTTGACCACTATTAAATTCACAAAATAAATCCCAAATCTTAAACCCTAAAAATCCAAAATTTCTTGTTTAAGAAATACTCACAATCCGTCGTCTCCTCCGACTTCCGCCACTCCCGTCGGCTTCCTTAGCCTCCTTCCTCCTTCCTGTTGATCTTTGGTAGGCCAAGATGCTTGATCAATGGTGACAACCTCCAATCTTAGGATCGGCCATGATAGGGTTTGTTTGAGAGAGGGAAAGGGAAAGATGATGAAAGGGGAGATACTAGACCTTGATCTTACAGTGATTTTCCTTAAAATTTCACTTCTTTCTTATCTCCTTCTCTTCTTTTCTCCTTACCTTTCTTTTTTTCCTTCACCTTGGGTGTGGGGCGGCAATGGTAGAATGCAAAATGGGAAGAGTAAAATGAAGATAAAATAAGAGATGGGAAAGAAAAACAAAGCTTATCTCATTCAAGTTGGGCATTTAATTCCTCCACCTACCATAAAATATTTATTTTGCTTTATGGTGATGGTTGGGATAACCATCACCCAAGTCCAACGTGTTTTGTATTTTGCTTAAGTGGTTTGTGTTAGTTTAAACCACCATTTGACTTATTTGACCAATTCATTTGGATAATTTTAATCATTTAATATTTAGATAATTAAGTTACTTTAATTCCCATTTACTTCAATCATCTTTATACATCCACCCATGGTTGACCAATTCAACCATGGTGGTCAGCCCCACCAAACCTTGGGTCCACACGCCACCTCACTTGGTGAGGTGGAGGTGGGTCCCATTGGACCATATCACCTTGGTCAACTTTAAATTAACTTAGATAATTTAGACCCATTCAATTCATTCTAATTGGATCACCATTGAGCCCATGGCCCAATTACATTTTTCTCTTACCCACTTATCTTAGGGCTTACGTCAACTTAATCCATTGGATCCCAAATGGGTATTGGGCCCAATTTGACCATCCTTGGCTCAATTGACCACCATTGACCCTTTAAGTAAACTTAAATCCAATCCATAATCCATTGGGCCCTGGTTGGGCCTTTGTCCACATTTTGATCCATTTACTAGCTATTCCATCCAATTTCCAATTTCCACCATAAAAATATAAATAATAACACATATATATTACTTTACAAATTCTGGGCCCTTACAGGCAAAGCCTCATCAAGGTCTAAGTACAAATACGAATATCCCCCTTGATGGAAGAACCATCATCAAGGTATAATAATAAATACAACATCCCCCTTGATGGATGAACCATCATCAAGGTATAATAATGAATATAAATCCCCCTTGATGGAAGAACCATCATCAAGGTATAATAATAAGTACAACATCCCCCTTGATGGATGAACCATCATCAAGGTATAATAATGAATATAACATCCCCCTTGAAGGAAGAACCATCATCAAGGTATAATAATAAATACAACATCTTTGTTTGAATAACCTTATCAACATATCATAGAGCCCATAGTAATCTCCCTGATGAATCAAACACATCAAATATCCCCATGTTTGCTTCTCGGTCGCCCCAACGGAGCATGGACTCCTGTTATAGCACATCGAGCTATCCCCATGTTTGCTTCTCGGTCGCCCCGACGGAGCATGGACTCCGGTTTCATTTCATCCTTCCCATGCCATATCCCTCCCATGTCATGCATGAGATGTAGATGTCATATGCCATGTAATATATATGATAGCACAAACCATGGCATTTAAAGTCCCATCAATAAAACATATAATTTGATTATCAAAAATAGATCAAGTAAAGCACCAATATATACATCATAGCCTTAAAACCCATCTTAAAACAATCAGATGCTTACCAAAATAAATCAAGGAAAAACCCATACATAACACATAATCCATGGCTTACAAAAAGGTAGGAATCCTATCGAATACTGACTAACGTTCCTTTGCGTTTCTCCGTCCACAAACCCAGTCGCCGATAGCGCACCGCTTGCGATGTCCGATACCTTATTATACATTATCAATTAGACTCACGTTTTAATCCTTTAAGTCCATTAATCATACCTTAGCGGGGTTCGGCCATACACCATGGCCGAACCTCACTAACTAGGTTTGTGGGTCCCATTTTAATCCATTGATTATCTTAGTTTTGTTAGTTTAAAACTTAGCACTCTAGGCTTTATTAAACCACACATAAGGTTATCTTAAAAGCTTTTAAGTCCATGATCATCCCCCATGGTTCGGCCATGGTGGTTCTTCATTTTGGCCAATATTCACGGTTTTGCCACTACCTCTTTTCCATGACTAATCACTCATTCATCCATGCATAATTAAGTCCATAACTGATCACAAACTTAGATCCATTAATGATCCCTATCTTAGATCCGTTAATGACCCATCAACCATGTCATGTGATCATTAAAATTAGCCATTTAATTAACCTAATCCTTATTCACTTAACCACATACAAAACCCCGTTCTTAGCCCATAATTGATCCATAATTTTGGATCCATTAACGTTCCATCAACCATGATATGTTCATTAACAAATCAGTCCTTAACTTACCTAATTTTTCCATTCATCTAATCACATACATAATCCCAAATTTAACTCATAAAATGACTTACAAAAGGGGTCATGGGTTTGGCCATACACCATGGCTGAACCCATGATGTCTTTTCCCCAATTTTCTTGGACCTTTTTTTATTTTTTTCCATCATTTAGATCCACCACAAGTCCCTCCATGAGGGGGTTTACATCATGCATTTAAATCATCAATTTTGATCATCACTAACTACATTTAAAAAACTTGCCAACATTCCCTCATAATCACTATGGTCCAAATACCTCTAAGTTCACCAATCACTCTCCATCAATTTCCATAATTTTTTTTACACCCATCATCATTACACATACATCACCATAGGATTCATCTTCCTCTACTACCTTTGAGGCCATTAAAAATCATTAATACCTTCCATGATTTTTCTTCACTAAGATCCCTTTAAAAATTGCAAACATTTGACTCTTTTAAGCCTCCAATTCATTAACACATTATTCCATATTTTCCATCCTTTTAAACCCATTTAAAACCATCAACATTCTTAATCATTTTCCCTCTTTTATACCCTTTAAATTTACAAACAAATCACCCTAGGGTTCGGCCATACACCATGGCCAAACCCATGGTTCATGTTTCATTCCCATCGACCATTTTTTGAGGACATAAACATCATTCACATCTCCCATGAATTTCCTCATTTAAAATCACTACATTCATTCATTTAAAACTTTAAAAATCATTAATCACTTAACATAGCCTCCATTCTCTAAACCCATTAAAATTCTAACACCATCACCATAAATTCATGGTCCATCATTCATTCATGCCTTTTAAGGCCATAAACCCATTTACATCTTCATGAATTTCCTCATTTAAAATTCTTATAAAAATCACTACATTTAGTCATTACCACCTTAAAATCATAATTCATCCTCCATGTCTTCCATTCTTTATAACCTCATTAAAATCATTCAATCACCTACCATGCTTAAGTAAATTTTAATACATAAAATCCTTAATGCATCCTTCCTTCTTTTTTTTTATAACCTAATTTACCCATTAGGGTTTGCCCACTCTTCCTCCTTTCATTGGATGGATTTGAGATCCAAGGCCCATGACAATTTGGCCACCAACCAATCCAAGAAATGGGTTCCATAATTACCTCTTAACCCTTAAAATGTTAAATTCTTGTTTAAGAATTACTTACAATCCGACGACTCCTCCGGCTTTTCTTTCTCCTCTTGATTTCCTTAGCCCTTTCTCTTCTTCTTCTCTTTGATTGGTCGGCCAAGATGAGCTCGATCAAATGAAAAACATCAAAGCTTGGGTCGGCTAAGATGGAGTACATTTGAGAGAGGGAAAGGAGGAGATGATGAGAAGAACTACCCCAACTCTTGATCTTGAAGAGGTGGGCCAACACTTGCACTTTTCTTCTCTTTTCTTCTCTTCTTCTCTTCTTATTTTTCTTCCTCTCTTCTCCTTGGGGTTGAGGGACGGAAATGAGAGAGCAAGAGAGGGAGAGAGTGAAAGAGTTAGATGGAAAAAGATGGAGAAAGGGATAAGATTCATCTCATTGGTTGAGTGACTTACACTCCACCCTTAACTTTTCCCACCAACCAACATGGGATTTTTTTTATGCTTTATGGTGGTGGTTGGGATAAACCACCACCAAGCCCAACGTTTTTGAGCTTTGGAGATAAGATTGTTTGGGTCTTCCATTTGACCATTGACCCACTTTTTGAATAGTTTAATTATTTAATTAATTAGATAATTAACTTGGGTTAATTAATTCCCACTTAACCTAATTTCTTTTTCTTAAATTCCCTCCATGTATCCACCCATGGTTGACCAATTCAACCATGGTGGCCGACCCCACCAATCCTTGGTCCACACGCCACCTCATTTGGTGAGGTGGAGGTGGGTCCCATTCGGCCATGTCACCTTGGTCAATTCATCACCAACTTAGGTGATTTGATTTTAATTAAATCCATTCCAACTAATTGGATTACCATTGGGCCCATGGCCCAATTACATTCACCCTTACCCATTTACCTTAGAGCTCACATCATCTTGATCCATTGGGTCCCAAATGGGTATTGGGCCCAATTTGACCATCCTGGGCCCAATTGACCATTATTGACCATTTAAATGATTTTAAATCCAATCCACGTCCATTGGGCCATACTTGGGCCCTTGTCCATATTTTGATCCATTCACCATTTATTCCATCAAATTTACAATTTCCACCATTAAAATAATTAATAGCCACATATATATTGATTTACAAATTCCGGGCCATTACAATACAATCCTCTTTTGAAATTTTCGTCCCGAAAATTCAAGCGAAGTAGAGGTTCAAAACATCTCATACAAAGAGCTCCGGATGAGCGGCTCTCATCTCTGACTCAAGTTCACAGGTGGTTTCTTCATTGCCATGTCGTTCCCATACCACCTTGACGAACTGAATGGCGCGGTTCCGCAACACCCTTTGTTCGCTCCCGATCACTCTAATCGGCTTCTCCACATACGTCACATCGCTTTGTACATCGACGTCTTGTACGTTCAATATATGTGAAGGATCGGGGTTGTACTTCCTCAACATGGACATATGAAATACATCATGTAAAGATGATAACTGTGGAGGGAGTGCTAACTGATAGGCCACCTCCCCCACCCTCTTCATGATTGGAAACGGCCCCACAAATCTAGGTGACAACTTCCCCTTCTTCCCGAATCTCATGTGTCCCTTCCGTGGTGAGACTTTAAAAAACACCAAGTCTCCCACCTCAAACTCGAGGAACCTTCTCCTCTTGTCGGCGTAACTCTTCTGACGGCTCTGTACAGTGAGTAAGTGTTGCCGTATCAATCTGATCTGCGCCATAGTCTCTGCAACCAACTCCGGTCCAATCCGCGCAGGCTCACCAGCCTCTGTCCAACATACTGGCAGTCTACACGGCCTACCATATAAGGCCTCAAATGGAGCTATCTGGAGGCTTGCCTGGTAATTGTTATTGTAGGAGAACTCCACCAGTGGCAAATGATCCTCCCATCCACCCTTGAAGTCCAGCACACATGCTCTCAGCATATCCTCCAATATCTGTATTGTTCTCTCCGACTGTCCATTAGTCTGTGGGTGGAATGCTGTGCTGGTCGACACGTCGGTCCCCATAGCCGACTGCATGCTCTGCCATACTCTGCTAGCGAATCGACTATCTCTGTTGGACACAATAGTCCGGGTTACACCATGTAGTCTGATAATATCTCGAATGTACCGTCGACCCAAGGTCTCCGATGAATCTGTCATTTTGACAGGAAGGAAATGCGCAGACTTGGTCAACCGATCCACCACGACCCATATTGCATCGTTGCCTTTGGAAGACCTTGGCAACCCTGTCACAAAATCCATGGAGATGTGCTCCCATTTCCACTCCGGTACAGGTAAGGGTTTGAGTAAACCCGGTGGCTTCTGATGTTCCACCTTGACCGCTGACAAGTTAGGCAACGAGCAACAAACTCTACCACATCTCTCTTGAGTCCATGCCACCAATAGTGCCTCTTAAGATCATGCTACATTTCGGTGCTGTCCAGATGGATAGAGAGCTTGGTTTGGGTGTGCCTCAACCAACAACTCTCCTCTACAGCTCTCAGGCACATATGTCCTACCTCGGAATAAAAGGTCTTGTCCAGGTCGTAATTCCCATTCTGGTACAACCTCACCAATAGACATCTAGGCCCATATCTCCTCTACTTCCGGATCTGTCCGTTGCTACTTTTCAATCTTGTCAAGTACCTCTTAATTACATCAACGCCACTCATATCAACCTATGAGTTTCATTCTTGTAGAATTTACTCTGTCTCATGTTATCTCTTTTCTCATGAACCCATTTACGATCTTATGTAGATTAATGTATTTTATTTTACTTTTTCTGCTACCAAGACATTTCCATACGTACTCATTAAATACGTTCTTTCGTCTACTCTCTATGTGAGGTTGTCTGCCAGTACGAGCCTATGCTCAAGTCCTTTGCTGATTCCATTTCAACTAGGTTTCTAGCTACACTCTCCTTGAACTCCATCGGCTAACTACAGAGTCAGCTAGCTAGACTAACTCGGCAGTCGCCCATAGCTTCCCATTCGAGTTTCACTAGACTTTTATTATTTTATTTTCCCATTAATTACATCTCCAAAATTTTGCACCTCTTCATTTGCATATAAGTCACGATGTGACTAACCCCTTTGTTCATAACTTCTACGATACCAATACCCGGCATCAATCCAAACCACCGTGGGAACCCTCATCCATGGTTATACACATCCATGGTTAATAACCATCCATGAATATAACCTTCCCATGGGTATAATCCATTCATGGGCATAACTAATACCTTTGTAGGACTATTCTGTCTATCCTAGGGCTAACAGGTCTAACATACGACCCATGCGTCGACTTACGAAATCAAATATCTATCATAAGACCCATGCGTCACCCTATGGAACCAAACTGTATCTATCGGAGAATCGATAAACCCACTAATGGTCGTCATCGTCTACCAATAAGGAATACTATAGTAAGTTCAGTGGGCATTTATTGTGCTAAAGTGCTAATAACAGATGTGAAGGCAGTAGATACAAGACAGTAGAATGTTCCCAAATTAAATAATGCATAAGCATATGAACTACAAACTACTACCATACCTTGAATCACCGAATGATCCACTGTCTCTTGAGGAGAAATCGTAGTATTCAGTTGTCCCGATTCTGTCGGAGTAGGTGCTCTTCCTGTCGGGTCATGTGCTCTAGGTCCCTGTGGCTGAGCTGATCGAGTTAGATGACGGAAGGGACCCCTGAAGTGAGAAGATTTATAGTTCTGAGGACACTCTCTTTTGAAATGCCCCTGCTGACCACATTGGAAACAGGAACTTCCAGTAGAGGCTGAAGGTCTCCAAAAGTTAGGGTTTAGGGTTTTTGGGTTTTAGGGTTTTAGGGTTTAGGGTTTAGTGTTTAGGGTTTTAGGGTTTTAGCGTTTAGGGTTTAGGGTTTAGGGCTTTGGGTTCAGGGTTTATGGTTTAAGGTTTAGGGTTTAAGGATTTTTGGGTTTTAGGGGTTTAGGGTTTAGGGTTTAGATTTTTATGGTTTCAGGGTTTTAGAGTCTCTGGGTTTACCGTTTTAGGGGTTTAGGGTTTAGGGTTTAGGGTTATAGGATTTTAAGGTTTTAGGGTTTAGGGTTTAGGGTTTAGGGTTATAGGGTTTTAAGGTTTTAGGGATTAGGGTTTAGTGTTTAGGCTTTTAGGGTTTTAGGGCTTAAGTGTTTTAGGGTTTAGGGCTTTAGGGTTCAAGGTTTAGGGTTTAGGTTTTAGGGTTTTAGGGTTTTAGGGTGTAGGGTTTAGTGCTTAGGGTTAGTGTTTAGGCTTAGGTTTTTAGGGTTTTAGGGTTTAGGGTTTAGGATTTAAGGGTTTTTGGGGTTTAGGGTTTAGGGTTTAAGGTTTAGGCTTTAGGGTTTAGGTTTTAGGGTTGACAGTTTTTGGGTTTTAGGGGTTTAGTTTTTAGGCTTTAGGGTTTATGGTTTAAAGATTTTAGGGTTTTAGGGTTTTAGGGTTTTTGGCTTTACGGTTTTAGGGGTTTAGGGTTTAGGGTTCAGGCTTCTGGGTTTAGGGTTTGGGGTTTAGGGTTTTTGGGTTTTAGGGTTTACGGTTTAGTGTTTAGGTTTAGTGTTTAGGCTTAGGTTTTTAGGTTTTAGGGTTTAGGCTTTTAGGCTTTTAGGGTTTTATGGTTTATTGTTTAGGATTTAGGCTTTTAGGGTTTTAGGGTTTATGGTTTAGGGTTTAGGCATTAGGGTTAGGGTTTAGGGTTTAGAGTTTTAGGGTTTTAGGAGTTTTGGGTTTAGGGCTTAAGGTTTAGGGTTTAGCGTTTAGGTTTTAGGGTTGACAGTTTTTGGGTTTTAGGGGTTTAGTGTTTAGGCTTTAGGGTTTAGGGTTTTAAGATTTTGGGGTTTAGGGCTTTAAGGTTTTAGGGTTTTAAGGTGTAGGGTTTAGGGTTTTAGGGTTTAGGGTTTAGGTTTTAAGGTCTTTGAATTCAGGGTTTAGGGTATTAAGGTTTACAGTTTTAGGGATTTAGTGTTTTAGTGTTTAGGGTTTTAGGGTGTAGGGTTTTTTGGGTTTACGATTTTAGGGTTTTATGTTTTAGGGTCTTAGGGTTTTAGGGCTTTAGGGTTTAGGGTTTAGGGTCTAGGGTTAGCGTTTAGGGTTTAGGGTTTTAGGGTTTAGGGTTTAGGGTTTAGGTTTAAGGGTTGGCGGTTTTGGGGTATAGGGTATAGGGTATAGGGTTTAGGGTTTTAGAGTTGAGGGTTTAGGGTTTTAGGGTTTTAGGGTTCAGAGGTTCAGCGGTTCAGGGTTTTAGGGTTTAAGGGTTTTAGGTTTTAGGGTTTTGGGCCAGGGTTTTAGGGTTAGGATTTAGGGTTTTATGCTTGAGGGCTTTGGGTTTAGGGTTTAGGGTTTTAGGGTTTAGGGTGTAGGGTTTAGGGTTGGGGTTTATGGTTTAGGGTTTTAGGGTTAGGGTTTAGGGTTTAGGGTTTTAGGGTTTTAGGGTTTAGGGTTTTAGGGTTTTAGGGTTTACGGTTTTGTGTTTAGGGTTTACGGTTTCGGGTTTGGGTTTAGGGCTTAAGGATTTTAGGGTTTTAATGTTTAGATTTTAGGGGTTTAGGGTTTTACGGTTTAGGGTTTAGGGTTTTATGGTTTTAGAGTTTCTGTGTTTACAGTTTAGGGTTTAGGGTTTAGGGTTTTATGGTTTTAGGGTTTTAGGGTTTAGGTTTTCGTGTTTTGGGTTAGGGTTTAGGGGTTAGGATTTTAGAGCTTTAGGGTTTAGGGATTAGGGGTTTAGGATTTTATGGTTTTAGGGTTTTAGGGTTTAGGGTTTAGGGTTTAGGGTTTAGGGTCAGGGTTTAGGGTTTTAGGTTTTTGGGTTTTTGGCGTTTAGAGGTTTAAGGTTTAGGGTTTAGGGTTTTACGGGTCTTTGGGCTTTAGGGTTTTAGGGTTTAAGGTTTAGGGGTTTAGGATTTTAGGGTTTTAGGGTTTAGCGTTTTAGGGGTTTAGGGTTTAGGATTTTAGGGTTTTAGGATTTGAGGGTTTTAGGATTTTAGGGTTTAAGATTTACGGTTTTAGGGTTTTAGGGTTTAGGATTTACAGTTTTATGGTTTACGGTTTTTTGGGTATAGGGTTTTAGGGGTTTAGTGTTTTAGGGGTTTAGTGTTTTAGGGTTTTAGGGTTGTGGGTTTAGAATTTAGGGTTTAAGTGTTTAGGGTTTAGGGGTTTACAGTTTAGAGTTTTACAATTTTAGGGTTTTAGGGTTTAGGGTTTTAGGGGTTTAGGGTTTTAGGGTTTATGATTTAGGGGTTTAAGGTTTTATGGTTTTTATGGTTTTAGGGTTTAGGGTTAAGTGTTCAGGATTTTAGGGGTTTAGGGTTTAGGGTTTAGGGTTTTAGGGTTTTATGGTTTAGGGTTTTAGGGATTTAGGGTTTAGGGTTTACGGTTTTCTGGTTTTAGATTTTTAGAGTTTTAGGGTTTAGGGTTTAGCGTTCAGGGTTTAGGATTTTAGGGCTTAGGTTTAGGGTTTTAGGGTTTAGGGGGTTTTATGGTTTTAGGGTTTCGGGTTTTAGAGTTTTAGGGTTTAGGGTTTATGGTTTTTGGGTTTTATGGTTTTAGGGTTTAGGGTTTCGGCTTTTATGGGTTTATAGTTTTAGGGTTTTAGGGTTTTAGGATTTTAGGGTTTGGGGTTTACTGTTTAGGGTTTTAGTTTTTAGGGTTTTAGGGTTTTAGTGCTTAGGGGTTTTTGGTTTTAGAGTTTTTGGGTTCTTGGGTTTTTGGGTTTAAGGTTTAGGGTTTAGGGTTTTAGGGTTTTAGGATTTTAGGATTTTAAGGTTTAGGGTTTAGGGTTTAGGTGTTTAGGGTTTAGGGTTTAGGGTTTCGGGTTTAGGTGTTTAGGGTTTAGGGTTTAGGGTTTAGGTGTTTAGGGTTGAGGGTTTTACAGTTTAGTGTTTTAGGATTTTAGGGTCTTTGGGTTTAGGGTTTTAGGGGTTTAGGGTTTCAGGGTTTAGGGTTTAGGGATTTATGGTTTTAGTCTTTAGGGTTTTAGGGATTTAGGTTTTAGGGGTTTAGGGTTTTAGGGTCGTAGTGATTTAGGGTTTTAGGGTTTTTGTGTTTAGGATTTTAGGGGCTTAGTGATTTAGGGTTTAGGGTTTTAGTGTTTTAAGGTTTAGGGTTTGGTGGGGTTACGGTTTTAGGGTTTTATCTTTTAGGGTCTTAGGGTTTTAGGGTTTAGGGTTTAGGGTTAGGGTTCAGGGTTTAGGGTTTAGGGTTTTGTGTTCTTGAGTTTTAGGGTTTAGGGTTTTTTGGTTTTATAGTTTTAGGATTTAGGATTTATTGTTAAGGGTTTTAGGGCTTTAGGGTTTAGGGTTTAGGGTTTTAGGGTTTTAGGGTTTTAGGGTTTTAGGTTTTAGGGTTTAAGGTTTTAGGGTTTAGAGCTTAAGTTTTAGGGTTAGGATTTAGGGTTTAAAGTTTTAAGGTTTTGTGTTTGAGGGTTTGGGGTTTAGGTTTTAGGGTTGACGGTTTTAGGGTGTTGGTGTTTTAGGGGTTTAGGGTTTAAGATTTAGGGTTTAGGGTTTAGGGTTTAGGGTTTTAAGATTTTAGGGGTTTTGGGTTTTGGGTTTTAGGGGTTTTGGATTTTAGGGATTAGGGTTTAGGGTTTTAGAATTTTAGGGTTTTAGGGTTTACGGTTTTAGTAGTTTAGGGTTTAGGGTTTAATTGTTCTAGGGTTTTAGGGCGTTAGTGTTTAGGGTTTTAGGGTTTTAGAGTTTAGGGTTTAGGGTTTTAGGGGTTTAGGGTTTTAGGGTTTTGGGTATTAGGGTTTTACGGTTTGGGGTTTAGGGTTTAAGGCTTTAGGGTCTTTGGGTTTAGGGTTTTTGGGTTTGCGGCTTTAAAGGTTTAGTGTTTAAGGGTTTTAGGGTTTAGGGTTTAGGCTTTTGTGGGTTTACGATTTTAGGGTTTTATGGTTTAGGGTTTAGGGTGAAGGGTTAGGGTTTAGGGTTTAGGGTTTAGTGTTTTAGGGTTTCGGGTTTAGGGTTTAGGGTTTAGGTTTAAGGGTTGGCGGTTTTCGGGTTTTAGGAGTTTAGGTTTTAGGATTTAAGGTTTAGTGTTCTAAGGTTTAGGGTTTTAGGATAAAGGGTTTAGGGTTTTAGGGTTTTAGGGCTTAGGCTTTAGGGTTTTAGGGGTTTAGGGTTTTAGGATTTTGGATTTTAGGGTTTTAGGATTTAGGGTTTAAGGGATTAGGGTTTTAGGTTTAGGGTTTAGGTTCTTTGGGTTTTAGGGGTTTAGTGCATTAGGGTTTAGGGTTTTAGGGTTTAGGGTTTAGGGTTTTGTGGGTTTAAGCTTTTAGGGTTTTATGTTTTAGGGTCTTAGGGTTTTAGGGCTTTAGGGTTTAGGGTTTAGGGTCAATGGTTAGGGTTTAGGGTTTAGGGTTTAGGGTTTTAGGGTTTAGGGTTTAGGGTTTAGGATTTATGTTTAAGGGTTGTGGTTTTCTGGTTTTAGGGGTTTAGTGTTTAGGATTTAGGGTTTAGGGTTTTAGGGTTTTGGGGTGTAGGGCCTAGATTTTTGGGTTAGGGTTTAGGGTTTAGGGTCTTTGGGTTTATGGTTTACGATTTTAGGGGTTTAATGTTGTAGGCTTTACGGTTTTAGGGTTTTAGGGTTTTGGAGGTTAGGATTTTGTGGGTTTACGGTTTTAGGGTCTTAGGGTTTTAGGGTTTTAGGGCTTTAGGGTTTAGGGTTTAGGGTTTAGGGTTAGGGTTGAGGGTTTTGGGTTTAGGGTTTTAGGGATTAGAGTTTAGGGTTTTGGTTCATGGGTTGGCGGTTTTAAGGTTTTAGGGGTTTAGGGTTGAGGGTTTTGGGTTTAGGGTTTTAGGGTTTAGAGTTTAGGGTTTAGGTTCATGGGTTGGCGGTTTTAAGGTTTTAGGGGTTTAGGGTTGAGGATTTAGGGTTTAGGGTTTTAGGGTTTAGGGTTTAGGTTTATGGGTTGTATGGGTGGTTTATGGGTTTAGGGTTTAGGGTTTGGGGTTTGGGGTTTAGGGTTTAGGTTTTTGGATTTTAAAGTTTTAGGGTTTAGGGTTTTATGGTTTTAGGGTTTTAGGATTTTAGAGTTTTATGGTTTTAGGGTTTAGGGTTTTGGGTTTAGGGTTTAGTGTTTTAGGATTTTAGGGTTTTAGGGTTTAGGGTTTAGGCTTTTGTGGGTTTACGGTTTTAGGGTTTTATGTTTTAGGGTCTTAGGGTTTATGGGCTTTAGGGTTTAGGGTTTAGGGTTTAGGGTTTAGGGTCTAGGCTTAGGGTTTAGGGTTTAGGGTATTGGGTTTTAGGTTTTAGGGTTTAGGGTTTAGTGTTTAGGGTATTGGGTTTGAGGTTTTAGGGTTTAGGGTTTAGGGTTTAGGGTTTAGGTTTAAGGGTTGGTGGTTTTCTGGTTTTAGGGGTTTATGGTTTAGGATTTAGGGTTTAGGGTTTTGGGGCTTTAGGTTTTAGGGTTTTAGGGTGTAGGGCCTAGGTTTTAGGGTTATGGTTTGGGGTTTAGGGTTTAGGGGTTTAGGGATTTAGGGTCGTTGGGTTTAGGGTATACGGTTTTACGGTTTTATTGTTTCAGGATTTTAGGGTTTAGGGTGTTGTGGGTTTACGGTTTTAGGGTTTTATGTTTTAGGGTGCTTGGGTTTTAGGGGTTTAGGGTTTAGGGTTTAGGGTCTAGGGTTAGGGTTAAGGGTTTAGGGTTTAGGGTTTTAGGGCTTAGGGTTTAGGGTTTTAGGGTTTAGGGTTTAGGGTTTAGGTTCAAGGGTTGGCGGTTTTAAGGTTTTAGGGGTTTAGGGTTTAGGATTTAGGGTTTTGGATTTTAGTTTTGGAGTTTTAAGGTTTAGGGTTTCTTGGATTTAGGGTTTAGGGTTTAGGGTTTAGAGTTTGGGGTATAGGGTTTTAAATTTTTAGGATTTAGGGCCTCATCGTTTTATGGTTTTAGGATTTTAGAGTTTTAGGGTTTTAGGGTTTAGGGTTTTGGGTTTAGGGTTTAGGGTTTAGGGTTTTAGGGTTTTACGGTTTTAGGGCTTAGGGGCTTAGGGTTTTAGAGTTTTAGGGTTTTAGGTTTTAGGGGCTTAGGGTTTTAGAGTTTTAGGGTTTTAGGTTTTAGGGTTTAGGGCAAAGGTTTTAGGGTTGGGGTTAAAGGTTTTATGGTTTTAAGGTCTTAGTGTTTTAGGGTTTACGGTTTAGGGTTTAGGGTTTTAGGGTTTTAGTTTTGAGGGTTTTAGGGTTTTAGGTTTTAGGATTTTAGTGTTTTAGGGTTTTAGGGTTTAGGGTTTACTGTTTAGGGTTAGGGTTTAAGGTTTTACGGTTTAGGGTTTAGGGTGTAGAGTTTAGGTTTAAGGATTTAGCATTTAGGGTTTAGGGTTTTAGTGTTTCCGGGTTTAGGGTTTAGGGTTTAGGGTTTTAGGGTTTTATGGTTTTAGGGGTTTAGGGTTTCGGGTCTAGGGTTTTATGGTTTTAGGATTTAGGGTTTAGTGTTCAGGGTTTTAAGGTTTACGGTTGAGGGTTTTAGGGTTTAAGGGGTTTTCTGGGTTTAGGGTTTTAGGATTTTATGTTTTAGGGTCTTACGGTTTTAGTGTTTTAGGGTTTAGGGTTAAAGGTTTTATGGTTTTAGGGTCTTAGTGTTTTAGGGTTTAGGGTTTAGGGTTTAGGGTTTTAGTTTTGAGGGTTTTAGGGTTTTAGGTTTTAGGATTCTAGTGTTTTAGGGTTTTAGGGTTTAGGGTTTACGGTTTAGGGTCAGGGTTTAGGGTTTTAGGGTTTAGGGTTTAGGGTTTTGGGGTTTAGGGTTTAGGGTTTAGCGTTTAGGTTTAAGGGTTTATCATTTAGGGTTTAGTGTAATGGCCCGGAATTTGTAAATCAATATATAGGTGAATATTAATTATTTTAATAGTGGAAATTGGAAAATTGATGGAGTAAATAGTGAATGGATCAAAATATGGACAAAGGCCCAAGTATGGCCCAATGGACCATAGATTAGATTTAAAATCATTTAAATGGTCAATGATGGTCAATTGGGCCAAGGATGATCAAATTGGGTCAAATACCCATTTGGGACCCAATGGGTCAAGATTATGTAAGCTCTAAGGTAAATGGGTAAGGGTGAATTTAATTGGGCCATGGGCCCAATGGTGATCCAATAAGAGGAATGGATTTAATTAAATTTAAATCACCAAAGTTGGTGATG
Source organism: Chimonanthus praecox (assembly GCA_022113865.1). Taxonomy (NCBI): domain Eukaryota; kingdom Viridiplantae; phylum Streptophyta; class Magnoliopsida; order Laurales; family Calycanthaceae; genus Chimonanthus; species Chimonanthus praecox. Next base: position 35,769,074 of record CM039087.1, read on the forward strand.
TATTGACCAAAGTGACATGGCCGATTGGGACCCACCTCCACCTCACCAAGTGAGGTGGCATGTAGACCAAGAATTGGTGGGGCCGGCCACCATGGTTGACTTGGGTGGATTTCATTGAGGGAATTTAATGGAATTAAATTAAGTGGGAATTAATTAACTTAACCTAATGATCAAATTAATTAAGTTAATTAAGCTAATCAAGTGATGGTCAAAAGGTCAAAGTTGGAAGATCAAAACCACCCAAAGAAACACAAACCAACCAAACAAACACAAAATAAACCATGTGCTTAAAGGTGGTGGTTTTATCCCAACCACCACCATTAAACACATTAAACTATGTGTGGTGGGTGGGAATAATTAATGTTGGAATTAATTAACCAAATGAGATAACTCTCATCTCATTCTCCAACCCTCCCTTCCATCTCACGTTGTCTCTCTCTTTTGTTCCCTCTCAAGATCGTCCCACACTTGAGGAAGGAACAAGAAGAAAACTAAGGAGGAAAAGAAGGAGAAAAACTTAGAGAAGAGGAAGAAGAAACCAAGGGTTGGCCGACCACCTCAAGACCCAAGCTTGAGATGATTTTTCCATTCTCTTGTCCCCTCTCCCTCTCTCAAATCTAACCCTACCTTGGCCGAATTCAAGCTTTGAGGATTTCATCTTGATCAAGCTCATCTTGGCCGATCAATCAAGGAGAAGAAGAGAAGAGAAGGTCAAGGAATTCGAGAGGAGAAAGAAAAGTCGGAGGAGTCGTCGGATTGTAAATAATTCTTAAACAAGAATTCTACATTTTTTTAAGGTTAAGAAGAGATTATGGAATCCATTTCTTGGATTTGGTGATGGCCAAAACATCATAGGCCTTGGATCTTTAATCCATCCAATGGAAGGATGAGAAAGGGACAAAATGGGCAAACCCTAAATGGGTAAATTAAGTTAAGAAAAAATAAATGGATTAAGGACATTATGTGGTTAATTTGATTAAGCATGGATGTATATATTTTTGGAATCATGGGCTATATATGGCCGAACCCCATGGTAAGTGAATTGTAATTTTTAGGGCTTTAAAGAATGGAAGACATGGAGGGTGATTAATGATTGTAGGGTTTTTCTTTTAAATGAATGAAATGTAGTGATTTGTAAAGGGTTTGTAAATGAAGAAATTCATGGAAGATGGGAATGGAACATGAACCCTATGGTTGTGTAATGATGGTTGTAAATGGGTTTAAAAGGATGAAAAAATATGGAGTAGGTGTTATTAAATTGGAGGCTTAAAAGGATCAAATGTTTGTAATTTTAAAGGGATCTTAGTGAAGAAAAGCATGGTACGTGATTAAATGATTTTTAATGGGATTTTTAGTGAATGGAAACCATGGAATATGATTTATGATTTGTAAAATTCTAATGATTTATTTTAAAGGGGTTTTAAATGAGGAAAAACCATGGAGAGGTTTTATGAAAAAGAATGTTTTTTTCTGAAAACCTTATGGTGATGTATGATTTATTTAAATGGGTATGAAAATATGGAAATTAATGGAGAAGGTTAATGGTAATTAAATGGAATTAATGGACCTTAAGTATGGTTAATATTGACCCACTTGTAGGGAAGGTTATGGGCTAAAATTTGAATTATGTATGTGATTAGATGAATGGAAAATTAGGTAAGTTAAGGACTAATTTGTTAATGAATATATCATGGTTGATAGAACGTTAATGGATCCAAGATTATGGATCAATTATGGGCTCAGTACGGGGTTTTGTATGTGTTTAAGTGAATAAGGATTAGGTTAATTAAATGGCTAATTTTAATGGTTGTAGACATGGTTAATGGGACATTAACGGATCTAAGTTAGGGATCATCAATGGATCTAAGTTTGTGATCAGTTCAGGACTTAATCATGGATAAAATATGGACTAATTTGGTAAATGTATAATAAGGTATCGGGACATCGCAAATGGTACGCGATCGACGACTGGATTTATCGGGCGGAAGCAAAAAAGGACGCTAGTCGGTATTCAGTAGGATTCCTACCTTTTTGTAAGCCGTGGATTATGTGTATGTGATGGTTTCCTTGATTTATTTCGATAATTATATGATTTATTTTAAGATGGGTTTTAATGCTATGGATTATATTTTAATTATATGGATTATATTTTAATGCTATGAATTATGAATTAAGAATATGAATTATATATATTACATAGCATAATGCACTTACATCTCATGCATCGCATGAGCGGGAAACTAAAAGAACCGGAGTCCATGCTCCGTCGGGGCGACCAAGAAGCAAACATGGGGATAGCTTGATATGCTATAACCGGAGTCCATGCTCCATCGGGGCGACCGAGAAGCAAACATGGGGATAGCTTGATATGCTATAACAGAAGTCCATGCTCAGTCAGGGTGACCGAGAAGCAAACATGGGGACACCTTGACGAGGCCTTGCCGTCAAGGGGGATATGACATTGTATGATGGTATGGATGATGGGTGGGACACATGACATAGGCACCCGTGGCATGGCATTCATTTTATGGGTTTTATTATATTATTATCTGTATGCTTGTTATCACTAATCCATGTGCTAGCCCTACTCGGAGTCCTACTGGGTGCGTTGTCTAACGCCCTACTTCTACCCTAACTGATGATGCAGGAGACGGCGGAAATGGCGGACGCGACGGGAGCCAAGCTTAGGAGCTTGGGAAAGCGGCTACTTAGTTTATTTAAGTTTTATTTTGGAAATTGTAATTTAAGTAGCTTAGCTTGTCGGCATGTAATAATTTTAGATTTCTTGCTATGGTTTGGATTTTATTTTGGACATTATGATTATGAGATATTTTAGTAATTTAATGATGTATCTTCCCTTCTATCTAAAACTGGTAGGATAGATTCTATTATAACCCCCGCATTTTAGTTTAATTCTCCGCAAGCTTACTTCTATGTGTGAACTGTTCTTCGTGGACTTAGTCCCACGTACACGTAGGGTTGGCCAGTTAAGGGTCGGGCTTTAGAAGCTCGAACTTAACTCATGTCATGACGTCCGCGCCTTTTGTCACTTTTATTTCAAAAAAAAAAAATAGACTCTAATTTCGGTGAAAAGGGACGGGCGTTACATTTAGGGTTTAGGGTTTCAGGTTTTAGGGTTTCAGGGGTTTAGGGTTTCGGGTTTAGGGTTTTATGGTTTTAGGTTTTTAGGGTTTTAGGATTGAGGGTTTAGTGTTCAGGGTTATAAGGTTTAGGGTTGAGGGTTTTAGGGTTTAAGCGGTTTTCTGGGTTTAGGGTTTAGGCTTTTAGGATTTTATGTTTTAGGGTCTTAGGGTTTTAGTGTTTTAGGGTTTAGGGTTAGGGGTTAGGGTTTAGGGTTTAAGGTTTAGGGTTAAGGGTTAGGGTTTAGGTCTTAGGGTTTAGCGTTTTGGGATTTAGGTTTTAGGGTTTAGGCTTTTAGGGTGTAGGGTTTAGGGTTTAGGGTTTGGGTTTAAGGGTTGTTGGCGGTTTTATGGTTTTAGGGTTTTAGGGGTTTAGGGATTTAGGGGTTTAGGGTTTACGATTTAGGGTTTAGGGTTTTAGTGTTTTAGGGTTTAGGGTTTTAGGGTTTAGGATTTTAGGGTTTTAGAGTTAAGGGTTTTAGGGTTTTAGGATTTTAGGGTTTAGGGTTTAAGGTTTAGGGTTTAGGGTTTTAGGGTTTTAAGGTTTCAGGATTTAGAGGTTTAGGGGTTTAGGGTTTAGCATTTAGGGCTTAGGGTTTAGTGTTTCAGAGTTTTAGGGTTTAGGGTTTTATGGTTATATAGTTTTACGGCTTTAGGGTTTTAGGGTTTAGGGATTACGGTTTAGGGTTTTAGGGTATTATGGGTTAGGGTTTTGGGTTTAAGGGTCATAGTGCTTTTGGGTTTAGGGGTTTGGGGTTTCAGAGTTTTAGGGTTTTAGGTTTTTAGGTTTAGGGTTTTAAGGTTTTAGGGTTTTAGTGTTTTGGGCTTAGGTTTTAGGGTTACGGGTTTTGGGTTTGAGAAATTAGGATTTAGGGTTTTAGGATTTTAGGTTTTTAGGGTTTACGGTTTTGGGGGTTTATGGTTGAGGGTTGAGGTTTAGGTTTTAATGGCTTTTGGTTTTAGGGTTTTAAGGTTTTAGGGTTTAATGTCTACAGTTTTAGGGTTTTAGCGGTTTAGCATTTTAGGGTTTTGGGTTTTAGGGTTTTAGGGTTTAGGGTTTTTGGGTGTAGGGTTTAGGGGTTTAGGGTCTTTGGGTTTTGGGTTTAGGGTTTTAGTTGTTGTGGTTTTAGGCGTTTAGTGTTTTAGGGTTTAGAGTTTTACGGTTTTAGGGTTTTAAAGTTTAGGGTTTAAGGTTTTGTGGGTTTACGATTTGAGGGTTTTATTTTTTTGGGTCTCAGGGTTTTAGGGCTTTAGGGTTTAGGCTTTAGGGTTCAGGGGTAGCGTTTAGGGTTTGGGGTTTAGGGTGTTAGGGTTTTTAGTTTAGAGTTTAGGGTTTAAGGGTTTAGGTTTAAAGGTTTAGGGTTTAGGGCTTAGGTTTAAGGGTTGGCGGTTTTAGGGATTTAGGTGTATAAGGTTTAAGATTTACGATTTAGTGTTTCAAGGTTTAGGGTTTTAGGGTTTTTGTGTTTAGGGCTTAGGGTTTTAGGTGTTTAGGGTTTTGGGTTTTACGGTTTTACGGTTTAGGATTTAGGGTTTTAGGGTTTTAGGGTTTAATGTTTTAGGGTCTTTGGCTTTATTGTTTAGGGTTTTAGGGGTTCGGTGATTTAGGGTTTAGGGTTTAGGGTTTTAGTATGTAGGGGGTTTTACGGTTTTACGGTTTCGGGTTATGGGGTTTAGGGTTTAGGGTTTAGGGGGTTTTAGGGTTTTACGGTTTCAGGTTTTAGGGTTTGGGGTTTTAGGGTTTTACGGTTTCAGGTTTTAGGGTTTGGGGTTTTACGGTTTTACGGTTTCAGGTTTTAGGGTTTAGGGTTTAGGGTTTTAGGATTTACGGTTTAGGGGTTTACGGTTTTAGGGTTTTAGGGTTTAGGGTTTAGGGTTTTAGGGTTTAGGGTTTTAGGGGTTTGGGGATTTGGGGTTTAGGGTTCTAGGGTTTGAGGGTTTAGGGTTTAGGGTTTTGTTGGTTTACGGTTTTAGGGTCTTAGGGTTTTAGGGTTTTAGGGTTTAGGGTTTAGGGTTTAGCATTACAGTTTAGGATTAGGGTTTATGGTTTCAGGGATTTAGAGTTTCAGAGTTTTAGCGTTTTACGTTTTAGAGTTTACGGTTTTAGGGTTTAAGGTTTAGGTTTTAGGGTTAGGATTTTAGGGTTTAGGGTTTTGTGGGTTTACAGTTTTAGGGTTTTATGTTTTAGGGTCTTAGGGTTTTAGGGTTTTAGGGTTTAGGGTTTAGCGTTACGGTTTAGGATTTAGGGTTTAGGGTTTTAGGGGTAAGGGTTTAGGCTTAAGGCTTTTTGGGTTTAGGGTTTAGGGTTTTAGGGTTTTAAAGTGAAGAGTTTTAGGGTTTTAGGGTTTTAGGGTTTAGGGTTTGGGGTTTAGGGTTTTAGGGTTTTAGGGTTTAAGGTTTCGGGTTTAGGGTTTACGGTTTAGGGTTTTAGGGTTTTATGGTTTAGGGTTTAGGGTTTAAGGGTTTTAGGATTTAGGGGTTTAGGGTTTCAGAGTTTAGGGTTTTAAGTTTTAGGTTTTAGGGTTTTGGGCTTAGGTTTTAAGGTTAGGGGTTTAGGGTTTAGGGTTTTAGGAATTAGGATTTAGGGTTTTCGGGTTTTAGGGTTTACGGTTTTAGAGGTTTAAGGTTTAGGGTTGAGGGTTTAGGTTTTAATGGTTTTAGGGTTTTAGGGTTTTTGGGTTTAGTGTTTATGTTTTTAGGGTTTTAGGGGTTTAGGGTTTTGGGTTTTAGGGTTTTAGGGTTTAGGGTTTAGGGTTTAGGGTTTAGATTTTAGGGTTTAAGGGTTTAGGGTTTTAGGGTTTAAGGTTTAGGGGTTTAGGGTTTTAGGGTCATTGGGTTTAGGGTTAGGTTTTAGTGTTTTAGGGTTTTAGGGTGTAACGCTCGCCCCTTTTCACCGAAAATCAGAGTCTATTTTTTTTTTTTTAAGTGATAAGGACGCGGACGTCACGACGCGAGTTAAGTCCGAGCTTCTAAAGCCCGGCCCTTAACTGGCCAACCCTACGTGTGAGTGGAATGAAGTCCACGAAAAACATTTCACACGCATAAGTAAGCTCGAGGAATACTACCCTAAGTGCGGAAATTACGATAGAGGCTAATCTACAACTTTTAGATAGCAGGGAAGATTTCATCATTTAATTACTAAAATGCCATAACATCATATGTCTACAATAAAATCCAAATCATAGCAATAAGTCTAAAATATTACATTTCCAACAAGCTAAACTATACAAATACACATTTCCCAAAATAAACTTAAATAAAATAATTAGTCCGCCTTCCCAAGCTCCTAAGCTTGGCTCCGGTCTCGTCCTTCTGCTCCGGCATTTCCTGCGTCATCAGCTAGGGTAGAAGTAGGGCGTTAGATTACGCGCCTAGTAGAACTCCGACTAGGGCTAGCACATGGATTAGTAATAACAGCAGGCAGATAATATTATAATAAAACCATGCACTTTGGGCAATGTCATGCAATGGGTATTCTATGTCATGAATCCCACCCATCAATCTCATCATCATTGTACAATGTCCCTTTTTCAACCATACATAGTGTTCCAAATAAAATCCATACCATCATCGTGCCATGACCCTCTTGATAGAAAAGCCTCATCAAGATGCGATCCACACTAGGCATCCCCCTTGATGGAAGAACCATAATCAAGGTATAACAATAAATACAACATCCCCTTTGATGGAAAACCATCATCAAGGTATCATAATTACAAAGGTCCCCCTTGATGGCAAAGCCTCATCAAGGTATAATAATACATATAAGAAATATCCCCATGCTTGTTTATCGGTCGCCCCGACGGAGCATGGACTCCGGTTTCATTTCATCCTTCCCCTGCCATATCCCTCCCATGCCATGCATGACATGTTGATGCCATATGCCATGTAATATATGTAACTCAATGTCATAAAACCCATCTTAAAAACAACCACAGGATTACCAAAATAAAATAGAGGAAAACATCACATGATACTAAATCCAAAACCCATTTTAAAACAACCCATATAATTTCCAAACTAATTCAAAGAAACCATCACTCAATCCATGGCTTACAAAAAGGTAGGAATCCTACCAAATACCGACTAGCGTTCTTTCTTTCGTTTCCACCCGATAGACCCGGTCGCCGATCCGCTACCGCTTGCAATGTCCGGTACCTTATTACATATTAACAATTAGTCCATGTTTTAATCATTTCTAAGCTCATACATCATGTCTTAGTGTGTTTTCCTCATTTTGGCCAATATTTACAGTTTTGCCATTACCCTCCCATGGATAATTCATTCCCTCTTCCATATACATTATGGTCTATAATGGATCCATAACTTAGACCCATTAATGATCCATGACTTAGGTCCGTTAATTACCGAGCAACCATATCATGTGATCATAAAATTAGTCATTTTATTGACCTAATCCTTATTCCTTTAAACCCATACAAAACCCCATACTTAACCCTTTAAATGGCTAATGGATCATGGGTTCAAAATACCCAATTCATCAAATCTTTCCATGGGGTTTACATCATGCATTTAAACCACAATGAGTCCATTATCCACTCATTCCCTTTATTCATAATTGATTCATACACTTACCAATCAGGAGATACAACCATATCTTAACCTAATCTCCATTAGCTAAAGCATATCCATAGACTTTAATCTTAGCCTATCCATTGGTTCACAAAAATGGGTCCATTGATGTCTCATTAACCATGACATAAGAACATTAGCAATTAACCACTTAATTAACCTAACCTACAAATACACATTAATCTTAGGCCTTAATTGGTTCACAAAATGGGTCCATTGATGTATTATTACCCATAACATAACTACACGAGAAAAATTAGGTATTTAAATACTCTAACCCTCATTCATTTCTCCCATACATAACACCAAATTTAATCCACAAATGGCCTTTATCCCATTTTTTCTTTGGCCTATTTACACATTTGCACCCATCACAAGCCCTTCCATGAAGGGTTTAATTTATACATTTAAATCATCATTCTTAATCACATTCAAGTCCATAAACTTAGCCATATTCCCATTACAACTAATAACATTGGGTCCCTTTTGGTCCATCAACACCACCCACATTTCCCATTTATTTTTCCATAATTCATAACCATTAATGCACCATTGGATCACCATAGGGTTCGGCCATACATCATGGCCGAACCCATGGTTCATGATCCACTCCCAATTACCACTCTTTTTGAGGTCTTTAACATCATTCATACTTCCCATGCATTCGTCGTTTACAATGCCTTTAAGAATTACCCCATTCAATTATCAAAACCCTAACAAATCAATCATATAACCAATCACCTAATCACCCACCATGGGGTTCATTATCCATTCATGCCTTTTTAAGGCCACCAAATCATTCACATCATTCATAAACTCCCTCATAATTCTTTTAGAATTTGCAACATTTAATCATTAAGCACTTAAAATTCTAAACCATTCTCCATACTTCCATTCTTAATTAATTAAATTACACAATGTCCTCCATTCCTTAAAACCCTAAGAAAATAACACATTACCTAATCACCCACCATGGGGTTCGGCCATACTACATGGCCGAACCCTATGGCTCACAATTTCCTTCCAATTCCACATAATTCCATGCTTAATAACTTAATTACATTACATTCCTTAATCCATTTATTTTTCCTTAAACTAACCCTAATTTACCCATTAGGGTTTTGTCCACTTTCCATCCTTCAAATTGATGGATTTGAAATCCAAGGCCATGATTTAGCCACCTCTAAATCCAAGAAATGGATTTCATAGCCTCTTAAACCCTAAGAAAAATCCAAACTCTTGTTAAAAAATACTCACAATCCGACGACTCCTCCGACTTTCGCCACTCCCGTCGGCTTCCTTAGCCTCCTTTCTTCTTCCTCTTAATCTTTGGTCGGCCAAGATGCTTGATCAATGGTGAAAACCTCCAAGCTTAGGGTCGGCTAAGGTAGGGTTTGCTTGAGAGAGGGAAAGGAGGAGATGATGAGAGGGAATATAATAGACCTTGATCTTAGAGTAATGAACTAAGAAATTGCATTTTTTCTTTTTTCTCTCCTTCTCTTCTTTTCTCCTTAATTTTTCTTCTTCCTCTTCCTAGTGTGTGGGACGGTGGTGGAGAGCAAGATGGGAAAAATGAAATGAGAGTGAAAGAGCATCGATGGAAAAAGATGGGTAAAAGAGATAAGGTTTATCTCAATTGGGTGGAGTAATTAATTCCTCCCACCAACCAAGCTTAGATATTTATCTTGTTTTATGGTGGTGGTTGAGATAACCACCACCCAAGTCCAACATGTTTGAGCTTGGAATGAGATGTTTTAGTCTTCCACCTTTTTTACCATTTGACCCTCATTTTAACTTAGCTTAATTAACTAATTAATTGGATCATTAGGTTAAGTTAATTAATTCCCACTTGAACTTCATTCCATTAAATTCCCTCCATGAAATCCACCCATGGTTGACCAAGTCAACCATGGTGGCCGGCCCCACCAATTCTTGGTCCACACCTCACCTCACTTGGTGAGGTGGAGGTGGGTCCCAATTGGCCATGTCACCTTGATCTAATTAAAATTAACTTAGGTGATTTTTCACATTAATTTATTCAATCCCTTCCAACTAATTGGATCTCCATTGGGCCCATGGCCCAATTACATTCCCTCCTATCCATTTAGCTTAGAGCTTAAATCCTCTTGGCCCATTGGGTCCCAAATGGGTATTTGACCTAATTTGACCATTCTTGACCCAATTAATCATTATTGACCCATTAAATGAATTTCATCCAATCCATGGTCCAATTGGGCCATAATTGGTCCATTGTCCATATTTTAATCCACTTAACAACTATTCCATCAATTTTCCCAATTTCCACCATTAAAAATAAATAATAACCACATATTTATTGATTTAAAAATTTCGGGCCATTACATAGGGTTTAGGGTTTAGGGCTTTAAGTTTGGGTTTAGGGTTTTAAGGTTTAGGGTTTTGGGCTTAGAGTTTAGGTTTAAGGGTTTAGCATTTAGGTTTTAGGGTTTTTGTGTTTTCGGGTTTAGGGTTTTAGTGTTTTCAGCTTTAGGGTTTTAGGGGTTTATGCGTTTAGGGTTTTAGGTTTAGAGTTTAGGGGTTTAGGGTTTAGGGTTTTAGGGCCTTGGGTTTTAAGGGTTTAGGGTTTAGGTTTAGGGTTTTAGGGTTTAGGGTTTATGGTTTAGGGGTTTTGGGTTTTAGGGCCTTTGGGTTTAGGGTTTAGTGTTTTAGGGTCTTAGGGTTTTAGGGTTTAAGGTTTCAGGTTTTGTGTGTTTACGGTTTTATGGTTTTATGTTTTAGTGTCTTAGGGTTTTAGGACTTTAGGGTTCAGGATTTAGGATTTAGGGTTAGGGCTTAGGATTTAGGGTTTAGGTTTAAGGGTTTAGGGTTTAGGATTTAGGATTTAGGGTTTATGGTGTAGGGTTTTAAGGTTTTATGGTTTTAGGGTTTAGTTTTTAGGATTTTAGGGTTTAGGATTTAGGGTTTAGGGTTTAGAGTTTATTGGTTTGGCTTGAGGGTCTTTGGGTTTAGGGTTTAGGGTTTAGGGGTTTAGTGTCTTTGGGTTTGGGGTTTAGTGTTGTAGGGTTTAGGGTTTTTGGGTTTTTGGGTTTAGGGTTTAGGGTTTTGTGGGTTTACGGTTTTATGGTTTTATGTTTTTGGGTCTTAGGTTTTAGGGGTTTAGGGTTTAGGGTTTAGGTTTATGGGTTTTACGGTTTAGGGTTTAGGGTTTTAATGTTTTAGGGTTTAGGGTTTTACGGTTTTATGGTTTTAGGGTTTTAAGGTTTTAAGATTTTAGGGTTTAGGGTTTAGGGTTTCGGGTTTAGGGTTTAGGGTTTTTGGGTTTCGGGTTTAGGGTTTTAGGGTTTTAGGGTTTTAGGTTTTAGGGGTTTAGGGTTTTGGCTTTTTAGGGTTATATGTTTTAGGGTTTTAGGGTTTTAGGGTTTAGGGCCTAGGTTTTAGGGTTAGGGTTTAGGGTTTAGGGTTTTAGGGTTTTAGATTTGAGTGTTTAGGGTTTTAGGGTTATAGGTTTTAGGGTTTTAGGATTTTAGGGTTAAGGGTTTAGGGTTTAGGGTTTTAGGGTTTTAGGTTAGAGGGTTTTGGTGTTTTGGGTATTAGGTTTTAGGGTTTTAGGGTTTAGGGTTTTAGGGGTTTAGGGTTTAGGGTTTAGGGCTTAGGGTTTTAAAGTTTTAGGGTTTAGGGTTTGAGGGTTTGATGGTTATAGGGTTTAGGGTTTAGGGTTTTAGAGGTTTAGGGTTTAGGGTTTTAGTGTTTTAGTGTTGTGGGTTGTGGGTTTTAGGGTTTAGGTGTTTAGGGTTTTAGAGTTTTAGGTGTTAGGTTTTAGGCTTTTAGGGTTAAGGGCCTAGGTTTTAGGGTTAAGGTTTAGGGTTTAGGGTTTTAGGTTTGAGGGTTGAGGGTTTTAGGGTTATAGGTTTCTGGGTTTTAGGGTTTTAGGGTTTAGGGTTTAGGGTTTTAGTGTTTTAGGTTTGAGGGTTTTGGGTTTTAGGGTTTAAGTGTTTTAGGGTTTTAGGGTTTAGGGTTTAGTATTTAGGGTTAGGGTTTAGGGTTTAGGGGTTTAGGGTCTGGCCTTTAGTGTTTAGATTTAAGGATTTTAGGGTTTTACAGTATTAGGGGTTTAGGGTTTAGCATTTACGGGTTAGGGTTTTAGTGTTTTTGGGTTTAGGGTTTTAGGGTTTTAGGGTTTAGGAGTTTAGGGTTTTAGTGTTTTAGGGTTTTAGGGTTTTTGGGTTTAGGGCATAGGTTTTATGGTCAGGGTTTAGGGTTTAGGGTGTAATGGCCCTAAATTTTTAAATCAATAAATATGTGGTTATTATTTATTTTAATGATGGAAATTGGGAGAATTGATGGAAAAATGTAAATGGACCAAAATTTGTACAAAGGCCCAAGTAGGGCCCAATAGACTATGGATTGGATTTAAATTCATTTAATGGGTCAATAATGACTAATTGGGTCAAGGGTGGTCAAATTGGGCCCAATACCCATTTGGGACTCAATGGGTCAATAATGCAAACTCTAAGGTAAATGGATAGGAGAGAACTTAATTGGGCCATGGGCCCAATGGTGATCCAATAAGGAAGTGGATTGAATTGATTTTTAAACACCTAAGTAGTATTAATTAGACCTAAGTAACATGTCCAATTGGGACCCACCTCCACCTCATCAAATGAGGTGGCATGTGGACCAAGGATTGGCGGGCCGGCCACCATGGTTGAATGGGTCAACCATGGGTGGATGCATGAAGGAACTTAAACAAATGGAATTAAGTTAAAATAGGAATTTAATTAACCTAATTATCTAATTAATTAAATGGTTAAATAATCATAAAGGTGGTCAAATGGTCAAAATTGAATGACCAAACCACCTCATTCTCAAAGGCCAAAACGTTGGCTTGTAGTGTTTATCCCAACCATCATAAAGTATAAAGCATGGAAAATATCTTGTTGGTTGGTAAGAAATTAATGTAAAGTGTAATTTAAGAAACCAAGTAGGATAAGCCTTACATTTTTTTTTCTCCCTCTCTTTTCACTCTCATTTAATTCTCTCTCTCTCTTGCTCTCCCACACCACCGTCCCTCATCTCCAAGAAATAGAGAAGAAGAAAACTAAGAAGAGAAAGAAGAAGGAAACTTAGAAGAGAAGAGAAGAAAAGTGCAAACTTGGGGCCACCTCTTCAAGACCAAAGCTTGAGGTAATTTTTCCATCCCATCCTCTCTCTCTCTCTCTCAAGTACACCCCATGGTAGATGTTTGATTTATTTATTAGGGTTTATAAAAATGGAAGCATGAAGAATGTTTTAGGGTTTTAAGTTTTTTTTAAATGATTAAATGTGGGTAATTTTAAAGGGTTTTAAAATGGAAGCCATGGTAAGTGAGGTATAATTTTTAGGGTTTTAAAGAATGGAATACATGGAGGGTGGTTAATGATTTTAGGATTTTAAATGAATGACTGTGAGAGAGTTTTAAAGGGATTTAAATGAGGAAAAATAAATGAGGAATGCTTTTGAACCCTATGGTGATGTATGTGTAATGATGATGGGTGTAAAATTATGGAAATTGATGGAGAGTGATTGGTGAAGTTAGAGGTATTTGGATCATAGTGATGATGAGGAAACTCCACTTTAATTATTAGAATGATTAGTTTGCCTATTAGGTGTATGTGTAAATGCCTAAATGAATTATCATTATGATCATACATGACATGTGATCAATGAAATTGAATGAAATAGGTGTGGGGTGATGACGGATGAATAGTTTTTAATATGTGGCTAATGAGATTTATAATTATTATATTGTGGATGAGATTATAGGGTAGAACTTGTGTTTGATGTATGGTTTGAATCTAAATGAACGGCGCATGTACTTTGCTGAGAAAATGGTGCTCATATTAGATGACCATGTATCGATGAGGAATAGAGGGTGTGTACCTACCATACCAAGGGTAGAAAGAGTTGTTGGCGAGGACTTATCCCCTTTTTTTGGTTAAACTTGCTAATTTGGTTCAGTTCTCAAATGTTTGAAGCTTGAAATTACAATGGATCATTGTTGTAGAAGGTGGAAAAATGTTTTATATGTTAGATATGGTGTAGTGATGATAGCCATGAAAATGGCATATGGTGGTGTAAGGGTAGTTTTAAATGAGTACAAAAAAAATGGAGAAAATGATGGTTTTATGATGGTTTGATGATGGTTGTAAAAGGGATTTAAATGTGATTAAGGATGGTGATTTAAATGTATAAGTTAAGCCCCTTCATGGAAGGGCTTATAATGGGTCCAAATGTGTAGATAGGCCAAAGAAAGAAATGGGAAAAAGACATCATGGGTTCGGCCATGGTGTATGGCCGAACCCATGACCCATTTGTGGGTAAACTTATGGATAATTTTGGTATGATGTATGTGAGAAATGAATGAGGATTAGAGTGTTTAAGTGGCTAATTTTTAGTGTTGTTAGTTGTAATGGAAATGTGATTAAGGAATGATAAGTCAAGTGTATGGTTTAGGTTCTCTCAATGGAGGGACTTATGATGAATGTAATGTGTAACCAAAGACCAAGGACAATGGAGATTTGGTTAAGTTTAAAGGGCTGAATTTTAATGACTCAATTGTAGATCATTATGGCCTAAGGTTAATGTGTTTGTACATGTTTAAAGTAATGGACTTTAGGTTAAATTAAGTGGCTGACTTTAATGATTTTAAGATATGGGTGATGGGTCATTGATGGATCCAAATCTATGAATCATCTATGGACTTAATCATGCATGGATGAATGAGTGATTAACCATGGAGAAGAGGTAGTGGCAAAACCGTAAATAATGGCTAAAAATGAAGACCTCCATGGGAGATGATCATGGGTTTAGGGATTCTAAGTAATAGCATTATGTAGGGTGAAATAAAGCCTGGGAGGCTGATTTTACACTCATGTAATTAAAATGTCTAATGGATTAAGTGGGACCCACAAAACCTAAATAGTGACCAATTGTTCATATGGACTGATTATGTGTATGTAATAAGGTATTGGATATCGCAGGCGGTGCACGATCGGCGACCGGGTTTATGGAACGGAAGCGAGAAAGGACGCTAGTCGGTATTCGGTAGGATTCCTACCTTTTTGTAAGCCATGGATTGAGTGATGATTTCTTTGAATTATTTTGGAGATTGTATGGTTTGTTTTTAAGATTGGTTTTGGAATTAAGTATTATGTGATGGTTTACCTTTGTTTTATTTTGGTAATTATGTGATTATTTGAAGATGGATTTTGGATTAAGCATTATGTAATGGTTTCCTTTGGATTATTTTAAGATGGGATTTGGATTAAGTATATTGTGATGGTTTCCTTGGAATAATTTTGGTAATCATGTGATTGTCTTAAGATGGGTTTTATGACTATGATTTATGTATATTACGTGGCATATGGCATTTACATCTCATGCATGACATGGGAGGGATATGGCATAGGAAGGATGAAACAAAATAGGAGTCCATGCTCCGTCGGGGCGACCGATAAACAAGCATGTGAATATTTCATATTGGTTATTATACCTTGATGAGGCTTTGCCATCAAGGGGGATATTGGTAATTATTATACCTTGATGATGTTTTTTCCATCAAGGGGGATGTTTCATATTTGTTTATAACTTGACGAGGTTTTTTCCGTCAAGGGGGATATGGTAGCATGATGGTATGGATAATGGGTGGGACACATGACATGAGACACCCATGGCATCGCATCCATTTATGGTTTTCACTTTATTACTATCTATGGTTTGTTATCACTAATCCATGTGTTAGCCCTACTCGGAGCCCAGCGCGTTGTCTAACGCCCTATTTCTACCCTAGCTGATGACGCAGGAAATGCCGGAGCAGAAGAATGAGACGGGAGCCAAGCTTAGGAGCTTGGGGAGGCAAATTGTTGCTTTAATTAAGTTTATCTTGGGAAATGTGTATTTGTATAGTTTAGCTTGTCGAACTGTATAATTCAGATTACTTGCTATGTGTTGGGTTTCTATTTTGGAACATTGAGATGTTGAGATGTTTTGGTAATATTATGAATACTAATTTCCCTGCTATCTAAAAATGGTAGGTTAACCACTATTGTAATTTCCGCACTTAGGGTAGTATTCCACGAGCTTACTTCTACGTGTGAACTGTTTTTCGTGGACTTCGTTCCATGCACACGTAAGGTTGGCCAGTTAAGGGCCGGGCTTTAGAAGCTCGGACTTAACTAGCGTCGTGACGGCCGTGCCCTTTGTCACTATTGGAAAAAAAAAATAGACTCTGATTTAAGGTGAAAAGGGGAGAGCGTTACATAGGGTTTAGGGTTTTAGGGTTTTAGATTTGAGGGCTTAGGGTTTTAGGGTTATAGGTTTTAGGGTGTTAGGGTTTTTGGGTTTTAGGATTTGGGGTTAAAGGTTTAGGGTTTTAGGGTTTAAGGTTTGAGGGTTTTAGGGTTTTAGGGTTTTAGTGTTTTAGGGTTTAGGTTTTAGGGTTTAGGTGTTTAGGGATTAGGGTTTATTGTTTAGGGCTTTAGGATTTTAGGGTTTTAGGGTTTGGGGTTTTAGGGATTTAGGGTTTTAGGGTTTAGGTTTTAGGGGTTTATGGTTTTACGGTTTTATGGTTTAGGGTTCTAGGGGTTGCATGTTTTAAGATTTAGGGTTTAGTGTTCAGGGTTTTGGGGTTTAGGGTTTTAGGGTATAAGGGGTTTTAGGATTTTAGGGTTTCGAGTTTAGTTTTCAGGGTTTAGGGTTTTTGGGTTTAGGGGGTTTTAAGGTTTTACGGTTTCGGGCTTAGAGGTTTTGGGTTTTTAGGTTTAGAGGTTTTAGGTTTTAGAGGTTTTGGGTTTTAGGGTCTTAGGGTTTAGGGTTTAGGGTTTTAGGGTTTAGGGTCTTAGGGTTTTAGGGATTTAGGGTTTAGGCTTTTAGGGTTTTAGGGTTTAGGGTTTTGGGTTTTGTGGGTTTACGGTTATTGGGTTTTATGTTTTAGGGTCTTAGGGTTTTAGGGCTTAGGGTTAAGGGTTATAGGTTTTAGGTTTTTAGGGTTTTATGGTTTTAAGGTTAAGTGTTTAGGGTTTTGGGTTTCAGGGCTTTAGGTTAGAGGGTTTAGGGTTTTAGGGTTTTAGGTTTTTAGGGTTTAGAGGTTTTGCGTTTTAGGGTTTAGGGTTTTAGGGTTTATGGTTTAGGCTTTAGGTTTTAGATTTAAGGGTTGGCGGTTTTAGGGTTTTAGGGTTTTAGGTTTTTAGGGGTTTGGGGTTTAGCATTTACGGTTTAGGGTTTTAGTATTTTAGGGTTTAGGGTTTAGGGTTTAGGGTTTCGGGTTTTAGGGTTTTAGGGGTTAGAGGTTCTGGGTTTTAGGGTCTTAGGGTTTAGGGTTTAGGGTTTTAGGGTTTAGGGTCTTAGGGTTTTAGGGATTTAGGGTTTTGGGTTTTGGGTTTTAGGGTTTAGGGTTTTGGGTTTTGTGGGTTTACGGTTTTAAGGTTTTATGTTTTAGGGTCTTGGGGTTTTAGGGTTTTAGGGTTTAGGGTTTAGGGTTTTAGGTTTTAGGTTTTTAGGGTTTTAGGGTTCTAGGGTTAAGGGTTTAGGGTTTTGGGTTTTAGGGCTTTAGGTTAGAGGGTTTAGGGTTTTAGGGTATTAGGTTTTAGGATTTTAGTGTTTTAGGGTTTAGGGTTTTGGGGTTTATGGTTTAGGCTTTAGGGTTTAGATTTTAGCGTTGGCGGTTTTAGGGTTTTAGGGTTTTAGGTTTTTAGGGGTTTAGGGTTTAGCATTTACGGTTTAGGGTTTTGGTATTTTAGGGTTTAGGATTTAGAGTTTCGGGTTGTGGGGTTTTAGGGTTTTAGGGTTTAGTGTTTAGGGTTTAGGATTTAGGTGTTTTGGGTTTAGGGTTTTAGGGATTTAGGGTTTTAGGGTTTAGGGTTAGGGTTTTTAAGTTTTAGGGTTTAGGGTTTGATGGTTTTAGGGTTTAGAATGCTAGGGTTATAGGCTTTAGGGTTTTAGGGTTTAGGGTTTAGGGTTTAGGGTCTAGGGTTTACGGTTTACGGTTTTAGGGTTTAGGGTTTAGGGTTTTACGGTTTTAGAGGTTTAGGGTTTAGGGTTTTAGTGTTTTAGGGTTTTATGGTTTAGGGCTTTAGGTTTTTGGGTTTTATGGTTTAGGGTTTTAGGTTTTTGGGTTGAGGATTTTAGGGTTTTAGGGTTTTAGGGTTTTAGGGTTTAGGGGTTTAGGGTTTTAGAGTTTTCTGGTTTTAGGCTTTAGGGTTTTAGGGTTTTAGGGTTTAGGGTTTAGGTTTAGGGTTTTATGGTTTTAGAGGTTTAGGGTTTAGGGTTTAGGTTTTAGGGTTAAGGGTTTTAGTGTTTTAGGGTTTTAGGGTTTAGGGTTTAGGTTTAGGGTTTTAGGGTGTAGGGTTTAGGGTTTAGGTTTAGGGTTTTAGGGTTTTAGGGTTTAGGGTTTTATGGTTTTAGAGGTTTAGGGTTTAGGGTTTAGGTTTTAGGGTTAAGGGTTTTAGTGTTTTAGGATTTAGGGTTTTAGGGTTTAGGGTTCTTGGGTTTTAGGGTTAGGTGTTTAGGGTTTTAGAGTTTTAGGGTCTTAAGTTTTAGGATTTTAGGGTTAAGGGCCTAGGTTTTAGGGTTAAGGTTTAGGGTTTAGGATTTAGGGTTTAAGGCTTTTAGGTTTGAGGGTTTACGGTTTTAGGGTTTTAGGGTTTAGGGTTTAGGGTTTTAGTGTTTTAGGTTTTAGGGTTTTTGGTTTTAGGTTTTAGGGTTTTAGTGTTTTAGGGTTTTAGGGTTTAGGGTTTAGGTTTTAGGGTTTAGGTGTTTAGGGATCAGGGTTTATTGTTTAGGGCTTTAGGATTTTAGTGTTTTAGGGTTTGGGGTTTTAGGGATTTAGGGTTTTAAGGTTTAGGGTTTAGGGGTTATGGTTTTACGGTTTTATGGTTTAGGGTTCTAGGGGTTGAAGGTTTTAAGTTTAGGGTTTAGTGTTCAGGGTTTTGGGGTTTAGGGTTTTAGGGTATAAGGGGTTTTAGGATTTTAGGGTTTCGAGTTTAGTTTTCAGGGTTTAGCGTTTTTGGGTTGAGGGGGTTTTAAGGTTTTACGGTTTCGGGCTTAGAGGTTTTGGGTTTTTGGGTGTAGAGGTTTTAGGTTTTAAAGGTTTTGGGTTTTAGGGTCTTAGGGTTTAGGGTTTAGGGTTTTAGGGTTTAGGGTCTTAGGGTTTTAGGGATTTAGGGTTTAGGCTTTTAGGGTTTTAGGGTTTAGGGTTTTGGGTTTTGTGGGTTTACGATTTTAGGGTTTTATGTTTTAGGATCTTAGGGTTTTAGGGTTTAGGGTTAAGGGTTATAGGTTTTAGGTTTTTTGGCTTTTATGGTTTTAGGGTTAAGGGTTTAGGGTTTTGGGTTTCAGGGCTTTAGGTTAGAGGGTTTAGGGTTTTAGGTTTTTAGGGTTTAGAGGTTTTGGGTTTTAGGGTTTAGGGTTTTAGGGTTTAGGGTCTTAGGGTTTTAGGGATTTAGGGTTTTGGGTTTTGGGTTTTGGGTTTTAGTGTTTAGGGTTTTGGGTTTTGTGGGTTTACGGTTTTAGGGTTTTAGGGTTTAGGGTCTTGGGGTTTTAGGGTTTTGGGTTTTGTGGGTTTACGATTTTAGGGTTTTATGTTTTAGGGTCTTGGGGTTTTAGGGTTTTAGGGTTTAGGGTTTAGGGTTATAGGTTTTAGGTTTTTAGGGTTTTAGGGTTTTAGGGTTAAAGGTTTAGGGTTTTGGGTTTTAGGGCTTTAGGTTAGAGGGTTTAGGGTTTTAGGGTATTAGGTTTTAGGATTTTAGTGTTTTAGGGTTTAGGGTTTTGGGGTTATGGTTTAGGCTTTAGGGTTTAGATTTCAGGGTTGGCGGCTTTAGGGTTTTAGGGTTTTAGGTTTTTAGGGGTTTGGTGCTTAGCATTGACGGTTTAGGGTTTTAGTATTTTAGGGTTTAGGGTTTAGAGTTTCGGGTTGTAGGGTTGTAGGGTTTTAGGGATTAGCGTTTAGGGTTTAGGATTTAGGTGTTTAGGGTTTAGGGTTTTTAAGGGTTTAGGGTTAGGGTTTTAGGGTTTAGGGTCAGGCTTTTTAAGTTTTAGGGTTTAGGGTTTGATGGTTTTAGGGTTTAGAATGTTAGGGTTATAGGTTTTAGGTTTTAGGATTTTAGGGTTTAGGGTTTAGGGTTTAGGGTTTACGGCTTAGGGTTTTAGGGTTTAGGATTTTAGGGTTTTAGAGGTTTAGGGTTTTAGGGTTTAGGGTTTTAGTGTTTTAGGGTTTTATGGTTTAGGGTTTTAGGTTTTTGGGTTGAGGATTTTAGGGTTTTAGGGTTTTAGGGTTTAGGGGTTTAGGGTTTTAGAGTTTTCTGGTTTTAGGTTTTAGGGTTTTAGGGTTTTAGGTTTTAGGGTTTAGGTTTAGGGTTTTAGGGTTTAGGGCTTTATGGTTTTAGAGGTTTAGGGCTTAGGGTTTAGGTTTTAGGGTTAAGGGTTTTTGTGTTTTAGGGTTTAGGGTTTAGGTTTAGGGTTTTAGGGTTTAGGGTTTTATGGTTTTAGAGGTTTAGGGTTTAGGGTTTAGGTTTTAGGGTTAAGGGTTTAAGTGTTTTAGGGTTTAGGGTTTTAGGGTTTAGGGTTCTTGAGTTTTAGGGTTTAGGTGTTTAGGGTTTTAGAGTTTTAGGGTTTTAAGTTTTAGGATTTTAGGGTTAAGGGCCTAGGTTTTAGGATTAAGGTTTAGGGTTTAGGGTTTAGGGTTTTAGGCTTTTAGGGTTTAGTTTTAGTGTTTAGGGTTTGATGGCTTTAGGGTTTAGAATGTTAGGGTTATAGGTTTTAGGGTTTTAGGGTTTAGGATTTACGGTTTAGGGTTTAGGGTTTAGGGTTTTAGGGTTTTAGGGTTTTAGAGGTTTATGGTTTTAGGGTTTAGGGTTTTAGTGTTTTAGGGCTTTATGGTTTAGGGTTTTAGGTTTTTGGGTTGAGGATTTTAGGGTTTTAGGGTTTTAGGGTTTAGGGGTTTAGGGTTTTAGAGTTTTCTGGTTTTAGGTTTTAGGGTTTTAGGGTTTTAGGGTTTAGGGTTTAGGTTTAGGGTTTTAGGGTTTAGGGTTTTATGGTTTTAGAGGTTTAGGGTTTAGGTTTAGGGTTAACGGTTTTAGTGTTTTAGGGTTTTAGGGTTTAGGGTTTTATGGTTTTAGAGGTTTAGGGTTTAGGGTTTAGGTTTTAGGGTTAAGAGTTTTAGTATTTTAGGATTTAGGGTTTTAGTGTTTAGGGTTCTTGGGTTTTAGGGTTAAGGTGTTTAGGGTTTTAGAGTTTTAGGGTTTAAGTTTTAGGATTTTAGGGTTAAGGGCCTAGGTTTTAGGGTTAAGGTTTAGGGTTTTAGGCTTTTAGGTTTGAGGGTTTACGGTTTTAGGGTTTTAGGGTTAAGGGTTTAGGGTTTAGGGTTTTAGTGTTTTAGGTTTTAGGGTTTCGGGTTTTAGGTTTTAGGGTTTTAGTGTTTTAGGGTTTTAGGGTTTAGGGTTTAGGTTTAGGGTTTAGGGTTTGTCCTTTAGTGTTTAGGTTTAAGGGTTTTAGGGTTTGAGGGTTTTAGGGGTTTAGGGTTTAGCATTTACGGTTTAGGGCTTTAGTGTTTTAGGGTTTAGGGTTTTAGGTTTTAGGGTTTTTTAGGGTTTTAAGGTTTAAGGGTTTAGGGTTTTAGTGTTTTAGGGTTTAGGGTTTTAGGGTTTTAGGGTTTTTGGGTTTAGTGCATAGGTTTTATGGTTAGGGTATAGGGTTTAGGGTTTAGGGTTTTAGGGTTTTAGGTTTAAGAGCTTAGGGTTTTTGAGTTGTAGGTTTTTGGTTTTTAGTGTTTTCGGGTTTAGGGTTTAGGGTTTTTGTGCTTAGGGATTAGGGTTTATTCTTTAGGGCTTCAGGATTTTAGGGTTTTAGGGTTTGGGGTTTTAGGGATTTAGGGTTTTAGGGGTTAGGGTTTAGGGGTTTACGATTTTATGGTTTTGCGGTTTAGGGTTCTGGGGTTTAAGGTTTTAGGGTTTAGGGTTTAGGGCTTTATGGGTTTAGGTTTTAGGGTTTTATGTTTTAGGGTCTTCCGGTTTTAGGGTTTTAGGGTTCTATGTTTTAGGGTTTTAGGCTTAAGGATTGAGGGTTTAGGGTTTTAGGGTTTTAGGTTAGATGGTTTTGGGTTTTAGGGTATTAGGTTTTAGGGTTTAAGGGTTTTAGCGTTTTAGGGCTTAGGGTTTAGATTTCAGGGTTAGTGTTTAGGGTTTTAGGGTTTATGGTTTAGGCTTTAGGGTTTAGGTTTAAGGGTTGGCGGTTTTAGGGTTTTAGGGGTTTAGGGTTTAGCACTTACAATTTAGGTTTTAGTGTTTTAGGGTTTAGGGTTTTGGGTTTTAGGGTTTTAAGGTTGAGGATTTTAGGGTTTTAGATTTTAGCGTTTGGGATTTAGGATTTAGGTGTTTAGGGTTTAGGGTTTTAGGGGTTCATGGTTTTAGGGGTTCTGGGTTTTAAAGTTTTAGGGTTTAGGGTTTGATGATTTTAGGGTTTTAGGATTTCAGCGTTTTAGGGTTTTACGGTTTAGGGTTTACGGTTTAGGGTTTTGGGTTTTAGTGTTTTAGAGGTTTAGGGTTTTAGTGTTTTAGGGTTTAGGGTTTTAGGTTCTAGGGTTTAGGATTTTAGGGTTTAGGTGTTTAGGGTCTTAGGTTTTAGGGTTTTAGGGTTTATGGTTTAGGGTTTAGGATTTTAGAGTTTAGGGTTTAGGGTTCTAGGGTTTTATAGGTTTAGGGATTAGGGTTTAGGGTTTAGGGTTTTAGTGTTTTAAGGTTTAGGGTTTTAGGGTTTAGGCTTTAGGGTTTTAGGGTTTTAGAGTTTAGGTGTTTAGGGTTTTAGAGTTTTAGGGTTTTAGGTTTTAAGG
This sequence comes from Chimonanthus praecox, assembly GCA_022113865.1. Taxonomy (NCBI): domain Eukaryota; kingdom Viridiplantae; phylum Streptophyta; class Magnoliopsida; order Laurales; family Calycanthaceae; genus Chimonanthus; species Chimonanthus praecox. The sequence goes on from CM039087.1 coordinate 35,791,646, forward strand.
TTTTAGGGTTAACGGCCTAGCTTTTAGGGTTATGGTTTAGGGTTTTAGGCTTTTAGGTTTGAGGGTTTAGGTTTTAGAGTTATAGGTTTTAGGGTTTTAGGGTTTTAGGGTTTAGGGTTTAGGGTTTAGGGTTTAAGTTTTTGGTGTTTTAGGTTTTAGGGTTTTAGTGTTTTAGGGTTTTAGGGTTTAGGGTTAGGGTTTCGAGTTTAAGGGTTTAGGGTTTGTCCTTTAGTGTTTAGGTTTAAGGGTTTTAGGGGTTTAGGGTTTAGCATCTACGTTTTAGGGTTTTAGTGTTTTAGGGTTTAGGATTTTAGGGTTTAGGGTTTAGGGTTTTAGGGTTTAGGTGTTTTAGAATTTTAGGGTTTAGGGTTTTGTGTTTTAGGGATTTAGGGTTTTAGGGGTTAAGGTTTAGGGTTTTGGGTTTTAGAGTTTTAGGTTTGAGGGCTTAGGGTTTTTGGGTTATAGGTTTTTGGGTTTTAGGGTTTAGGGTTTAGGGTTTTAGGGTTTAGGGTTTAGGGTTTTAGGGTTTTAGGTTTGAGGGTTTAGTGTTTGAGGGTTTTAGGTTTTAAGGTTTGAGTGTTTTAGGGTTTAGGGTTTTGTGTTTAGGTGTTTAAGGATTACGGTTTATTGTTTAAGGCTTTAGGATTTTAGGGTTTTAGGGTTTGGGGTTTCAGGGATTTAGGGTTTTAGGGGCTAGGGTTTAGGGGTTTACAGTTTTAGGGTTTTGCAGTTTAGGGTTCTAGGGGTTTAAGGTTTTAGGGTTTAGGGCTTTATGGTTTTAGGTTTTTATGGTTTTAGGGTTTAGGTTTTAGTGTTTAGGATTTAGGTGTTTAGGGTTTAGGGTTTTAAGGGTTTAGGGTTTTAGCGTTTAGGGTTTAATGTTTTAGGGTTTAGGGTTTTAGGTTTTAGGGTTTAGGATTTTAGGGTTTTAGGGTTTTAGGTTTTAGGGTTTAGGGTTTAGGGTTTTAGGGTTTAGGGTTTAGGGTTTAGGGTTTTAGGGTTTTAGAGGTTTAGGGTTTACGGTTTAGGTTTTAGGGTTTAGGGTTTTAGTGTTTTAGGGGTTTAGGGTTTTAGGGTTTAGGGTTGTAGGGTTTTTTGCTTTAGGTGTTTAGGGTTTTAGAGTTTTAGGGTTTTAAGTTTTAGGGTTTTAGGGTTAAGGGCCTTGGTTTTAGGGTTAAGGTTTACGGTTTAGGGTTTAGGGTTTTAGGCTTTTAGGCTTTTAGGATTGAAGGTTTAGTGTTTTAGGGTTATAGGTTTTAGGGTTTTAGGATTTTAGGGTTTAGGGTTTAGGGTTTAGGGTTTTAGTGTTTTCGGTTTTAGGGTTTTAGGGTTTAGGGTTTTAGGGTTTAGCGTTTAGGGTTTTAGGGTTTAGGTGTTTTGGGTTTTAGAGTTTTAGGTTTTAGGTTTTAGGGTTTTAGGGTTAAGGGACTAGGTTTTAGGGTTAAGGTTTAGGGTTTAGGGTTTAGGGTCTTAGGGTTTTAGGTTTGAGGGTTGAGGGTTTTTGGGTTATAGTTTTTAGGGTTTTAGGGTTTAGGGTTTAAGGTTTAGGGTTTGAGGGTTTTGGGTTTTAGGGTTTTAGGTTTGAGGGTTTTAGTGTTTTAGGTTTGAGGGTTTTGGGTTTTGGGTTTTAGGTTTTACGGTTTTAGTGTTTTAGGATTTTAGGGTTTAGGGTTTAAGGGTTTAAGGGTTTGTCCTTTAGTGTTTAGGTTTAAGGGTTTTAGGGGTTTAGGGTTTAGCATTTACTGTTTAGGGCTTTAGTGTTTTAGGTTTAGGGTTTTAGGGTTTTAGGATTTTAATGTTTAGGGGTTTAGGGTTTTAGTGTTTTAGGGTTTTAGGTTTTAGGGTTTTTGGTTTAGGGCATAGGTTTTATGGTCTGGGTATAGGGTTTAGGGTTTAGGGTTTTAGGGTTTTAGGTTTGAGGGCTTAGGGTTTTTGGGTTATAGGTTTCAGGGTTTTAGTGTTTTCGAGTTTAGGGTTTAGGGTTTTGGTGTTTAGGGATTAGGGTTTATTGTTCAGGGCTTTAGGATTTTAGGGTTTTAGGGTTTGGGGTTTTAGGGATTTAGGGTTTTGGGGGTTAGGGTTTAGGGGTTTACAGTTTTAGTGTTTTGCGGTTTAGGGTTCTGGGGTTTAAGTTTTTAGGGTTTAGGGTTTAGGGCTTTATGGTTTTAGGTTTAGGGTTTTATGTTTTAGGGTCTTAGAGTTTTAGGGTTTTAGGGTTTAGGGTTTTAGGGTTTTAGGGTTTAGGGTTTTAGGGTTGAGGATTTAGGGTTTAGGGTTTTAGGGTTTTAGGTTGGAGGATTTAGGGTTTAAGGGTATTAGGTTTTAGGGTTTTAGTGTTTTAGGGTTTTAGGGTTTTGGGTTTAGGGTTAGGGTTTAGGGTTTTAGGGTTATGGTTTAGGCTTTAGGCTTTAGGTTAATGGGTTGGCGGTGTTAGGGTTTTAGAGGTTTAGGATTTAGCATTTACGGTTTAGGGTTTTAGTGTTTTAGGGTTTAGGGTTTAGGGTTTCAGGTTTTAGGCTTTTAGGGTTTAGGGTTTTAGAGTTTTAGGGTTTCGGGTTTTAGGATTTTAGGACTTTTGGGTTTAGGGTATAGTTTTAGGATTTTGGGTTTTAGGGTTTTAGGTTTGAGGGTTTAGGGTTTTATAGTTTTAGGTTTTCGTGTTTTATGGTTTTTGGTAGTAGGGTATAGGGTTTAGGGTTTTAGGGTTTTAGGTTAGAGGGTTTAGTGTTTTAGGGTTTTGGGTTTAGGGTTTTAGTGTTTTAGGGTTTTGGGTTTAGGGTTTTAGTGTTTTAGGGTTTGGGGTTTAGGGTTTAGGGTTTTCTTGTTTAGAGTTTAGGGGTTTAGGGCTTTAGGGTCTTTGGGTGTAGGGTTTAGTGTTTTAGGGTTTAACGTTTTAGGGTTTTAGGGTTTAGGGTTTTGTGGGTTTACGGTTTTATGTTTTTATGTTTTAGGGTCTTAGGGTTTTAGGGCCTGAGGGATTAGGGATTCGGGTTTAGGGTTTAGGGTTAGGGTTTAGGGTTTTAAACTTTTAGGGTTTAGGGTTTTAAAGTTTTAGGGTTTAGGGTTTAGGGTTTCAGGATTTTAGAGGTTTAGGGTTTAGGGTTTAGGGTATAGGGTTTTAGTGTTTTAGGGTTTAGGGTTTTAGGGTTTTAGGGTTTTAGGCTTTAGGGTTCGGGTTTTAGAGTTTAAGGTTTTAGGGTTTTAGTGTTTTATGGTTAAGGGCCTAGGTTTTGGGGTTAGGGTTTAGGGTTTATGGTTTATGGTTTTAGGTTTGAGGGTTTAGGGTTTTAGGGTTTTAGGGTTTTAGGGTTTAGGGTTTAGGGTTTAGGGTTTTGGGGTCTTAGGTTGAGGTTTTGGTTTTAGGGTTTTAGGTTTAGGGTTTTAGTGTTTTAGGGTTTTAGGGTTTGACGTTTAGGTTTAGGGTTTAGGGTTTTATGGTTTAGTGTTTAGGCTTTAGTGTTTAGGTTTTAGGGTTTTAGAGGTTTAGGGTTTAGCATTTACGGTTTAGGATTTTAGTGTTTTAGGGTTTAGGGTTTAGGGTTTTAGGGTTTTAGAGTTTAGGGTTTAGGGTTTTGGATTTAGTGTTTAGGAATTAGGGTTTATTGTTTGGGGCTTTAGGATTTTAGGGTTTTATGGTTTAGGGTTTTAGGGGTTTAGCATTTTAGGGTTTAGGGTTTAGGGGTTTATGGTTTTAGGGTTCTACGTTTTACGGTTTTAGGGGTTTAAGGTTTTAGGGTTTAGGGTTTTATGGTTTTATGTTTTTGGGGTTTTAGGGTTTAGGGTTTAGTGTTTAGGGTTTTAGGGTTTACGGTTTTAGGGTTTTAGGGTTTTAGGGTTTCGGGTTTAAATTTCAGGGTTTAGGGTTTTAGGGTTTTACGATTTTGGGTTTTAGCGTTTTAGCTTTTAGGGTTTAGGGTTTTAGGGTTTAGGGTTTCAGGTTTAGGGGTTTAGGGTTCTAGGGTCTTAGGGTTTAGGGTTTTGGGTTTTAGAGTTTAGGGCTTTTGGGGTTTAGTGATTTGGTGTTTAGGCTTTTAGGGTTTAGGGTTTTGGATTTTGTGGGTTTACTGTTTTAGGGTTTTATGTTTTAGGTTCTTAGGGTTTTAGGGTTTTAGAGTTTAGGGTTTAGGATTTTGGATTTTAGGGTTTTAGGGTTAAGGGTTTTAGGATTTTAGGGTTTAGGGTTTAGGGTTTAGTATTTAGGTCTTTATGGTTTAGGGTTTTAGGGTTTAGCGTTTAGGATTTAGGGTTTAGGGCTTTATGGTTATATGGTTTTAGGGTATTAGAGTTTTAGGGTTTAGGGTTTAGGGTTTAGGGTTTTAGTGATTGGTGGTTTTGGGTTTGGGGTTTGGGTTTAGGGTTTTAAGGTTTTTGGTTTAGGCTTTAGGGTTTAGGTTTAAGGGTTGACGGTTTTAGGGTTTTAGGGGTTTAGGATTTAGCATTTACGGTTTAGGGTTTTAGGGTTTAGGGTTCAGTGTTTCGGGTTTTAGGGTTTTATGGTTTAGGGTTTTAGAGGTTTAGGGTTTTAGGTTTTAGGGTTTTTGGTCTTTTGGGTTTAGGGCATAGGTTATATGGTCAGGGTTTAGGGTTTAGGGTTTTAGGGTTTTAGGTTTGAGGGTTTAGGGTTTTATAGTTATAGGTTTGAGGGTTTTAGGGTTTTTGGGTAGTATGGTATAGGGTTTAGGGTTTTAGGGTTTTAGGTTTGAGGGTTTAGTGTTTTAGGGTTTTTGGTTTAGGGTTTTAGTGTTTTAGAGTTTTGGGTTTAGGGTTTTAGTGTTTTAGGGTTTTGGGTTTAGGGTTTTAGTGTTTTAGGGTTTAGGGTTTAGGGTTTAGGGTTTTCTTGTTTAGAGTTTACGAGTTTAGGGTTTTAGGGTATTTGGATTTAGGGTTTTGGATTTAGGGGTTTAGGGTTTTAGGGTCTTTGGGTGTAGGGTTTAGTGTTTTAGCGTTTAACGTTTTAGGGTTTTAGGGTTTAGGGCTTAGGGTTTCATGAGTTTACGGTTTTATGGTTTTATGTTTTAGGGTCTTAGGGTTTTAGGGCCTTAAGGATTTGGGATTCGGGTTTAGGGTTTAAGGTTTAGTGTTTAGGGTTAGGGTTTAGGGTTTTAAAGTTTTAGGGTTTTGGGTTTTAAAGTTTTAGGGTTTAGGGTTTAGGGTTTTAGGGTTTTAGAGGTTTAGGGTTTAGGGTTTAGGGTATAAGGTCTTAGTGTTTTAGGGTTTAGGGTTTAGTGTTTTAGGGTTTTAGGCTTTAGGGTTTGGGTTTCATAGTTTTAGGGTTTTAGGCCTTAGGGTTTTAGTGTTTTAGGGTTAAGAGCCTAGGTTTTAGGGTTAGGGCTTAGGGTTTATGGTTTAGGGTTTTAGATTTGAGGGTTTAGGGTTTTAGGGTGATAGGTTTTAGGGTTTTAGGGTTTTAGGGTTTAGGGTTTAGGGTCTAGGGTTTTGGGGTCTTAGGTTGAGGTTTTGGGTTTTAGGGTTTTAGGTTTTAGAGTTTTAGTGTTTTAGGGTTTTAGGGTTTAACGTTTAGGTTTAGGGTTTAGGGTTTTAGGGTTTAGTGTTTAGGCTTTAGTGTTTACGTTTTAGGGTTTTAGGGTTTTAGAGGTTTAGGGTTTAGCATTTACGGTTTAAGGTTTTCGTGTTTTGGGGTTTAGGGTTTAGGGTTTTAGGGTTTTAGAGTTTAGGGTTTAGGGTTTTGGATTTAGTGTTTAGGAATTAGGGTTTATGGTTTGGTACCTTAGGATTTTAGGGTCTTATGGTTTAGGGTTTTAGGGGTTTAGCATTTTAGGGTTTAGGGTTTAGGGGTTTGTGGTTTTAGGGTTCTACGGTTTACGGTTTTAGGGGTTTACGGTTTTAGGGTTTAAGGTTTTATGGTTTTAGGTTTTTAGGGTTTTAGGGTTTAGGGTTTTAGGATTAACGGTTTTAGGGTTTTAGGGTTTCGGGTTTAAATTTTAGGGTTTAGGGTTTTAGGGTTTAGGGGGCTTTAGGGTTTTACGGTTTTGGGTTTAAGCGTTTTAGCTTCTAGGGTTTAGGGTTTCAGGTTTAGGGGTTTAGGGTTCTAGGGTCTTAGGGTTTAGGGTTTTGGGTTTTAGGGTTTAGGGCTTTGGGGGTTTAGTGATTTGGTGTTTAGGGTTTTAGGGTTTAGGGTTTTGGGTTTTGTGGGTTTACTGTTTTAGGGTTTTATGTTTTAGGTTCTTAGGGTTTTAGGGTTTAGGGTTTAGGGTTTTGGATTTTAGGGTTTTGGGGTTAAGGGTTTTAGGAGTTTAGGGTTTAGGTCTTTATGGTTTAGGGTTTTAGGGGTTTAGGGTTTTAGGGTTTAGCGTTTAGTATTTAGGGTTTAGGGTTTTAAAGTTTGGGGTTTAGGGTCTTATGGTTATATGGTTTTAGGGTATTAGAGTTTTAGGGTTTAGGTGTAACGCCCGCCCTTCTCACCGAAAATCAAAGTCTATTTTTTTTTTTAAATAAAAGAGAGTGACACAGGCGTGGGGTGTCACGACGCGAGTTAAGTTCGAGCTTCTAAAGCCCGGCCCTTAACTGGCCAACCCTACGTGTGCGTGGAACTAAGTCCACGAAGAACGATTAACACGTAGAAGTAAGCTTGCGGAAATAAAACATTAAAGCGGGGGTTATAATAGAATCTATCCTACCAGTTTTAGATAGCAGAGAAGATACATCATTCAAATTACTAAATTACCTCAAAATGATAACATCCAAACGTAAAGTCCAAACCATAGCAAGAAATATAAATTATACAGTCCGACGAACTAAGCTATTCAAAATACATTTCCAAAAATAAATTTAAATAAACTAAGTAGCTCGCTTTCCCAAGCTCCTACGCTTGGCTCCCGTCGCGTCCCTCGGTTCCACCATCTCCTGCGTCATCAGCTAGGGTAGAAGTAGGGCATTAGACAATGCGCCCAGTAGGACTCCGAGTAGGGCTAACACATGAATTAGTGATAACAGACACATAGGTAATAATATAATGAAAAACCATAAAATGAATGCAATGCCATGGGTGTCTTATATCATGTGTCCCACCCATCATCCATACCATCATGATATCCCCATGTTTGCTTCTCGGTCTCCCCGACGGAGCATGGACTCCGGTTATATCTCAACACATCAAAATATCCCCATGTTTGCTTCTCGGTCGCCCCGACGGAGCATGGACTCCGGTTTCTTTATTTTCCCGCCCATGCCATGCATGAGATGTAAATGCATTATGCTATGTAATATATATAACTCATAACCTTAATATATAATACATAGCCTTAACATATAATGCATAACCTTAAAATATAATTCGTAGTATTAACATAAAATTCATAGCCTTAAAACCCATCATAAGACAAATCATATAATCATCAAAATAAATTAAAGGAACCATCACATATCCATGGCTTACAAAAAGGTAGGAATCCTACCGAATACCGACTACCTTTCCTTTACGTTTCCGTTCCGAAATCCGGTCGCCGATTGCACACCGTTTGCGATGTCCCGATACCTTATTATATATCAATAATTAGTCCATGTTTTTGACCATTTCTAAGCCCATAAATCATACCTTAGTGGGGTTCGGCCATACCCCATGGCCGAACCTCACTATTTAGGTTTTGTGGGTCCCATCTAATCCATTAATCATTATGTAAGTTTAAAACCCCACAACCCTAGGCTTCAATGATCCACAACTAAGGTCACCTTAAATCGCCTAAGTCCAAGCTCATTCTCCATGGGGTTCTTCATTTTGACCAATATTTACGTTTATGCCACTCCCCTTTCCATGGTTAGATTACCTCTTCCATCCATGCATATTTTAGTCCAAAATTGATCCATAACTTAGACCCATTAGTGATCCATCTATCATGACATGAACTGTAACGCCCGCCCCTTTTCACCGTAAAATCAGAGTATATATATATATATATTTTTTTAAAGTGACAAAGGGCGCGGACGTCACGACGCGAGTTAAGTTCCGAGCTTCTAAAGCCCGGCCCTTAACTGGCCAACCCTACGCGTGCGTGGAACATAAGTCCACGAGTACGGTTCACGCGTAGAAAGTAAGCTCGCGGAATATAAAGTTACGTATGGAATGATAATAGAGACTGTCCTACCAATTTTCAGATAGCAGGGAAGAAACATCCGTAAATTTACCAAAATGCCATTAACTGTATTGTCCAAAAATACAATCTAAACATAGCAACCCATCTAAGTTATTACATTTTTCAAGAAGCTGAATTATAATTACACATTTCCAAAATGAATTAATTCAACTTAAACAAAATCACTATTCTGCCTTCCCAAGCTCCTAAGCCTGGCTTCCGTCTTGCCCTTCCGGCCAGCCATTTCCTGCATTGTCAGCTAGGGTAGAAGTAGGGCGTTAGAACAACGCGCCCAGTAGGACTCCGAGTAGGGCTAGCACATAGATTAGTAATAATAGCATACAGATAATAACCCAATGAAAAGTGATAAACCATGTGTAGTGACAATATACAATGTATGCCATGCCCTGGGTGTCTATATTATGAACCCCACCCATCATTCCTGACATATACTGTCATATCCCTCTTGACGGAAAAGCCTTATCAAGACATGTCCTACCACCAAATATCCCCCTTGACGGCAAAATCCTCGTCAAGGTGTCCCCATGCCTGTTCTCGGTCGCCCCGACGGAGCATGGACTCCGGTTTGTTTATTTTTTTCCGCCCATGCCATGCATGAGATGTAATGCATTATGCTATGTAATATATACGTCTCATAACTTTAGTTTATCATACATAGCCTTGGCATATAATGCATCATCTTAAAATATAAATCATAGCATTAACATATCCTTCATAATCGTAAAACAAACCCAACATAAGATAAATCCCATAATCCACAAAATAAGATAAAATACCATACATATCCATGGCTTACAAAAAGGTAGGAATCCTACCAATTACCGACTCGCGTCTTTACTTCGTTTTCGTCCGACAATTCGGCTACCGATTCGCGCTATCCGGTACCTTATTACACATTTACCGTATTAGTCCGTATTTTATTTCATGATTGAATCTCTAGCTGATCACAAACCTACGTCCATTAATGATCTTTAATCATGTCACAAGATTATCATGAACCAGCCCTTATCTTAGCCTCTTTTTCCATTGATTTAAAACATATCCATAAATCCAATTTTGGGCATTTTAAATATTTCGATTTGCGAGCCTAAAACCCAGCATCTATCCGTTTCATTTATGTACATTTCAATTCAGTCGACTGAATCGAAGATTCAGTCGACTGACTTCGAATCCGAGTGTCTGCTTGTCTTGCCAGTTCAGTTTCAGTCGACTGAAATATGGTTCATACCCCTTTTAGTCGACTGAATCACAGATTCAGTCGGCTGATTTTGCATCGGGTCATCTGTTTGTTCTGTCAGTTTAGTTTCAGTCGACTGAATCATAGATTCAGTCGGCTGAACTTTCAATCATCCCTTTACACGTTCAAAAATCATCCCTTCAGTCGACTGAATCATACATTCAGTCGGCTGAAACTTTCAGAACCCCTTTTCTTATCTGAGAAGTTTGTGTTCAGTAGACTGACTCATGAGTTCAGTCGACTGAAACTCCCAGAAACTCATTTTTATTATCAGCCATCACTAATTCAGTCGACTGAATCCCCAATTCAGTCGGCTGAAAACTCCCAGAAACTTGTTTCTGATTCGTTTATCACCAGTTCAGTCGACTGAATCTATGATTCAGTCGACTGACTGTTCTGTCAGTCTTCTCCATTGCATATTTTGTACATTTTTTCTTCATGGTTTTCCTCATTTAAACTCCTTAAAATTACCCACTTCTTAATCATTAAAGATATATATATATAAACTCTTGTTTGAGAAAATACTTACCATCCAACGTCTCCTCCGATTTCTTCTTTCCTCTCCTTCCCTTTTGATCTTTGGTAGGTTAAGATCTTTGATCAAGGGTGGCAGTCCCCAACCCTAGAATCGACCAAGGTAAGTTTAAATTGAGAGAGGGAAGAGTAAAGGATGATGAAGGGGGAGATGAACACCTTAACTCTAGAGTGAGTTTGTGTAATTTCCACTTCTTTCTTCTCTCCTTTTTTCTTTTCCCTAACTCTCTTCCTCTTCTCCTTCCTTGTGTGGGGCGTCTATGGAGGATGAAAAATGGAGAGAAAGTTGAATGAAAGAAGAATGGGAAAGGTAACAAGGCTTATCCCCATTTTTCTCTTTTTCACTTTACATTAATTGCTCTCTCACCAACCAAAGCAAGATATTTTCAAGATATTTTAATTGCTTTATGCCTCATACCTCCATTCTCCCAAAGTCCCAACGTGTGTAACATTGGAGGTGGGGTAGCTTGGTCTCCCTTTTGACTAATTTTAACCCATTTAGCCACCAATTTAATAATTTTAATTATTTATTAATTAATTACTTTAATTCCCATTTACTTATTTAAATCACCTTAGGTTAATTCATTATACTTAACCTAATTCCATTATTTCACCCATGATTGACCAATTCAACCATGGTGGCCGGCCCCACCAAACCTTGGGTCCACACTTGGTCACATCACCATTGTTTAATTCCAAATAATTTAGGTGGTTAAATTCTATTGAGCCCCCCTCTAAATGGATCACCATTAGGCCCAATTACATTTCCATCTAGCCCATTTACCTTAGAGCATAAGCATCTTGACCCATTTAAATAAATTTAAACCCAAACCATAATCTATTGGGTCATACTTGGGTCTTTGTCAATTTTTTTTTTTTTGGCCCATTTACCATTTTCTCCACCACTTTTCTAATTTCCATCATTAAAATAAATAACATCCACATTCATATTAATTCCAAAATTCCGAGACCTTACATGAACATATTAAAATCAGCCCCTAAGTTAACTTAGTCCCCATTAATTTTAAACACATGCATAATACCAATTTTAGCCCACAAAATGACCTACAATTGGGTCATGGGTTCGGCCATACACCATGGCCGAACCCATGATGTTTTTTTTTTCTTTCCATTTTTACTTGGACCCATTTCACCACATTTGGATCCACCATAAGCTCCACCATGAGGAGGTTTACATTATGCATTTCAATCACCAATTTTTTATCATTATTTGGTACATTTTGGTCCATCAAAACTACCAACACTTCCCCATTATTTTTCCATCTTTTACCCCCATCAAAGTCACAAATACACTACCTTAGAGTTCATCATTCATTCATGCCTTTTGAGGCCACAAAACCACTTACATTTGTCCATGATTTCCTTATTTAAAATTCCTTTAAAAATCACTACATTTAATCATTAAACCTTAAAAAAAACATAAATCATTCCTTCCATGATTTTAAACCTAATATCCCATTAAATCACCAAAATCTCTCCATGGGGTTCGGCGATGTACCATGGCCGAACCCATGGTCTATGCTTTCCCATTACTTCCATCCCTTTAAAACATTATTTACTCTACTTAAAGTCCATTTAAAACTATCAATCTTTTCCATCCATTTCCGTACTTTACACCCATTACATTACCAACACCTCACCATAGGGTTCATGTAAGGGCCCGAAATTTGAAAAGTAATATATATGTGTTATTATTTTTTTTTATGGTGGAAATTGGAAATTGGATGGAATAGATAGTAAATGGGTCAAAACGTGGACAAAGGCCCAACCAGGGACCAATGGATTATGGATTGGATTTAAGTTTACTTAAAGGGTCAATGGTGGTCAATTGGGCCAAGGATGGTCAAATTGGGCCCAATACCCATTTGGGACCCAATGGATTAAGTTGATGTAAGCCCTAAGACAAATGGGTAAGAGAAAAATGTAATTGGGCCATGGGCCCAATGGTGATCCAATTAGAATGAATTGAATGGGTCTAAATTATCTAAGTTAATTTAAAGTTGACCAAGGTGACATGGTCCAATGGGACCCACCTCCACCTCACCAAGTGAGGTGGCGTGTGGACCCAAGGTTTTGTGGGGCCGACCACCATGGTTGAATTGGTCAACCATGGGTGGATGTATAAAGATGATTGAAGTAAATGGGAATTAAAGTAACTTAATTATCTAAATATTAAATGATTAAAATTATCCAAATAAATTGGTCAAATAAGTCAAATGGTGGTTTTAAACTAACACAAACCACTTAAGCAAAACACAAAACACGTTGGACTTGGGTGATGGTTATCCCAACCATCACCATAAAGCAAAATAAATATCTTATGGAAGGTGGAGGAATTAAATGCCCAACTTAAATGAGATAAGTTTTGTTTTTCTTTCCCATCTCTTATTCTATATTTATTTTACTCTCCCCATTTTGCATTCTACCATTGCCGTCCCCACACCCAAGGTGAAGGAAAGAAAGAAAGCTAAGGAGAAAAGAAGAGAAGGAGAGAAGAAAGAAGTGAAATTTTAATGAAAATCACTCTAAGATCAAGGTCTATTATCTCCCCTTTCATCATCTTTCCCTTTCCCTCTCTCAAACAAACCCTATCATGGTCGATCCTAAGATTGGAGGTTGTCACCATTGATCAAGCATCTTGGCCTACCAAAGATCAAAAGGAAGGAGGAAGGAGGCTAAGGAAGCTGACGGGAGTGGCGGAAGTCGGAGGAGACGACGGATTGCGAGTATTTCTTAAACAAGAAATTTTGGACTTTTAGGGTTTAAGATTTGGGATTTATTTTGTGAATTTAATAGTGGTCAAATGATTTTATGCCTTGGATCTAAAATCTATCAAATGGAAGGAAAGGAAAGTGGGCAAAACCCTAATGGAGAAAAAAATTAGGGTTAAGAAAAAATAAAAGGGATTAAGGACATTATATGGTTAATGTGATTAAGCATGGATGTATATACATTTTTTTTGGAGTCAAAGGCCACAGGGTTCGGCCATGTAGCATGGCCGAACCCCATGGTAAGTCATGTATGATTTTTTTAGGGTTTTGAAAAAATGGAAGCCATGGAGGATGACTTAGGGTTTTAAGATTTTAATGATAAAAATGGGGATAATTTTAAAGGGGTTTTATGAGAAAAATCATGGGAAATATTGATGATTCTTAATGGTTTAAAAGGCATGGATGGAATGAACCTTGAACCATGGTTTCGGCCATGGTGTATGGCCGAACCCTATGGTGATGTAATGGTGGTTATTAAATGGGTTTAAAGGATAGAAGAGATGGACTAATGTGTTAATGAGTTTAGGGTTTTAAATGAATAAATGTAGTGATTTTGAAAGGGGTAGAAATAATGATTTAAAAAAATAAAACCATGGAGAGGTTTTTGGTGGATCTAAAAGTATTTGGATCATGAAGACAATAAGGAAATATTGGTGGCTTGAATGAACCTTAAATATAATTAAGGTTGACCAAATGTAATGATCCAAATGGGGTTAAGAGTAATGGTTTAAAAGTGTGATTTAAACCACCTCAAGGAAGGATTTATTTTGGATCTAAATGATGTAAATAGACCCGAGAAAAAAATGGATAAAGGACACCATGGGTTCGGCCATGGTGTATGGCCGAACCCATGGCCCATTTATGAGCCTTTTGATGGGTTAGATTGGAGTATGAATGTGTTTAAATTGATTGGGATTAGGTTAAGTTAAGGACTTATCTTTAATGAGTTCATGTTATGGTTGATAGGTCACTAATAGATCTAAGTTATGGATCAATTTTGGACTTAATCATGCATGGATAAATGAGTGATTAATCATGGAAAAGAGATAGTGGCAAAATCGTAATTAATGGCCAATTTCAAGAATTGCATGGAGATTGATCATGGACTTAGGGGCTCTAATGTCATAACCTTATAAGTGATTAATAAAGCCTAGGGTGGCCGATTTTTAAGACTTATGGGATTAAAAGGTTTAATCGATGAAATGGGACCACAAAACCTAAATAGTGAGCGGTTTTTCATATGGACTTGGAAATGATTAATGGGCTTAAAGATAGTTAAAATATGGACTGATTATGTGTATGTAATAAGGTATTGGATATCGCGAGCGGTACGCGTGTCGGTAGCCGGACTATCGGACGAAAACGAAAGAGAAGAACGAGAGTCGGTATTCGATAGGATTCCTACCTATTTGTAAGCCATGGATTAGATGCTATGTGATTGGTTTATTGGTTTATTTTTAGTAATTATATTGATGGTTGTATGGGTTTTAAGGTTATGATATGTTTAAGATGGATTCTTATGGCTATGATTAAGTATTATATGGAATATGGCTATGGATTATGTTCAAGGTTATGCATAATAAGTTAAGGCTATGTATGATATGTTACGGTTATGAGTTATAAATATTACATAGCATAATGCATTACATCTCATCATGGCATGGGCGGGAAAAAATAAACAAACCGGAGTCCATACTCCGTCGGGGCGACCGAGAACAGGCATGGGGATAGCCTGATAGGCTATAACCGGAGTCCATGCTCCGTCGGGGCGACCGAGAACAGGCATGGGGATACCTTGACGAGGTCTTGCCGTCAAGGGGTATATGACATCATGATGGTAGGGATGATGGGTGGGATTCATAATACAGACACCCATGGCATGGCAGTCACTTCATAATTTCATTATATGATTGTCTACCAGTTTTTATCATATTATTATCTGCATGCTATTATTACTAATCCATGTGCTAACCCTACTCGGAGTCCTACTGGGCGCGTGGTCTAACGCCGTACCTCTACCTTAGCTGATGACGCAGGAAATGCCGGAGTAGAAGGACGAGATGGGAGCCAAGCTTAGGAGCTTGGGGAGACAGATTATTTACTTTGTTTAAGCTTTATTTTGGAAAATGTATATTTGAATAGTTAACTTGTCGGACTGTATATTTTAGACTTATTACTACGTTTTGGATTTTATTGTAGACATATAATGTGATGGCATTTTAGTAATTAAATGATGAAATCTTCCATGCTATTTAAAAATTGTAGGTTAGCCTCTATTACCATTCCGCATTAAATGTAACATTCCGCATACTTACTTCTACGTGTGAACTGTTCTTCGTGGACTTCGTTCCACGCACACGTAGGGTTGGCTAGCTAAGGGCCGGGCTCTAGAAGCTCGGACTTAACTCGCGTCGTGACGCCCGCACCCTTTCATTTAAGAAAAAAAATAGACTCTGATTTTTGGTGAAAAGGGGCGGGTGTTACAGTTCATCCCCATCTACCATTCTTTTTGAGGCCATTAAAATCATTTTCATCTCCCATGATTCTCTCATTTAAAACCCCTTTACAAAATCGCTAACATTTAAATATTCAAAATCTTTAAAACCATTAATCATATTCCATGGTTTCCATTCTTCAAAATCATACTTCCATGTTTAATTAAATCTACATACATAGTGTCCTTAATATCCATTTATTTTTCTTAATCTATCTCTCCCATTTTATCCATTTCTCACTTCATCTTTGGATGGATCTTAAATCCAAGGCCCATGATATTTTTGGCCACCATCTAAGAAATGGATTCCATTTTTAAACCTTAAAAAAAAACTTAATCTCTTGCTTTAGAAATACTTACAATCCGACGACTCCTCCGACTTTTCTTTCTCCTCTTAGACTCCTTGGCCCTTTCCTCTCTTCTTCTCCTTGATCTTTGGGTCAAGATGCTTGATCAAGATGGAGTCTCCAAGGTTTGGGTTTGGCTAAGGTAGGGTTAGATTTGAGAGAGAGAGAGATGGGGAGGGAAGGTCTCAAGTTTTGATCTTGAGATGGAGGCTTATAGTTACACTTCTCCTCTCTTTTCTTCTCTTCTTAGTTTTTCATTCTTTTTCTTTTCTCTTGGTGTAGGACGGTGGTGGAGAGCAAGAGAGGAAAAGAGTGAAAGAGAATGAGATTTGAGAGATGAGATGAAACCACCTCTTTTTGGTTCCTTAAGTTATACTCAACATTAATTTTCCCCACCAACCACATGGGCTAATGCGCTTAGTGGTGGTGGTTGGGACAAAACCACCACCCTAAGCCCATGGTATTTTTTTGTGTTTTCTTTGAGTAGTTTGTGTTAGTTAAAAACCACCCTTTGACTTATTTGACCAACTTTTGATTAGATTAATTAATTAGTTACTTAACTTAGGTTAATTTGTTCCCACTTAACGTAATTCCATCTCTTTAAATTCCCTCCATGTATCCACCCATGGTTGACTAATTCAACCATGGTGGCCGGCCCCACCACTCCTTGGTCCACATGCCACCTCACTTGGTGAGGTGGAGGTGGGTCCCAATCGGCCATATCACCTTGTTCAATTCATCACCAACTTAGGTGATTTAATTAAATCCATTTTCAACTACTTGGATCACCATTGGGCCCATGGCCCAATTACATTTATTTCCTACCAATTTATCTTAGAGCTAAATCATCTTGACCCATTGGGTCCCAAATGGGTATTAGACCCAATTTGACCATTCTTGACCCAATTAATCATTTTTGACCAATTAAATAAGTTTCATCCAACCCATGGTCCATTGGACCATACTTGGGCCTTTGCCCCAAATTTTGATCCACTTAACATCTATTCCATCAAAATTCCTAATTTCCATTATTAAAATACATAATAGCCACATATATATTAATTTAAAATTCCGGGCTATTACATTAGGGGTTTAGGGTTTGGGGGTTTAGGGTTATTGAGTTTTAGGGTTTTAGGTTTTAGGGTTTTTGAATTTGGCGCATAGGTTTTATGGTTAGGGTTTAGGGTTTAGGGATTAGGGTTTTAGGTTTTAGGTTTGAGGGTTTAGGGTTTTACTGTCATAGCTTTTAGGGTTTTAGGGATTTAGGGTTTTAGGGTTTAGGGTTTAGGGTTTAGGGTTTAAGGTTTTAGGGTTTTTGGTTTTAGGGTTTTAGGGTTTAGGGTTTATGGTTTAAGGTTTTAGGGTTTTTGGTTTTAGGGTTTTAGTTTTTAGGATTTTAGTGCTTTAGGGTTTTAGGGTTTAGGGTTAGAGTTTAGTGTTTTAGGGTTTTAGGGCTTAAGGTTTTAGTGTTTTAGGGTTTTAGGGTTTAGGGTTTTGTTGGTCTACAGTTTTAGATTTTAATGTTTTAGGGTCTTAGGGTTTTAGGGTTTAGGGTTTAGTGTTTAGGGTTAGGGTTTTGGGTTTAGGGTTTAGGGTTTTAGGGTTTAGGGTTTAGGGTCTACGGTTTAGGTTTATGGGTTGGCAGTTTTAGGGTTTTAGGGGTTTAGGGTTTATCATTTACGGTTTAGGGTTTTATTGTTTTTGGGTTTAGTGTTTAGGGTTTATGGTTTTAGGGTTTTAGGGTTTAGGGTTTAGGATTTAGGTGTTTAGTGTTTAGGGTTTATGGTTTAGGGTTTTAGGGGTTTTAGGGTTTCGTGATTTAGGGGTTTAGGGTTTTAGGGCTTAGGGTTTAGGGGTTTATGGTTTTGGGGTTTTACGGTTTAAGGTTTTAGGGGTTTAGGGTTTAGGGTTTCATGGTTTTAGGTTTTTACGATTTTAGGGTTTAGGGTTTAGTGTTCTGGGTTTTAGGGTTTAGGGTTTAGGGTTTTAGGGATAGGTGGTTTTAGGGTTATACGTTTTCGGGTTCAGTGTTCATGGTTTAGGGTTTTAGGGTTTATGGGGTTTTAGGGTTTTCCGATTTCGGGTTTTAATGTTTTAGGGTTTAGGGTTTAGTATTTTAGGGTTTGGGATTTAGGGGTTTAGGGTTTAGGGTTTTATGGTTTAGGGTTTTATGGGTTTAGTGATTTAGTGTTTAGGGTTTTAGGGTTTAGGGTTTTGGGTTTTGTGGGATAACGGTTTTAAGGTTTTATGTTTTAGGCTCTTAGGGTTTAGGGTTTTAGGGTTTAGGGTCTAGGGTTTAGTGTTAGGGTTTAGTGTTTAGGGTTTAGGGTTTTAGTGTTTTGGGTTTAGGGCTTAGGGTTTTAGGTTTTAGGGTTTAAGGTTTAGGTTTAAGGGTTGTCGGTTTTAGGGTTTTAGGGCTCTATGGGTTTAGGGTTTAGGGTTTTTGTGTTTTAGGGTTTAGAGTTTAGAGTTAACGGTTTTAGGGTTTTAGAGTTAAGGGTTTAGGGTTTTAGGGTTTTAGGGTTTAGGGTTTGGGTTTACGATTTATGGTTTAGGATTTTAAGGGTTTAGGGTTTAAGGGTTTAGGGTTTTAGGGGTTTAGGGTTTAGAGTTTGGGGTTTAGGGTTTTAGGGGTTTAGAGTTTTAGGGATCAAGGTTTTATGGTTTTATAGTTTGAGGATTTCAGGGCTTAGAGTTTACGGTTTAGGGTGTTTAGGGTTTTATGGTTTACAGTTTAGGGTTTTAGGGTTTTAAGGTTTTAGGGTTTAGGGTTTTAGTCTTTTAAAGTTTTAGGGTTTTACATTTTAGGGTTTAGGGCTTAGGTTTTAGGGTTAGGGTTTAGGGTTTAGTGTTTAGGGTTTTAGGGTTTTAGGTTTGAGGGTATAGGGTTCAGGGTTGAGGGCTTAGGGTTTAGGTTTTAGGGTTTTAGAGTTTTTGGGTTTTAGGGTTTAGGGTTTATGGTTTTATGGTTTTAGGGTTTTGGCGTTTTAGGGTTTTAGGGTTTTTGGGTTTAGGGTTTAGGGTTTAGGGTTTAGCGTTTTAGGGTTTAGGGTTTAAGGTTTTAGGGTTTTTGGGTTTTAGGCTTTAGGGGTTCAGAGTTTTAAAGTTTTAGGGTTTTAGGTTTTAGGGCTTTTGGCCTAGGTTTTAGTGTTAGGATTTAGGGTTTAGGGTTTGGGGTTTTAGGTTTTAGGGTTTTTGGCCTAGGTTTTAGTGGTAGGATTTAGGGTTTAGGGTTTAGGGTTTTAGGGTTTTAGGGTTCAGGTTTTAGGGTTTTAGGGTTTAGGGTTTATTGTTTAGTATTTTAGGGTTTTAGGTTTGAGGGTTTAGGTTTTCACGGGTTTAGTGATTTAGGGTTGAGGGTTTTAGGGTTTTAGGGTTTAGGGTTTTGGGTTTTGTGGGTTTACGATTTTAGGTTTTATGTTTTAGGGTCTTAGGGTTTTAGTGTTTCAGGGTTTAGGGTCATGGGTTTAGGTTTAGGGTTCAGGGTTTCAGGCTTTAGTGTCTTTGGGTTTAGTGTTTTAGGGTTTTAGGGTTTGCGGTTTTAGGGTTTAGGGTTTAGGCTTTTGTGCGTTTACGGTTTTAGGGTTTTATGTTTTAGGGTCTTAGGGTTTAAGGGCTTTAGGGTTTAGGGTTTAGGGTCTAGGGTCTAGGGTTAGGGTATAGGGTTTAGGGTATAGGGTTTAGGGTTTGGGGTTTAGGGTTTAGGGTTTAGGTTTAAGGGTTGACGGTTTTCTGGTTTTAGGGCTTTATGGTTTAGGATTTAGGGTTTAGGGTTCTAGGGCTTTAGGTTTAGGGTGTAGGGCCTATGTTTTAGGATTTGGGTTTGGGGTTTGGGGTTTAGGGTTTAGAGGTTTAGGGATTTAGGGTCTTTGGGTTTAGGGTTTACGGTTTTAGTGATTTAGTGTTTTAGGATTTACGGTTTTATTCTTTTTGGGTTTTAGGGTTGAGGGTGTTGTGCGTTTACGGTTTTAGGGTTTTATGTGGTGTTTGGGTTTTAGGGGTTTAGGGTTTAGGGTTTAGGGTCTAGGGTGAGGTTAAGGGTTTAGGGTTTTAGGGTTTAGGGTTTTAGGGTTTAGGGTTTAGGGCTTAGGGTTTAGGTTCTAGGGTCGGCGGTTTTAAGGTTTTAGGGGTTTACGGTTTAGGATTTAGGGTTTAGGGTTTTAGTTTTGGGGTTTTAGGGTCTAGGGTTTAGAGTTTAAGGTTTTATGGGCTTAGGGCTTTGGGATTAGAGTTTGGGGTCTAGGGTTTAGGCTTTAGGGTTTTAAAGTTTTGGGGTTTAGGGTTTTATGGTTTTATGGTGTTAGGATTTTAGAGTTTTAGGGTTTTAGGGTTTAGGGTTTAGGGTTTAGGGGCTTAGGCTTTTAGAGTTTTAGGGTTTTATGTTTGATGGTTTAGGGCATAGGTTTTAGGGTTAAAGGTTTTATGGTTTTAGGGTCTTAGTATTTTAAGGTTTAGGGTTTAGGGTTTTAGTTTTGAGGGTTTTAGGGTTTTAGGTTTTAGGATTCTAGTGTTTTATGGGGGTTTACGGTTTAGGGCTAGGGTTTAGGGTTCTAGGGTTTAGGGTTTCGGGTTTAGAGTTTAGGTTTAAGGGTTTAGGGTTTTAGTGTTTTCGGGTTTAGGGTTTTGGGTTTAGGGTTTTAGGGTTTTAGGGCTTTTTATGATTTTTGGATTTAGGGTTTAGTGTTCAGGGTTTTTAAGGTTTAGGGTTGAGGGTTTTAGGGTTTAAGGGGTTTTCTGGGTTTAGGGTTTAGGGTTTTAGGATTTTATGTTTTAGGGTCTTAGGGTTTTAGTGTTTTAGGGTTTAGGGTTTAGGGTTAGGGGCTAGGGTTTAGGGTTTAAGGTTTAAGGTTTAGGGTTAGGGTTTAGGGCTTAGAGTTTAGGGTTTTAGGGTTTAGGTTTTAGGGTTTAGGCTTTTAGGGTGTAAGGTTTAGGGTTTGGTTTAAGGGTTGTTAGCGGTTTTAGGGTTTTAGGGTTTAGGGTTTACGATTTAGGGTTTAGGGTTTTAGTGTTTTAGGGTTTAGGGTTTTAGGGTTTAGGATTTCGGAGTTTTAGAGTTAAGGGTTTTAGGGTTTTAGGGTTTAGGATTTAGGGTTTAGGGTTTAGGGTTTAGGGTTTAGGGTTTTATGGTTTTAGGGTTTAGGGATTTAGGCATTTAGGGTTTAGCGTTTTTGGTTTAGGGTTTAGTGTTTCCGAGTTTTAGGGTTTAGGGTTTTATGGTTTTAGATTTTTTGGGTTTAGGGATTACGGTTTAGGGTCTTAGGGTTTTATGGGTTAGGGTTTTGGGTTTAAGGGTCTTAGGGTTTAGGGGTTTAGGGTTTCAGAGTTTTAGGGTTTTAGGTTTTAGAGTTTAGGGTTTTAGAGTTTTAGGGTTTAGGGTTTTAAGGTTTAGGGTTTTAAGGTTTAGGGTTTAGGGTTTTATGGTTATAGGTTTTTATGGTTTTAGGGTTTAGGGTTTACTGTTCTGGGTTTTAGGTTTAGGGTTTAGAGTTTTAGGGTATAGGGGGTTTTAGGGTTATAGGTTTTCGGGTTCAGTGTTCAGGATTTAGGGTTTTAGGGTTTAGGGGGTTCTAGGGTTTTACGTTCTCGGGTTTTACTGTTTTTGGGGTTAGGGTTTAGTATTTTAGGGTTTAGGATTTAGGGGTTTAGGGTTTTAGGGTCTTAGTTTTACGGTTTAGGGTTTTAGGGGTTTAGTGATTTAGTGTTAGGGTTTTAGGGTTTTAGGGTTTAGGGTTTTGGGTTTGGTGGGATAACGGATTTAGGGTTTTATGTTTTAGGGTCTTAGGGCTTTAGGGTTTAGGGTCTAGGGTTTAGGGTTAGGGTTTAGGGTTAGGGTTTAGGGTTCTTGTGTTTAGGGTTTAGGGCTTAGGGTTTTAGGTTTTAGGGTTTAAGGTTTAGGTTTAAGGGTTGTCGGTTTTAGAGTTTTATAGGTTTAGCGTTTAGGCTTTTTGTGTCTTAGGGTTTAGAGTTTAGAGTTAACGGCTTTAGGGTTTTAGAGTTAAGGGTTTAGGGTTTTAGGGTTTTAGGGTTTAGGGTTTGGGTTTAGGATTTTTGGTTTAGGGTTTTAGGGGTTTAGGGTTTTAGGGTTTAGGGTTTTAGGGGTTTAGGGTTTAGAGTTTGGGGTTTAGGGTTTTAGGGGTTTAGAGTTTTAGGATTCAAGGTTTTATGGTTTTATAGTCT
Organism: Chimonanthus praecox; assembly: GCA_022113865.1. Taxonomy (NCBI): domain Eukaryota; kingdom Viridiplantae; phylum Streptophyta; class Magnoliopsida; order Laurales; family Calycanthaceae; genus Chimonanthus; species Chimonanthus praecox. The sequence continues at coordinate 35,813,338 of CM039087.1, forward strand.
TAGGGTTTCAGGGTTTAGCATTTACGGTTTAGGGTGTTAGGGTTTTATAGTTTACGGTTTAGGGTTTTAGGGTTTAAAGGTTTTAGGGTTTTGGGGTTTTGTCTTTTAAAGTTTTACGGTTTTACATTTTAGGGTTTAGGGCTTAGGTCTTAGGGTTAGGGTTTAGGGTTTAGTGTTTAGGGTTTTAGGGTTTTAGGTTTGAGGGTATAGGATTTAGGGTTTAGGGCTTAGGGTTTAGGTTTTAGGGTTTTAAGGTTTTTGGGTTTTAGGGTTTAGGGTTTATGGTTTTATGGTTTTAGGGTTTCAGCGTTTTAGGGTTTTAGGGTTTTAGGGTTTAGGGTTTAGCGTTTTAGGGTTTAGGGTTAGGGTTTAGGGTTTTTTGTTTACGATCTTAGGGTTTTAGGTTTGAGGGTTTAGGGTTTTAGGGGTTTAGTGATTTAGGGTTTAGGATTTTAGGGTTTAGGGTTTTGGGTTTTGTGGGTTTACGGTCTTAGGGTTTTATGTTTTAGGGTCTTAGGGTTTTAGTGGTTCAGGGTTTAGGGTCTAGGGTTTAGGGTTAGGGTTTAGGGTTTCAGGCTTTTGGGTCCTTGGGTTTAGTGTTTTAGGCTTTTAGGGTTTGCGGTTTTAGGGTTTAGTGTTTTAGTGTTTTGGGGTTTTAGGATTTAGGGTTTAGGCTTTTCTTGGTTTACGGTTTTAGGGTTTTATGTTTTAGGGTCCTAGGGTTTAAGGACTTTAGGGTTTAAGGTTTAGGGTCTAGGGTTAGGGTTAGGGTTTAGGGTATAGGGTTTTATGGTTTAGGGTTTGGGGTTTGGGGTTTAGGGTTTAGGGTTTAGGTTTAAGGGTTGGCGGTTTTCTGGTTTTAGGGGTTTATGGTTTAGGATTTAGGGTTTAGGATTTTAGGGCTTTAGGTTTTAGGGTTTTAGGGTGTAGGGCCTAGGTTTTAGGGTTAGAGTTTGGGGTTTAGGGTTTAGGGGTTTAGGGATTTAGGGACTTTGGGTTTAGTGTTTACGGTTTTAGTGATTTAGTGTTTTAGGGTTTACGATTTTATTGTTTTAGGGTTTTAGGGTTTAGGGTGTTGTGGGTTTACGGTTTTAGGGTTTTATGTTTTAGGGTGTTTGGGTTTTAGGGGTTTAGGGTTTATGGTTTAGTGTCTAGGGTGAGGTTAAGGGTTTAGTTTTTAGGGTTTTAGGGTTTAGGGTTTAGGGTTTAGGCTCGAGGATCAGCGGTTTTAAGGTTTTAGGGGTTTAGCGTTTAGGGTTTTAGTTTTGGGGATTTAGGGTTTAGGGTTTAGGGTTTAGGGTTTTATGGGCTTAGGGTTTAGTGATTAGAGTTTGGGGCCTAGGGTTTAGGGTTTTAAAGTTTTGGGGTTTAGGGTTTTATGGTTTTATGGTGTTAGGATTTTAGAGTTTTAGGGTTTTAGGGTTTAGGGTTTAGGGTTTAGGGGCTTAGGCTTTTAGAGTTTTAGGGTTTTATGTTTGATGGTTTAGGGCATAGGTTTTAGGGTTAAAGGTTTTATGGTTTTAGGGTCTTAGTATTTTAAGGTTTAGGGTTTAGGGTTTTAGTTTTGAGGGTTTTAGGGTTTTAGGTTTTAGGATTCTAGTGTTTTATGGGGGTTTACTGTTTAGGGCTAGGGTTTAGGGTTCTAGGGTTTAGGGTTTCGGGTTTAGAGTTTAGGTTTAAGGGTTTAGGGTTTTAGTGTTTTCGGGTTTAGGGTTTTGGGTTTAGGGTTTTAGGGTTTTAGGGCTTTTTATGATTTTTGGATTTAGGGTTTAGTGTTCAGGGTTTTTAAGGTTTAGGGTTGAGGGTTTTAGGGTTTAAGGGGTTTTCTGGGTTTAGGGTTTAGGGTTTTAGGATTTTATGTTTTAGGGTCTTAGGGTTTTAGTGTTTTAGGGTTTAGGGTTTAGGGTTAGGGGCTAGGGTTTAGGGTTTAAGGTTTAAGGTTTAGGGTTAGGGTTTAGGGCTTAGAGTTTAGGGTTTTAGGGTTTAGGTTTTAGGGTTTAGGCTTTTAGGGTGTAGGGCTTAGGGTTTGGTTTAAGGGTTGTTAGCGGTTTTAGGGTTTTAGGGTTTAGGGTTTATGATTTAGGGTTTAGGGTTTTAGTGTTTTAGGGTTTAGGGTTTTAGGGTTTAGGATTTCGGAGTTTTAGAGTTAAGGGTTTTAGGGTTTTAGGGTTTAGGATTTAGGGTTTAGGGTTTAGGGTTTAGGGTTTAGGGTTTTATGGTTTTAGGGTTTAGGGATTTAGGCATTTAGGGTTTAGCGTTTTTGGTTTAGGGTTTAGTGTTTCCGAGTTTTAGGGTTTAGGGTTTTATGGTTTTAGATTTTTTGGGTTTAGGGATTACGGTTTAGGGTCTTAGGGTTTTATGGGTTAGGGTTTTGGGTTTAAGGGTCTTAGGGTTTAGGGGTTTAGGGTTTCAGAGTTTTAGGGTTTTAGGTTTTAGAGTTTAGGGTTTTAGAGTTTTAGGGTTTAGGGTTTTAAGGTTTAGGGTTTTAAGGTTTAGGGTTTAGGGTTTTATGGTTATAGGTTTTTATGGTTTTAGGGTTTAGGGTTTACTGTTCTGGGTTTTAGGGTTTAGGGTTTAGAGTTTTAGGGTATAGGGGGTTTTAGGGTTATAGGTTTTCGGGTTCAGTGTTCAGGATTTAGGGTTTTAGGGTTTAGGGGGTTCTAGGGTTTTACGTTCTCGGGTTTTACTGTTTTTGGGGTTAGGGTTTAGTATTTTAGGGTTTAGGATTTAGGGGTTTAGGGTTTTAGGGTCTTAGTTTTACGGTTTAGGGTTTTAGGGGTTTAGTGATTTAGTGTTAGGGTTTTAGGGTTTTAGGGTTTAGGGTTTTGGGTTTGGTGGGATAACGGATTTAGGGTTTTATGTTTTAGGGTCTTAGGGCTTTAGGGTTTAGGGTCTAGGGTTTAGGGTTAGGGTTTAGGGTTAGGGTTTAGGGTTCTTGTGTTTAGGGTTTAGGGCTTAGGGTTTTAGGTTTTAGGGTTTAAGGTTTAGGTTTAAGGGTTGTCGGTTTTAGAGTTTTATAGGTTTAGCGTTTAGGCTTTTTGTGTCTTAGGGGTTTAGAGTTTAGAGTTAACGGCTTTAGGGTTTTAGAGTTAAGGGTTTAGGGTTTTAGGGTTTTAGGGTTTAGGGTTTGGGTTTAGGATTTTTGGTTTAGGGTTTTAGGGGTTTAGGGTTTTAGGGTTTAGGGTTTTAGGGGTTTAGGGTTTAGAGTTTGGGGTTTAGGGTTTTAGGGGTTTAGAGTTTTAGGATTCAAGGTTTTATGGTTTTATAGTCTTAGGGTTTCAGGGTTTAGCATTTACGGTTTAGGGTGTTAGGGTTTTATAGTTTACGGTTTAGGGTTTTAGGGTTTAAAGGTTTTAGGGTTTTGGGGTTTTGTCTTTTAAAGTTTTACGGTTTTAATTTAGGTTTAGGGCTTAGGTCTTAGGGTTAGGGTTTAGGGTTTAGTGTTTAGGGTTTTAGGGTTTTAGGTTTGAGGGTATAGGATTTAGGGTTTAGGGCTTAGGGTTTAGGTTTTAGGGTTTTAAGGTTTTTGGGTTTTAGGGTTTAGGGTTTATGGTTTTATGGTTTTAGGGTTTCAGCGTTTTAGGGTTTTAGGGTTTTAGGGTTTAGGGTTTAGCGTTTTAGGGTTTAGGGTTAGGGTTTAGGGTTTTTTGTTTACGATCTTAGGGTTTTAGGTTTGAGGGTTTAGGGTTTTAGGGGTTTAGTGATTTAGGGTTTAGGATTTTAGGGTTTAGGGTTTTGGGTTTTGTGGGTTTACGGTCTTAGGGTTTTATGTTTTAGGGTCTTAGGGTTTTAGTGGTTCAGGGTTTAGGGTCTAGGGTTTAGGGTTAGGGTTTAGGGTTTCAGGCTTTTGGGTCCTTGGGTTTAGTGTTTTAGGCTTTTAGGGTTTGCGGTTTTAGGGTTTAGTGTTTTAGTGTTTTGGGGTTTTAGGATTTAGGGTTTAGGCTTTTCTTGGTTTACGGTTTTAGGGTTTTATGTTTTAGGGTCCTAGGGTTTAAGGACTTTAGGGTTTAAGGTTTAGGGTCTAGGGTTAGGGTTAGGGTTTAGGGTATAGGGTTTTATGGTTTAGGGTTTGGGGTTTGGGGTTTAGGGTTTAGGGTTTAGGTTTAAGGGTTGGCGGTTTTCTGGTTTTAGGGGTTTATGGTTTAGGATTTAGGGTTTAGGATTTTAGGGCTTTAGGTTTTAGGGTTTTAGGGTGTAGGGCCTAGGTTTTAGGGTTAGAGTTTGGGGTTTAGGGTTTAGGGGTTTAGGGATTTAGGGACTTTGGGTTTAGGGTTTACGGTTTTAGTGATTTAGTGTTTTAGGGTTTACGATTTTATTGTTTTAGGGTTTTAGGGTTTAGGGTGTTGTGGGTTTACGGTTTTAGGGTTTTATGTTTTAGGGTGTTTGGGTTTTAGGGGTTTAGGGTTTATGGTTTAGTGTCTAGGGTGAGGTTAAGGGTTTAGTTTTTAGGGTTTTAGGGTTTAGGGTTTAGGGTTTAGGCTCGAGGATCAGCGGTTTTAAGGTTTTAGGGGTTTAGCGTTTAGGGTTTTAGTTTTGGGGATTTAGGGTTTAGGGTTTAGGGTTTAGGGTTTTATGGGCTTAGGGTTTAGTGATTAGAGTTTGGGGCCTAGGGTTTAGGGTTTTAAAGTTTTGGGGTTTAGGGTTTTATGGTTTTATGGTGTTAGGATTTTAGAGTTTTAGGGTTTTGGGTTTAGGGTTTAGGGTGTAGGGTTTAGGGTTTTAAGGTTTTACGGTTTTACAGTTTTAGGGTTTAGGAGCTTAGGGTTTTAGAGATTTAGGGCTTTAGGTTTCACGGTTTAGGGCATAGGTTTTAGGGTTAGGGTTAAAGGTTTTATGGTTTTAGGGTCTTAGTGTTTTAGGGTTTAGGGTTTAGGGTTTAGGGTTTTAAGGTTTTAGGGTTTTAGGTTTTAGGATTCTATTGTTTAGGGTTTTAGGGTTTAGGGTTTATAGTTTAGGGTTAGGGTTTAGGGTTTTACGGTTTAGAGTTTGGGGTTTAGAGTTTAGGTTTAAGGGTTTAGCATTTAGGGTTTTGGGTTTTAGTGTTTTCGGGTTTAGGGTTTAAGGTTTAGGGTTTCAGGGTTTTAGGGGTTTTTAGGGTTTTTGGATTTAGGGTTTAGTGTTCAGGGTTTTAAGGTTTAGGGTTGAGGGTTTTAGGGTTAAAGGGGTTTTCTGGGTCTAGGGTTTAGGGTTTTTGGATTTTATGTTTTAAGGTCTTAGGGTTTTAGTGTTTTGGGGTTTAGGGTTTAGGGTTAGGGGTTAGGGTTTTGGGTTTAAGGTTTAGGGTTTAGGGTTAGGGTTTAGGTCTTAGGTTTAGGTTTTTAGGGTTTAGGTTTTAGGGTGTAGGGTTTGGGTTTAAGGGTTGTTGGCGGTTTTAGGGTTTTATTATTTAGGGTTTACGATTTAGGGTTTAGGGTTTTCGTATTTTAGGGTTTAGGGTTTTAGGGTTTAGGATTTTAGGGTTTTAGAGTTAAGGGTTTTAGGGTTTTAGGGTTTAGGGGTTTAGGGTTTAGGGTTTAGGGTTTAGGGTTTAGGGTTTTAGGGTTTTAAGGTTTTAGGGTTTAGGGGTTTAGGGGTTTAGGGGTTTAGGGTTTAGCATTTAGGGTTTAGGGTTTAGTGTTTCAGAGTTTTAGGGTTTTATGGTTAAATAGTTTTACGGTTTTAGGGTTTTAGTGTTAGGGATTACGGTTTAGGGTCTTAGGGTTTTATGGGTTAGGGTTTTGGGTTTAAGGGTCTTAGGGTTTTAGGGTTTAGGGGTTTAGGGTTTCAGAGTTTTAGGGGTTTAGGGTTTAGGGTTTAGGGTTTTAGGGTGTTAGGGTTTTAGGTTTTAGGGCTTTGGGCTTAGGTTTTAGGGTTAGGGGTTTAGGGTTTTAGGAAAATTAGGATTTAGGGTTTTAGGATTTTAGGGTTTTAGGGTTTACGGTTTTGGGTGTTTAAGGTGTCGAGTTGAGGGTTAAGGTTTTAATGGCTTTTGCGTTTTAGGGTTTTAGTGTTTAGGGTTTTGGGGTTTAGGATTTATGGTTTTAGTGTTTTAGAGGTTTTAGGGTTTAGGGTTTAGGGTTTTAGGGTTTTGAGGTTTAGAGTTTTAGGGTTTAGGGGTTTAGGGTTTTAGGTTCTTTGGGTTTTGTGTTTAGGGTTTTAGTTGTTGTGGTTTTAGGCGTTTCGTGTTTTAGGGTTTAGGGTTTTAGGGTTTAGGGTTTAGGGTTTAGGGTTTTAGGGTGTTAGGGTTTTAGGTTTTAGGGCTTTGGGCTTAGGTTTTAGGGTTAGGGGTTTAGGGTTTTAGGAAAATTAGGATTTAGGGTTTTAGGATTTTAGGGTTTTAGGGTTTAAGGTTTTGGGTGTTTAAGGTGTCGAGTTGAGGGTTAAGGTTTTAATGGCTTTTGCGTTTTAGGATTTTAGTGTTTAGGGTTTTGGGGTTTAGGATTTATGGTTTTAGTGTTTTAGAGGTTTTAGGGTTTAGGGTTTAGGGTTTTAGGGTTTTGAGGTTTAGAGTTTTAGGGTTTAGGGGTTTAGGGTTTTAGGTTCTTTGGGTTTTGTGTTTAGGGTTTTAGTTGTTGTGGTTTTAGGCGTTTCGTGTTTTAGGGTTTAGGGTTTTAAGGTTTTAGGGTTTTAAAGTTGAGGGTTTAGGGTTTTCTGGGTTTACGATTGAGGGTTTTATGTTTTTGGGTCTCAGGGTTTTAGGGCTTTAGGGCTTAGGCTCTAGGGTTCAGGGTTAGGGTTTAGGGTTTGCTGTTTAGGGTGTTAGGGTATTTTGTTTAGGGTTTAAGGTTTAAGGGTTTAGGTTTAAGGGTTGGCGGTTTTACGGTTTTAGGTGTATAAGGTTTAATATTTAGGGTTTAGTGTTTCAAGGTTTAGGGTTTTAGGATTTTTGGGTTTAGGGTTTAGGGTTTTAAGTGTTTAGGGTTTTAGGGTTTTGGGTTTTAGGGTTTTATGGTTTAGGGTTTAGGGGTTTAGGGTTTTAGGGGTTTAGGGTTTTAGGGTCTTTGGGTTTAGGGTTTAGGGTTTAAGGGTTCGGTGATTTAGGGTTTAGGGTTTTGTGGGTTTACGATTTTATGGTTTTATGTTTTAAGGTCTTAGGGCCTTAGGGCTTTAGGGTTTAGGGTTTAGGGTTTTGGGGTTTTAGGTTTGAGGCTTTAGGGTTTTAGGGTTTTAGGATCTTTGGATTTTATGGCTGAGGGTTTAGGGTTTTAGGGTTATAGGTCTGTGGGTTTAGGCTTTTAGGGTTTTAGGTTTTTAGGGTTTTAGGGTTTAGAATTTAGGGCTTGGGGTTATGGTTTAGGGTTTTAGGGTTTAGAGTTTAGGTTTAAGGGTTTAGCATTTAGGGTTTACGGTTTAGTGTTTTCGGGTTTAGGGTTTAGGGCTTAGGGTTTTAGGGTTTTAGGATTAAGGGTTCTAGGGTTTTACGTTTTCGGGTTTTAGGGTTTTAGGTTTAGGGTTTAGGGGGTTTTACGGTTTTACGGTTTCAGGTTTTAGGGTTTAGGGTCTAGGGTTTTAGGGTCTAGGGTTTAGGGGATTACGGTTTTAGGGTCATAGGGTTTAGGGATTAGGGTTTTACGGTTTAGAGTTTTAGGGATTTAGGGATTTGGATTTAGCATTTTAGGGTTTTAGGGTTTTTGGGTTTAGGGTTTAGGCTTTAGGGTTTTGTGGGTTTACGGTTTTGGGGTTTTATGTGTTAGGGTCTTAGGGTTTTTTAGGGTTTTAGGGTTTAGGATTTAGGGTTTAGAGTTTGGGTTTAAGTGTTGCCGTTTTTAGGGATTTTAGGGTTTTTAGGGTTTTAAGATTTTAGTGTTTTAGGGTTTAGTGTATAGGGTTTTACGGTTACAGGGGCTTACGGTTTCAGGGTTTATGGTTTAGGGGTTTAGAGGTTTAGGGTCTTTGGGTTTAGGGTTTAGGGTTTAGGGTTTAGGGTTTTGTGGGTTTACGATTTTAGGGTCTTAGGGTTTTAGGGTTTTAGGGTTTAGGGTTTAGGGTTTAGGGTTACGGTTTAGGATTTAGGGTTTAGGGTTTAGGGGTTAAGGGTTTAGGGGTTAGGCTTTAGGGTGTAGGGTTTGGGTTATGGGTTGGCGTTTTTAGAGTTTTTAGGGTATTTAGGGTTTTTAGGGTTTTAGGGTTTTAGGGTTTTGTGTTTAGGGCTTTAGGGTTTCACGGGTTTACGGTTTCAGGGTTTATCGTTTAGGGGTTTAGGGTTTTAGGGTCTTTGGGTTTAGGGTTTAGGGTTTAGGGTTTACGGGTTTACAGTTTTTGGGGTTAAGTGTTTTAGGATTTAGGGTTTTACGGTTTTAGGGTTTTAGGGTTTAGGGTTTAGGGTTTGGGTTTATGGTTTAGGGGATTAGGGTTTTAGGGTCCTTGGGTTTATGGTTTAGGGTTTTAGGGTTTACTGTTTTAGGGGTTAAGTGTTTTAGGGTTTAGGGTTTTACGGTTTTAGGATTTTAGGGTTTAGGGTTTAGGGTTTAGGGGTTTAGGGTTTAGAGTTAAGAGTTTTAGGGTTTTAGGGTTTAGGGTTTAGGATTTTAGGGTTTTAGGGTTTAAGGGTTTAGGGTTTAGGGTTTTAGGGTCTTTGGGTTTAGGGTTTAGGGTTTTAGGGTTTTAGGGTTTTAGGGTTTTAGGGTTTAAGGGTTTATGGTTTAGGGTTTTAGGGTCTTTGGGTTTAGGGTTTAGGGTTTTAGGGTTTTAGGGTTTAGGGTTTAGGGTTTTAGGGTTTAGAGTTAAGAGTTTTAGGGTTTTAGGGTTTAGGGTTTAGGGTTTTAGGGTTTTAGGGTTTAAGGTTTAGGGTTTAGGGTTTTAGGGTTTAGGGTTTTAGGGTTTTAGGGTTTAAGGCTTAGGGTTTAGGGTTTAGGGTTTACGGTTTAGGGTTTTATGGTTTAGGGTTTAGGGTTTTAGGGCTTTATGATTTAGGGTTTAGGGTTTCAGAGTTTAGGGTTTTAGGTTTCAGAGTTTAGGGTTTTAGGTTTTAGGGTTTAGGGTTTAGTGTTTTAGGGTTTTGGGCTTAGGTTTTAGGGTTTGGGGTTTAGGGTTTAGGGTTTTAGATATTAGGATTTAGGGTTTTAGGATTTTAAGGTTTTAAAGTTTACGGTTTTAGGGGTTTAAGGTTAAGGGTTGAGGGTTTAAGTTTTAATGGTTTTAAGGTTTTAGGGTTTTTGGGTTTATTGTTTATGGTTTTTCGATTTTAGGGGTTTAGGGTTTTAGGGTTTTGGGTTTTAGGGTTTAGGGTTTTAGGGTTTAGGTTTTAGGTTTTAGGGTTTAGGGGTTTAGGGTTTTAGGGCCATTGGGTTTTGGGTTTAGGATTTAGGGTTTTAGTGTTTTAGGGTTTTAGGGATTCGGGTTTAGGGCTTTAAGTTTGGGTTTAGGGTTTTTGGGTTTAGGGTTTTCGGGTTTCGGGTTTTTGGGTTTAGAGTTTAGATTCAAGGGTTTAGCATGTAGGGTTTTAGGGTTTTAGCATGTAGGGTTTAGGGTTTTAGAGTTTAGGGTTTTAGGTTTTAGGGTTTAGGGTTTTAGTGTTTTAGGGTTTTGGGCTTAGGTTTTAGGGTTAGTGTTTTAGGGTTTAGGGTTTCAGGAATTAGGATTTAGGGTTTTAGGATTTTAGGGTTTTAGGATTTATGGTTTTAGGGGTTTAAGGTTTAGGGTTGAGGGTTTAGGTTTTAATGGAATTACGGTTTTAGGGATTTGGCTTTAGTGTTTATGGTGTTTGGGTTTTAGGGGATTTTCGTTTTAGGGTTTTGGGTTTTAGGGTTTTAGGGTTTAGGGTTTAGGGTTTTAGGGTTTAGGTTTTAGGGTTTTAGGGTTTAGGGTTTTAGGGTTCAAGGTTTAGGGGTTTAGGGTTTTAGGGTCAATGGGTTTTGTGTTTACGGTTTAGGGTTTTAGTGTTTTAGGGTTTTCGGGTTTCGGGTTTAGGGCTTTAAGTTTGGGTTTAGGGTTTTAGAGTTTAGGATTTTGCGTTTAGAGTTTAGGTTTAAGGGTTAGCATTTAGGGTTTAGGGTTTTAGTGTTTCGGGTTTAGGGTTTTAGTGTTTTGGGGTTTAGGGGTTTAGGGTTTTACGTTCTCCGGGGTTTACGGTTTCTGGGTTTATGGTGTAGGGGTTTAGGGTTTTAGGGTCTTTGGGTTTAGGGTTTAGGGTTTAGGGTTTTGTGGGTTTACGATTTTAGGGTTTTATGTTTTCGGGTCTGAGGGTTTTAGGGTTTTAGGGTTTAGGGTTTGGGGTTTAGGGTTACAGTTTAGGATTTAGGGTTTAGGGTTTTAGAATTAAGGGTTTAGGGTTTAGGCTTTTAGGATTTAGGGTTTAGGGTGTAGGGTTTGGGTTTCAGGGTTGGCGTTTTTCTAGTTTTTAGGGTTTTTAGGGTTTTAGGGTTTTAGGGTTTAGTTTTTAGGGCTTTAGGGTTTCAGGGGTTTACGGTTTCAGGGTTTATGGTTTAGGGGTTTAGGGTTTTAGGGTCTTTGGGTTAAGGGTTTAGGATTTTAGGGTCTTTGGGTTTATGGTTAAGGGTTTAGGGTTTAGGGTTTTAGGGTTTACAGTTTTAGGGGTTAAGTGTTTTAGGGTTTAGGGTTTTAGGGTTTTAGGGTTTAGGGTTTAGGGGTTAGGGTTTAGGGTTTAGAGTTAAGAGTTTTAGGGTTTTAGGGTTTAGGATTTAGGGTTTTAGCGTTTTAGGGTTTAAGGTTTAGGGTTTAGGGCTTAGGGTTCAGGGTTTAGGGTTTACGGTTTAGGGCTTTAGGGTTTTATGGTTTAGGGTTTAGGGTTTTAGGGTTTTAGGGTTTTAGGATTTAGGGTTTAGGATTTCAGAGTTTAGGGTTTTGGGTTTTAGGGTTTAGGGTTTTAGGGTTTTGGGCTTAGGTTTTAGGGTTAGGGGTTTAGGGTTTAGGGTTTTAGGAATTAGGATTTAGGGTTTTAGGATTTTAGGGTTTTAGGGTTTACGGTTTTAGGGGTTTAAGGTTTAGGGTTGAGGGTTTAGGTTTTAATGGTTTTTGGGTTTTAAGGTTTTTGGGTTTAGTGTTTATGATTTTTGTGTTTTAGGGGTTAAGGGTTTTAAGGTTTTGGGTTTTAGGGTTTTAGGGTTTAGGGTTTAGGGTTTTAGGGTTCAAGGTTTTGGGCTTATGGTTTTAGGGTCATTTAGTTTTGGGTTTACGATTTAGGGTTTTAGTGTTTTAGGGTTTTAAGGATTTAGGTTTTCGTGTTTAGGGCTTTAAGTTTGGGTTTAGGGTTTTGGGTTTAGAGTTTAGGTTTAAGGGTTTAGCATTTAGGGTTTTATGGTTTTAGGATTTAGGGTTTAGGGTTTCAAAGTTTTGGGTTTTAGGTTTTAGGGTTTCGGGTTTTAGTGTTTTAGGGTTTTGGGCTTAGGTTTTAGGGTTAAGGGTTTAGGGTTTAGGGTTCTAGGAATTAGGATTTAGGGTTTTAGAAGTTTAGGGTTTTAAAGTTTACGATTTTAGGGGTTTAAGGTTTAGGGTTGATGGTTTAGGTTTTAATGGTTTTAGGGTTTTTGGGTTTAGTGTTTATGGTTTTTGTGTTTTAGGGTTTAGGGTTTTAGGGTTTTAGGGTTTAGGGTTTAAGGTTTAGGGCTTTACGGTTTAGGGTTTTATGGTTTAGGTTTTAGGGTTTTAGGGTTTAGGGTTTTAGGGTTCAAGGTTTAGGCGGGTTTTGGGCCATTGGGTTTTGGGTATACGGTTTAGGGTTTAGTGTTTTAGGGTTTTAGGGTTTCGGGTTTAGGGCTTTAAGTTTGGGTTTAGGGTTTTAGGGTTTAGGGTTTTGGGTTTAGAGTTTTGGTTTAAGGGTTTAGCATTTAGGGTTTAGGGTTTTAATGTTTTCGGGTTTAGGGTGTAAGGGTTTATTGGTTTGGTTTTAGGGCCTTTGGCTTTACGGGTTTAGGGTCTTTGGGTTTGGGGTTTAGTGTTTTAGGGTTTAGGGTTTTAAGGTTTAGGGTTTAGGGTTTTGTGGATTTACGGTTTTATGGTTTTATGTTTTAGGGTCTTAGGGTTTTAGGGCTTGAGGGTTTAGGGTTTCAAGTTTAGGGTTTAGGTTTTACGGTTTAGGGTTTAGGGTTTTAGGGTTTATGGTTTTGTTTAGGATTTAGGGTTTTAGGGTTTAGGGCCTAGGGTTTAGGGTTTTAGGGTTTTAGGATTTAGAGTTAAGAGTTTTAGGGTTTTAGGGTTTAGGGTTTAGGGTTTTAGGGTTTTAGGGTTTTAGGGTTTAGGGTTTTAGCGTTTAATGTTTTAGGGTTTAAGGTTTAGGGTTTAGGGTTTAGGGTTTAGGGTTTAGGGTTAAGGGTTTAGGGTTTTAGGAATTAGGATTTAGGGTTTTAGAATTTTACGGTTTTAAAGTTTACGATTTTAGGGGTTTAAGGTTTAGGGTTGATGGTTTAGGTTTTAATGGTTTTAGGGTTTTTGGGTTTTAGGGCTTAGGGTTTTAGGGTTTTGGGTTTTAGGGTTTTAGGGTTTAGGGTTTAGGGTTTAGGGTTTTACGGTTTAGGGTTTTATGGTTTAGGTTTTAGGATTTTAGGATTTAGGGTTTTACGGTTCAAGGTTTAGGGGTTTAGGGTCTTAGGGTCATTGGGTTTTGGGTATACGGTTTAGGGTTTAGTGTTTTAGGGTTTTAGGGTTTCGGGTTTAGGGCTTTAAGTTTGGGTTTAGGGTTTTAGGGTTTAGGGTTTTGGGTTTAGAGTTTAGGTTTAAGGGTTTAGCATTTAGGGTTTAGGGTTTTAGTGTTTTCGGGTTTAGGGTTTGAGGGTTTATTGGTTTGGTTTTAGGGTCTTTGGGTTTAGGAGTTTAGGCTCTTTGGGTTTGGGGTTTAGTGTTTTAGAGGTTTAGTGTTTTAGGGTTTAGGGTTTTAGGCTTTTAAGGTCTAGGGTTTAGGGTTTTGTGGATTTACGGTTTTATGGTTTTATGTTTTAGGGTCTTACGGTTTTAGGGCTTTAGGGTTTAGGGTTTCAAGTCTAGGGTTTAGGTTTAAGGGTTTTACGGTTTAGGGTTTAGGATTTAGGATTTAGGGTGTTAGGGTTTAGGGTTTTATAGGTTAGAGTTAAGAGTTTTAGGGTTTTAGGGTTTAGGGTTTAGGGTTTTAGGGTTTTAGGGTTTTAGTGTTTTAGGGTTTAAGGTTTAGGGTTTAGGGTTTAGGGTTTAGGGTTTAGGGTTTAGGGTTTTAGGGTTTCAGGAATTAGGATTTAGGGTTTTAGGATTTAGGGTTTTAAAGTTTACGGTTTTAGGGGTTTAAGGTTTAGGGTTGAGGGTTTAGGTTTTAATGGTTTTAGGGTCTTAAGGTTTTAGGGTTTAGGGTTTAGGGTTTAGTGTTTTACGATTTAGGGTTTTAGGGTTTAGGTTTTAGGGTTTTAGGGTTTAGGGTTTTAGGGTTCAAGGTTTAGGGATTTAGGGTTTTAGGGTCATTAGGTTTTGGGTTTACTGTTTAGGGTTTTAGTGTTTTAGGGTTTTAGGGTTTCAGGTTTAGGGCTTTAAGTTTTGGTTTAGGGTTTTGGGTTTAGAGTTTAGGTTTAAGGGTTTAGCATTTAGGGTTTAGGGTTTTAGTGTTTTCGGGTTTTGGGTTTTAGTGTTTTCGGGTTTTGGGTTTAGGGTTTTACGGTTTCAGGGGTTTACGGTTTTAGGGTTTATGGTGTAGGGGTTTACGGTTTTAGGGTCTTTGGGTTTAGGGTTTAGGGTTTTGTGGGTTTACGATTTTAGGGTTTTATGTTTTAGGGTCTTACGGTTTTAGGGTTTTAGGGTTTAGGGTTGCAGCTTAGGATTTAGGGTTTAGGGTTTTAGGGTTAAGGGTTTAGGGTTTAGGCTTTTAGGGTTTAGGGTTTAGGGTGTAGGGTTTGGGTTTCAGGGTTGACATTTTTAGGGTTTTGGGGGTTTTAGTGTTTTAGGGTTTAGTGTTTAGGACTTTAGGGTTTCAGGGGTTTACGGTTTCAAGGTTTATGGTTTTGGAGTTTAGGGTTTTAGGGTCTTTGGGTTTAGGGTTTAGGGTTTTTGGGTTTACGTTTTTAGGGGTTAAGTGTTTTAGGGTTTAGGGTTTTACGGTTTTAGGGTTTTAGGATTTAGCGTTTAGCGTTTAGAGTTAAGAGTTTTAGGGTTTTTAGGGTTTTAGGGTTTTAGGGTTTTAGGGTTTAGGGCTTTAAGTTTAGGGTTTAGGGTTCAGGGTTTACGGTTTAGGGTTTTATGGTTTAGGGTTTAGGGTTTTAGGCTTTTAGGGTTTTAGGATTTAGGGTTCAGGGTTTCAGAGTTTCGGGTTTTAGGTTTTAGGGTTTAGGGTTTTAGTGTTTTAGGGTTTTGGGCTTAGTTTTAGGGTTAGGGGTTTAGGGTTTAGGGCTTTAGGAATTAGGATTTAGGGTTTTAGGATTTTAGGGTGTTAGGGTTTACGGTTTTAGGGGTTTAGGGTTTAGGGTTTAGGGTTTAGAGTTAAGAGTTTTAGAGTTTTAGGGTTTAAGTTTTTAGGGTCTTGGGGTTTAAGGTTTAGGGTTTACGGTTTAGGGTTTAGGGTTTAGTGTTTAGGGCTTTAGGGTTTCAGGGGTTTACGGTTTCTGGATTTATGGGTTAGGGGTTTAGGGTTTTAGGGTCTTTGGGTTTATGGTTTAAGGTTTTAGGGTTTACTGTTTAGGGGTTAAGTGTTTTAGGGTTTAGGGTTTTACGGTTTTAGGATTTTAGGGTTTAGAGTTAAGAGTTTTAGGGTTTTAGGGTTTAGGGTTTAGGGTTTTAAGGTTTTAGGGTTTAAGGTTTAGGATTTTAAGGTTTTAGGGTTTAAGGTTTAGGGTTTAGGGTTTAGGGTTTAGGGTTTACGGTTTAGGGTTTTAGGGTTTTAGGGTTTACTGTTTTGTGGGTTTACGATTTTAGGGTTTTATGTTTTAGGGTCTTACGGTTTTAGGGTTTTAGGGTTTAGGGTTTAGGGTTTAGGGTTACGGCTTAGGATTTAGGGATTAGGGTTTTAGGGTTAAGGGTTTAGGGTCTAGGCTTTTAGGGTTTAGGGTTTAGGGTGTAGGGTTTGGGTTTCAGGGTTGACGTTTTTAGGGTTTTTGGGGTTTTAGTGTTTTAGGTTTTAGTGTTTAGGACTTTAGGGTTTCAGGGGTTTACGGTTTCAGGGTTTATGGTTTTGGGGTTTAGGGTTTTAGGGTCTTTGGGTTTAGGGTTTAGGGTTTAGGGTTTTAGGGTTTACGTTTTAGGGGTTAAGTGTTATAGGGTTTAGGGTTTTACGATTTTAGGTTTTAGGGTTTTAAGGTTTTAGGGTTTAAGGTTTAGGGTTTACGGTTTAGGGTCTTTGTGTTTAGGGTTTAGGGTTTTGTAGGTTTACGATTTTAGGGTTTTAAGTTTTAGGGTCTTACGGTTTTAGGGTTTTAGGGTTTTAGGCTTTAGGGTTTAGGGTTTAGGGTTACGGCTTAGGATTTAGGGTTTAGGGTTTTAGGATTAAGGGTTTAGGGTTTAGGCTTTTAGGGTTTAGGGTTTAGGGTGTCGGGTTTGGGTTTCAGGGTTGACGTTTTTAGGGTTTTTGGGGTTTTAGTGTTTTAGGGTTTAGGGTTTACGGTTTACGGTTTAGGGTCTTTGGGTTTAGGGTTTAGGGTTTTGTGGGTTTACGATTTTAGGGTTTTATGTTTTAGGGTCTTACGGTTTTAGGGTTTTAGGGTTTAGGGTTTAGGGTTTAGGGTTACGGCTTAGGATTTAGGGTTTAGGGTTTTAGGGTTAAGGGTTTAGGGTTTAGGCTTTTAGGGTTTAGGGTTTAGGGTTTAGGGTGTAGGGTTTGGGTTTCAGGGTTGACATTTTTAGGGTTTTTGGGGTTTTAGTGTTTTAGGATTTAGTGTTTAGGACTTTAGGGTTTCAAGGGTTTACGGTTTCAGGGTTTATGGTTTTAGGGTTTAGGGTTTTAGGGTCTTTGGGTTTAGGGTTTAGGCTTTTAGGGTTTACGTTTTAGGGGTTAAGTGTTTTAGGATTTAGGGTTTTACGGTTTTAGGGATTTAGGGTTTAGCGTTTAGCGTTTAGGGTTTTACGGTTTAGAGTTAAGAGTTTTAGGGTTTTAGGGTTTATGGTTTAGGGTTTTAGGGTTTTAGGGTTTAAGGTTTACTGTTTAGGTTTAGGGTTTAGGGTTCAGGGTTTACGGTTTAGGGTTTTATGGTTTAGGGTTTAGGGTTTTAGGCTTTTAGGGTTTTAGGATTTAGGGTTCAGGGTTTCAGAGTTTCGGGTTTTAGGTTTTAGGGTTTAGGGTTTTAGTGTTTTAGGGTTTTGGGCTTAGTTTTAGGGTTAGGGGTTTAGGGTTTAGGGTTTTAGGAATTAGGATTTAGGGTTTTAGGATTTTAGGGTGTTAGGGTTTACGGTTTTAGGGGTTTAGGGTTTAGGGTTTAAGGTTTAGGGTTTAGAGTTAAGAGTTTTAGGGTTTAGGTTTTTAGGGTTTTGGGGTTTAAGGTTTAGGGTTTACGATTTAGGGTTTAGGGTTTAGTGTTTAGGGCTTTAGGGTTTCAGGGGTTTACGGTTTTTGGGTTTATGGTTTAGGGGATTAGGGTTTTAGGGTCCTTGGGTTTATGGTTTAGGGTTTTAGGGTTTACTGTTTTAGGGGTTAAGTGTTTTAGGGTTTAGGGTTTTACGGTTTTAGGATTTTAGGGTTTAGGGTTTAGGGTTTAGGGGTTTAGGGTTTAGAGTTAAGAGTTTTAGGGTTTTAGGGTTTAGGGTTTAGGGTTTTAAGGTTTTAGGGTTTAGGGTTTAGGATTTTAAGGTTTTAGGGTTTAAGGTTTAGAGTTTAGGGTTTAGGGTTTACGGTTTAGGGTTTTAGGGTTTTAGGGTTTACTGTTTTGTGGGTTTACGATTTTAGGGTTTTATGTTTTAGGGTCTTACGGTTTTAGGGTTTTAGGGTTTAGGGTTTAGGGTTTAGGGTTACGGCTTAGGATTGGTTTAGGGTTTAGGGTTAAGGGTTTAGGGTTTAGGCTTTAGGGTGTAGGGTTTGGGTATCAGGGTTGACGTTTTTAGGGTTTTTGGAGTTTTAGTGTTTTAGGGTTTAGTGTTTAGGACTTTAAGGTTTCAGGGGTTTACGGTTTCAGGGTTTATGGTTTTGGGGTTTAGGGTTTTAGGGTCTTTGGGTTTAGGGTTTAGGGTTTTAGGGTTTACGTTTTAGGGGTTAAGTGTTTTAGGGTTTAGGGTTTTACGGTTTTAGGGTTTAGGGTTTTAAGGTTTTAGGGTTTAAGGTTTAGGGTTTAGGGTTTGGTTTACGGTTTAGGGTCTTTGGGTTTATGGTTTAGGGTTTTGTGGGTTTACGATTTTAGGGTTTTAAGTTTTAGGGTCTTACTGTTTTAGGGTTTTAGGGTTTAGGGTTTAGGGTTACGGCTTAGGATTTAGGGTTTAGGGTTTTAGGGTTAAGGGTTTAGGGTTTAGGCTTTTAGGGTTTAGGGTTTAGGGTGTAGGGTTTGGGTTTCAGGGTTGACGTTTTTAGGGTTTGGGTTTCAGTGTTTTAGGGTTTAGGGTTTAGGGTTTACGGTTTAGGGTCTTTGGGTTTAGGGTTTAGGGTTTTGTGGGTTTACGATTTTAGGGTTTTATGTTTTAGGGTCTTACGGTTTTAGGGTTTTAGGGTTTAGGGTTTAGGGTTTAGGGTTACGGCTTAGGATTTAGGGTTTAGGGTTTTAGGGTTAAAGGTTTAGGGTTTAGGGTTTAGGGTGTAGGGTTTGGGTTTCAGGGTTGACATTTTTAGGGTTTTTGGGGTTTTAGTGTTTTAGGGTTTAGTGTTTAGGACTTTAGGGTTTCAGGGGTTTACGGTTTCAGGGTTTATGGTTTTAGGGTTTAGGGTTTAGGGTTTTAGGGTTTTAGGGTTTAAGGTTTGCGGTTTAGGTTTAGGGTTTAGGGTTCAGGGTTTACGGTTTAGGGTTTTATGGTTTAGGGTTTAGGGTTTTTGGCTTTTAGGGTTTTACGATTTAGGGTTCAGGGTTTCAGAGTTTCGGCTTTTAGGTTTTAAGGTTTAGGGTTTTAGGGTTTTAGTATTTTAGGTTTTGGGCTTAGTTTTAGGGTTAGGGGTTTAGGGTTTAGGGTTTTAGGAATTAGGATTTAAGGTTTTAGGATTTTAGGGTGTTAGGGTTTACGGTTTTAGGGGTTTAGGGTTTAGGGTTTAAGGTTTAGGGTTTAGAGTTAAGAGTTTTAGGGTTTTAGGGTTTAGGGTTTTAGGGTTTTGGGGTTTAAGGTTTAGGGTTTACGGTTTAGGGTTTAGGGTTTAGTGTTTAGGGCTTTAGGGTTTCAGGGGTTTACGGTTTCTGGGTTTATGGTTTAGGGGTTTAGGGTTTTAGGGTCTTTGGGTTTATGGTTTAGGGTTTTAGGGTTTAATGTTTTAGGGGTTAAGTGTTTTAGGGTTTAGGGTCTTACGGTTTTAGGATTTTAGGGTTTAGGGTTTTAGGGTTTAGAGTTAAGAGTTTTAGGGTTTTAGGGTTTAGGGTTTAGGGTTTTAAGGTCTTAGGGCTTAGGGTTTAGGGTTTTAAGGTTTTAGGGTTTAAGGTTTAGGGTTTAGGGTTTAGGGTTTAGGGTTTACGGTTTAGGGTTTTAGGGTTTTAGGGTTTAGGGTTTAGGGTCTTAGGGTTTTAGGGTTTTAGTATTTGGGGTTTAGGGTTTCAGAGTTTAGAGTTTTGGGTTTTAGGGTTTTGGGATTTAGTGTTTTAGGGTTTTGGGCTTAGGTTTTAGGGTTAGGGGTTTAGGGTTTAGGGTTTTAGGAATTAGGATTTAGGGTTTTAGGATTTTAGGGTTTTAGGGTTTGCGGTTTTAGGGGTTTAAGGTTTAGGGTTGAGGGTTTAGGTTTTAATGGTTTTAGGGTTTTAAGGTTTTATGGTTTAATGTTTATGGTTTTTGGGTTTTACGGGTTTAGGGATTTAGGGTTTTGGGTTTTAGCGTTTTAGGGTTTAGGGTTTAGGGTTTTAGGGTTTAGGTTTTAGGGTTTTAGGGTTTAGGATTTTAGGGTTCAAGGTTTAGGGGTTTATGGTTTTAGGGTCATTGGGTTTTGGGTTTACGGTTTAGGGTTTTAGTGTTTTAGGGTTTTAGGGTTTTGGGTTTTGGGCTTTAAGTTTGGGTTTAGGGTTTTGGGTTAAGAGTTTAGGTTTAAGGGTTTAGCATTTAGGGTTGTTCGGTTTTAGGATTTAGGGTTTAGGGTTTCAGAGTTTAGGGTTTTAGGTTTTAGGGTTTAGGGTTTTAGTGTTTTAGGGTTTTGGTCTTAGGTTTTAGGGTTAGGGGTTTAGGGTTTAGGGTTTAGGGTTTTAGGGTTTTGGTCTTAGGTTTTAGGGTTAGGGGTTTAGGGTTTAGGATTTTAGGAATTAGGATTTAGGGTTTTAGGATTTTAGGGTTTTAAAGTTTACGGTTTTAGGGGTTTAAGGTTTAGGGTTTTAGGGCTTTAGGGTTTTGGGTTTCAAGTTTAGGGTTTAGGTTTAAGGGTTTTACGGTTTAGGGTTTAGGGTTTTAGGGTTTAGGGTTTAGGATTTAGGGTTTTAGGGTTTACGGTTTAGGGTTTAGGGTTTTAGGGTTTAGAATTAAGAGTTTTAGGGTTTTAGGGTTTAGGGTTTAGGGTTTTAGGGTTTTAGGGTTTTAGGGTTTTGGGGTTTTAGGGTTTAGGGTTTTAGGGTTTAAGGTTTAGGGTTTAGGGTTTTAGGGTTTTATGGTTTTAGGGCTTAGGGTTTCAGAGTTTAGGGTTTTATGAATTAGGATTTAGGGTTTTAGGATTTTAGGGTGTTAGGGTTTACGGTTTTAGGGGTTTAGGGTTTAGGGTTTAGGGTTTAGGGTTTTAGGGTTTAGAGTTAAGAGTTTTAGGATTTCGGGTTTTAGGGTTTTAGTGTTTAAGGTTTAGGGTTCAGGGTTTAGGGTTTAGGGTTTAGGGTTTATGGTTTAGGGTTTAGGGTTTTAGGGTTTTAGGGTTTTAGGATTTAGGGTTTAGGGTTTCCGAGTTTTAGGGTTTTAGTGTTTTATGGTTTGGGCTTATGTTTTAGGGTTAGGGGTTTACGATTTAGGGTTTTAGAAATTAGGATTTAGGGTTTTAGGATTTAAGGGTTTTAAGGTTTTCGGGGTTTAGGGTTTAGGGTTTAGGGTTTTAGGGTTTCGAGTTAAGAGTTTTTGGGTTTTAGGGTTTAGGGTTTAGGGTTTTAGGGTTTTAGTGTTGAAGGTTTAGGGTTTAGGGTTTAGGGTTTAGGGTTTACGGTTTACGGTTTTATGGTTTAGGGTTTAGGGTTTTAGGAATTTAAGGTTTTAGGATTTAGGGTTTAGGGTTTCAGAATTTAGGGTTTTAGGTTTTAGGGTTTAGGGTTTTAGTGTTTTAGGGTTTTCGGCTTAGGTTTTAGGGTTAGGGGTTTAGGGTTTAGGGTTTTAGGAATTAGGATTTTGGGTTTTAGGATTTTAGGGTTTTAGGGTTTACGGTTTTAGGGGTTTAAGGTTAAGGGTTGAGGGTTTAGGTTTTAATGGTTTTAAGGTTTTAGTGTTTTTGGGTTTAGTGTTTATGGTTTTTGGGTTTTAGGGGTTTAGGATTTTAGGTTTTGGGTTTTAGGGTTTAGGGTTTTAGGGTATACGTTTTTGGGTTTTAGGGTTTAGGGTTTTAGGGTTCAAGGTTTAGGGGTTTAGGGTTTTAGGGTCATTGGGTTTTTCGTTTACGCTTTAGGGTGTTAGTGTTTTAGGGTTTTAGGGTTTCGGGTTTAGAGCTTTAAGTTTGGGCTTAGGGTTTTAGGGTTTGGGTTTTGGGGTTTAGAGTTTAGGTTTAAGGTTTAGCACTTAGGGTTTTAAGGCTTTAGGATTTAGGCTTTAGAGTTTCAGAGTTTAGGGTTTTAGGTTTTAGGGTTTAGGGTTTTACTGTTTTATGGTTTTGGGCTTAGGTTTTAGGGTTGTACTGTTTTATGGTTTTGGGCTTAGGTTTTAGGGTTAGGGGTTTAGGGTTTAGGGTTTTAGGAATTAAGATTTAGGGTTTTAGGGTTTTAGGGTTTACGGTTTTAGGGTTAGGGGTTTAGGGTTTAGGGTTTTAGGAATTAAGATTTAGGGTTTTAGGATTTTAGGGTTTACGGTTTTAGGGGTTTAAGGTTTAGGGTGGAGGGTTTTGGTTTTATTGGTTTTAGGGTTTTTGGGTTTAGTGTTTATGGTTTTAGGGTTTTAGGGGTTTATGGTTTTAGGGTTTTGGGTTTTAGGGTTTTGGGTTTTAGGGTTTTAGGGTTTAGGGTTTTAGGGTTTAGGGTTTTGGAGTTTAGGTTTCGGGGTTTTAGGGTTTAGGGTTTTAGGGTTCAAGGTTTAGAGGTTTAGGGTTTTAGGGTCATTGGGTTTTAGGTTTATGGTTTTGGGTTTTAATGTTTTACGGTTTTAGGGTTTCGGGTTTAGGGCTTTAATTTGGGTTTAGGGTTTAGGGTTTTAGGGTTTAGGGTTTTGGGTTCAGAGTTTTGGTTTAAGGGTTTTGCATTTAGGGTTTAGGGTTTTAGTGCTTTCGGGTTTAGGGTTTTAGTGTTTTCGGGTTTAAGGGTTTAGGGTTTTATGGTTTCAGGGGTTTACGGTTTCTAGGTTTATGGTGTAGGGGTTTAGGGTTTTAGGGTCTTTGGGTTTAGGGTTTAGGGTTTAGGGTTTTGTGGGTTTACGATTTTAGGGTTTTATGTTTGAGGGTCTTAGGGTTTTAAGGTTTTAGGGTTTTACGGTTTTAGGGTTTTAGGGTTTAGGGTTTAGGGTTACGGTTTAGGATTTAGGGTTTAGAGTTTTAGGGTTAAGGGTCTAGGGTTTAGGGCTTAGGGTGTAGTGTTTGGGTTTCAGGGTTGGCGTTTTTAGGGTTTTAGGCTTTTAGATTTTAGGGTTTAGTGTTTAGGGCTTTAAGGATTCAGGGGTTTACGGTTTCAGGGTTTAGGGTTTTAGGATCTTTGGATTTAGGGTTTAGGGTTTTAGGGGTTAAGTGTTTTAGTGTTTTAGGGTTTAGGGTTTAGGGTTCAGGGTTTTAGGGTTTAGAGTTAAGAGTTTTGGGGTTTTAGGGTTTCGGGTTTAGGGTTTTAAGGTTTTAGGGTTTTAGGGTTTAAGGTTTAGGGTTTAGGGTTTAGGTTTACGGTTTTATGATTTAGGGTTTAGGGCTTCAGAGTTTAGGGTTTTAGGTTTTAGGGTTTAGGGTTTTAGTGTTTTGGGGTTTTGGGCTTAGGTTTTAGGGTTAGGGGTTTAGGGTTTAGGGTTTTAGGAATTAGGATTTAGGGTTTTAGGATTTTAGCATTTTAGGGTTTACGATTTTAGGGGTTTAATGTTTAGGGTTGAGGGTTTAGGTTTTAATGGTTTTAGGGTTTTTGGGTTTTTAGGGGTTTAGGGTTTTAGGGTTTTGGATTTTAGGGTTTTAGGGTTTAGGGTTTAGGGTGTTAGAGTTTAGGGTTTTAGGGTTAGGGTTTAGGGTTTAGAGCTTTAGGGTTCAAGGTTTAGGGGTTTTGGGTTTTAGGGTCATTTGGTTTAGGGTTTTAGTGTTTTAGGGTTTTTGGGTTTAGGGTTTTGGGTCATTGGGTTTTGGGTTTACGGTTTAGGGTTTTAGTGTTTTAGGGTTTTAGGGTTTCGGGTTTAGGGCTTTAAGTTTGGGTTTAGGGTTTTAGGGTTTAGGGTCTTGGGTTTAGAGTTTAGGTTTAAGGGTTTAGCATTTAGGATTTAGGGTTTTAGTGTTTTCGGGTTTAGGGTTTTAGTGTTTTCGGGTTTATGGGTTTAGGGTTTCACGGTTTCAGGGTTTATGGTATAGGGGTTTAGGGTTTTAGGGTCTTTGGGTTTAGGGTTTAGGGTTTAGGGTTTTGTGGGTTTACGATTTTAGGGTTTTATGTTTTAGGGTCTTAGGGTTTTATGGTTTTAGGGTTTAGGGTTTAGGGTTTAGGGTTACGGTTTAGGATTTAGGGTTTAAGGTTTTTGGGTTAAGGGTTTAGGGTTTAGGGTGTAGGGTTTGGGTTACAGGGTTGGCGTTAAGGGTTTTTAGGGTTTTAGGGTTTATGGTTTAGGGCTTTAGGGTTTAGGGGTTTACAGTTTCAGGGTTTATGGTTTAAGGGTTTAGGGTTTTAGGGTCTTTTGGTTTAGGGTTTAGGGCTTTAGGGTTTACGGTTTTAGGGGTTAAATGTTTGAGGGTTTAGGGTTTTAGGGTATAGGATTAGGGCTTAGGGTTTTGGGGTTTTAGGGTTTAGAGTTAAGAGTTTTAGGGTTTTAGGGTTAGGATTTACGGTTTTAGGGTTTTAGGGCTTAAGGTTTAGTGTTTAGGGTTTAGGGTTTACGTTTTAGGGTTTTAGGGTTTTATGGTTTAGGGTTTAGGGTTTTAAGGTTTTAGGGCTTTAGGATTTAGGGTTTCAGAGTTTAGGGTTTTTGGTTTTAAGGTTTAGGTTTTTGTGTTTTAGGATTTTGGGATTAGGTTTTAGGGTTAGGGGTTTAGGGTTTAGGGTTTTAGGAACTAGGATTTAGGGTTTTAGGATTTTAGGGTTTTAGGGTTTACGGTTTTAGGGGTTTAAGGTTTAGGGTTGAGGGTTTAGGTTTTAATGGTTTTAGGGCTTTTGGGTTTAGTGTTTATGGTTTTTGGGTTTTAGGGGTTTAGGGTTTTAGGGTTTTGGGTTTTAAGGTTTTGGCGTATAGGGTTTTAGGGTTTAGGGTTTTAGGGTTTAGGGTTTTAGGGTTTTAGGGTTTAGGGTTTTAGGGTTCAAGGTTTAGGGGTTTAGGGTTTTAGGGTTCAAGGTTTAGGGGTTTAGGGGTTTAGGGTTCAAGGTTTAGGGTTTTAGGGTTTTAGGGTTTTAGGATTTAGGGTTTAGGTTTTCAGAGTTTAGGATTTTAGGTTTTAGGGTTTAGGGTTTTAGTGTTTTAGGGTTTTGGGCTTAGGTTTAGGGTTAGGGGTTTAGGGTTTAGGGTTTTAGGAATTAGGATTTAGGGTTTTAGGATTTTAGGGTTTTAGGGTTTACGGTTTTAGGGGTTTAAGGTTAAGCGTTGAGGGTTTAGGTTTTAATGGTTTTAAGGTTTTAGGGTTTTTGGGTTTCGTGTTTATGGTTTTTGGGTTTTAGGGGTTTAGGGTTTTGGGTTTTAGGGTTTTAGGGTTTAGGGTTTAGGGTTTTAGGGTGTAGGATTTTAGGGTTTAGGTTTTTGGGTTTTAGGGTTTAGGTTTTTAGGGTTCAAGGTTTAGAGATTTAGGGTTTTAGGGTTCAAGGTTTAGGGGTTAGGGTTTTAGGGTCATTGGGTTTTGGGTTTTCCGTTTAGGGTTTTAGGGTTTCGGGTTTAGGGCTTTAAGTTTGGGTTTAGGGGTTTAGGGTTTAGGGTCTTGGGTTTAGAGTTTAGGTTTAAGGGTTTAGCATTTAGGGTTTTAGGGTTTTTGGATTTAGGGTTTAGGGTTTCAGAGTTTAGGGTCTTAGGTTTTAGGGTTTAGGGTTTTAGTGTTTTAGGGTTTTGGGCTTAGGTTTTAGGGTTAGGGGTTTAGGGTTTAGGGTTTTAGAAATTAGGATTTAGGGTGTTAGGATTTTAGGGTTTTAGGGTTTACGGTTTTAGGGGTTTAAGGTTAAGGGTTGAGGGTTTAGGTTTTAATGGTTTTAAGGTTTTAGGATTTTTGGGTTTAGTGTTTAGGTTTTTGGGTTTTGGGGTTTAGGGTTTTAGGGTTTTAGGGTTTAGGATTTTAGGGTTTAGGTTTTAGGGTTTTAGGGTTTAGGTTTTAGGGTTTTAGGGTTTAGGATTTTAGGGTTCAAGGTTTAGGGGTTTAGGGTTTTAGGGTCATTGGGTTTTGGGTTTACGGTTTAGGGTTTTAGTGTTTTAGGGTTTTAGGGTTTCGGGTTTAGGGCTTTAAGTTTGGGTTTAGGGTTTTAGGGTTTAGGGTTTTGGGTTTAGAGTATAGGCTTAAGGGTTTAGCATTTAGGGTTTAGGGTTTTTGTGTTTTCGGGTTTAGGGTTTTAGGGTTTATTGGTTTGGTTTTAGGGTTTTTGGGTTTAGGGTTTAGGGTTTAGGGTCTTTGGGTTTGGGGTTTAGTGTTTTAGGGTATAGGGTTTTAGGGTTTTAAGGTTTAGAGTTTAGGGTTTTGTGGGTTTAAGGTTTTATAGTTTTATGTTTTAGGGTCTTAGGGTTTTAGGGCTTTAGGGTTTAGGGTTTCAAGTTTAGGGTTTAGGGTTTTATAGTTTTAGGGTTTAGGGTTTTACGGTTTTATGGTTTTAGGGTTTTATAGTTTTAGGGTTTTAGGTTTTAGGGTTTAGGGTTTCGGGTTTAGGGTTTAGGGTTTTAGAGTTTAGAGTTTAGTGTTTTAGGGTTTTAGGGTTTTAGGGTTAAGGGGTTTAGGGTTTTAGGGTTTTAAGGTTTTGGGCCTAGGTTTTTGGGTTAGGGCTTAGTGTTTTAGATTTGAGGGTTTAGGGTTTTAGAGTTTTATGGCTAAGGGTTTAGGGTTTAGGGTTTTAAGGTTTTGGTTAGATGGTTTAGGGTTTTAGGGTATTAGGTTTTAGGGTTTTAGGGTTTTAGTGTTGTAGGGTTTTAGGGTTTAGGGTTAGGGTTTAGGGTTTAAGGGTTTAGGGTTTGTCCTTTAGTGTTTAGGTTTTAAGGTTTGTGGGTTTTAGGGGTTTAGGGTTTAGCATTTACGGTTTAGGGTTTTAGTGTTTTAGGGTTTTGGGTTTTAGTATTTTAGGGTTTTAAGGTTTAGGGGTTTAGGGTTTTAGTGTTTTAGGTTTTAGGGTTTTAGGGTTTTTGAGTTTTTGGGTTTAGGGCATAGGTTTTATGGTCAGGGTTTAGGGTTTAGGGTTGAGGGCTTTTGGGTTATAGGTTTATGGTTAGGGTTTTAGGGTTTTAGGTTTGAGGGTTTAGGGTTTTTGGGTTATAGGTTTTAGGGTTTTAGTGTTTTCGGGTTTAGGGTTTAGGGTTTAGGTGTTTTGAGATTAGGGTTTATTGTTTAAGGCTTTATGATTTTGTAATGGCCCGGAATTTGTAAATCAATATATAGGTGGATATTATTTATTTTAGTGATGGAAATTGGGAAATTTGATGGAATAAATAGTAAATGACCAAAATTTGGACAATGGCCCAAGTATGGCCCAATGAACCATGGATTGGATTTAATTCATTTAAATGGTCAATTTGGCCATGGATGGCCAAATTGGGCCCAATACCCACTTGGGACCCAATGGATCAAGATAATGTAAGCTCTAAGGTAAATGGGTAAGGGTGAATGTAATTGGGCCATGGGCCCAATGGTGATCCAAGTAGTTGAAAATGGATTAAATTAAATCACCTAAGTTAGTGATGAGTTGACCAAGGTGACATGGTCCAATGGGACCCACCTCCACCTCATCAAATGAGGTGGCGTGTGGACCAAGGATTGGTGGGGCCGGCCACCATGGTTGACTTGATCAACCATGGGTGGAATAATGGAATTAGTTTAAGTGGGAATTGATTAACTTAAGGTAATTAACTAATTAATTAAATGATTAAATTATTTTAAAGGTGGTCAAATGGTCAAATGGGAAGACCAAAAGCCATCTTATCTCCAAACACACAAAACGTTGGCTAGTGGTGGTTATCCCAACCACCACCATAAAGCATAGAAAAATATCTTATGTGGTTTGTGGGAAAATTTATGGTGAAGTGTAGCTTAAGCAAGCCTTGGGATAAGATGGGTTTTCTTTTCATTCTCTCCCATTTCATTCTCTTCCTCTCTTTCCGTCTCTCATAGTCGTCCCACACTAAGAAGAGAAAGAAGAAGAAAAGCTTGGAAAAAAAAAAGAAGAATAATGAAACTTAGAAGAGAAGAGAAGAAAAGTGCAAACTTTGGGCCACCTCTTCAAGACCAAAGCTTGAGGTAATTTTTTCATCCCATCCTCTCCCTCTCTCTCTCAAGTACACCCCATGGTAGATGATTGATTTATTTATTAGGGTTCATAAGAATGGAAACATGGAGAATGATTTAGGGTTTTAAGTTTTTAAATGATTAAATGTGGGTAATTTTAAAGGGTTTTTATGAGAAAATTCATGGGAAATATTGATGATTTGAATGGCCTCAAAAATGGTGGATGAAGGTGAACCCTATGGTGATGAAATGGTGGATTTAATGGGTGTGAAATTATGGAAAATGATGGAGAAGATTAACAATTTTTAAATGGACTTTCAACATTGTAAATGAGGTTTTAAAAAATAAAACCATGGAAAGATTTTATAGATGGTATATTTTTGAACCCTATGGTGATGAATGTGGAATGATGATGGATGTAAAATAATGGAAAAATAAATGGACAATGTTGGTGGTGTTGATGGACCAAAATGAACCTAATGTTGATAGTCATAATGGGAATGTGGCTAAGTTAATGGACTTAAATGTGATTAAGGATGATGGTTTAAATGTATGAATTAAACCCCTTCATGGAAGGGCTTATGATGGATTTAAATGTGTAACAAAGGTCCAAGAAAATGGGAAAAAGACATCATGGGTTCGGCCATGATGTATGGCCGAACCCATGACCCAATTTTATGAGACAATTGATGGGCTAAGTATGGGACTATATGTGTGTTTAAATAAATAAAGATTAGGTTAATTAAATGGCTGATGTAAATGATCTTGTGATATGGTTGATGGATCAATTATGGACTCAAGATGTGGCTAAGAATGATGATTCAATTATAAGTTATTTTTATGGGCTAAGGAAGGGTTTATGTAGGTAGTTAATTAATAAAGATTAAGTTAAGAAAAAAGGGTTGTTTTAATGATGTTATGGCATGATTAAATGGGTCACTAATGGACTTGAGTGTATGGATCAATTATGAGCAAAAAAATGTACATGGGTAAATGAGTGATTAGTCATGGAAAAGAGGTAGTGGCAAAACCGTAAATATGGGCCAAGATAAAGAACCCCATGGGAGATGACCATGGACTTAGGGACTCTAAGTAATGAACTTATGTGTGATTGATACAGTCTAGGTGGCTGGTTTTTAGACTTACGTAATTAAAATAATTAATGGAGAAAATGGGACCTACAAACCTAGTTAGTGAGATGGTGTATGGCCGAACCCCACTAAGACATGATTTAGGGGCTTGATCATGGATACGATATGGACTGATTTGGTAATGTATAATAAGGTACTGGACATCGCAAGTGGTGCGCGATCGGCGATCGGGTTTGCGAATGGAAAAACGTAAAGGGACGTTAGTCGGTATTCGGTAGGATTCCTACCTTTTTGTAAGCCATGGATTGTGTGATGGTTTCTTTGATTTATTTTGGAAATTATATGGTTTGTTTTATGATGAGTTTTAAGATCATGATTTATGTATCTCATATGGCATAATGCAAGGCTATGAATTATATGCTAAGTTATGAACTTTATATTAAGACTATGGATTATATATATTATATAGCATAATGCACCTACATCTCATGCATGGCATGGGCGGGAAAATAAAGGAACCGGAGTCCATGCTCCGTCGGGGCGACCGAGAAGCAGACATGGGGATATCTTGATATGTGGAGATATAACCAGAGTCCATGCTCCGTCGGGGCGACCGAGAAGCAAACATGGGGATATCATGATGGTATGGATGATGGGTGGGACTCATGACATAGACACCCATGGCATAGCATTCATTTTATGGTTTTCATATATTATTACCTGCATGTTTGTTATCACTAATCCATGTGTTAGCCCTACTCGGAGTCCTACTGGGCGCATTGTCTAACGCCCTACTTCTACCCTAGTTGATGACGTAGGAGACGGCGGAGCAGAAGGACGAGACGGGAGCCAAGCTTAGGAGCTTGGGGAAGGCGGCTACTTAATTTATTTAAATTGGTTTTGGAAATGTATTTGAGTAGCCTAACTTGTCGGAAATGTAATATTTTAGATTACTTGCTATGTTTTGGTTTTCATTTTTGGACGTTGTAATTTTGAGGTATGTTAGTATTCAAATGAATGTTCTTCCCAGCTATCTAAAAATTTGTAGGTTAGTCTCTATTATCATTCCGGATTTAATTTAGTATTCCTCGAGCTTATTTCTACGTGTGAACCATTCTCCGTGGACTTCGCTTCCCGCACATGTAAGGTTGGCCAGTTAAGGGCCGGGCTTTAGAAGCTCGGACTTAACTTGCGTCATGACGTCCACACCCTTTATCACTCTCTTATTTAAAAAAAAATAGACTCTGATTTCAGTGAAAAGGGGCGGGCGTTACAGATTTTACAGATTTTAGGGTTTTAGGGTTTGGGGTTTTAGGGATTTAGGGTTTTAGGGGTTAGGGTTTTGGGGTGTACGGTTTTAGGGTTTTCCGGTTTAGGGTTCTAGGGGTTTAAGATATTAGGGTTTAGGGTTTAAGGCTTTATAGTTTTATGTTTTAGGGTTTTATATTTTAGGGTCTTAGGGTTTTAGGGTTTTAGGGTTTAGGATTTTAGGGTTTTAGGGTTAAGGACTTAGGGTTTAGGGTTTTAGGTTATAGGGTTTAGAGTTTTAGGATATTAGGTTTTAGGGTTTTAGTGTTTTAGGGTTTTAGGGTTTAGGGTTTTAGGGTTTATGGTTTAGGCTTTAGGGTTTAGGTTTAAGGTTTCGCGGTTTTAGGGTTTTAGGGGTTTAGGGTTTAGCATTTACGGTTTAGGGTTTTAGTTTTTAGGGTTTAGGGTTTAGGGTTTAGGGTTTTAGGGTTTTAGGGATTTAGGGTTTGGGGTTATGATTTAGGTGTTTAGCGTTTAGGGTTTTAGGGGTTCAGGGTTTTAGGGTTTAGGATTTATGGTTTTAAAGTTTTAGGGTTTAGGGTTTGATGGTTTTAGGGTTTTAGGATTTCAGGGTTTTAGGGTTTTAGAGTTTTAGGGTTTAGGGTTTACGGTTTAGGGTTTTAGGGTTTAGGTTTAGGGTTTTAGGGTTTTAGAGGTTTAGGGTTTTAGTGTTTTATGGATTAGGATTTTAGGTTTTAGGGTTTAGGGTTTTTGGGGTTTAGGGTTTAGGTTTTTAGGGTATTTTAGCGTTTTAGGGTTTTAGGTTTTAGGGTTTTAGGGTTTAGGGTTTAGGGTTTTGGGGTTTAGGGTTTAAGGTTTTAGTGTTTTAGAGGTTTAGGGTTTAGGGTTTAGGGTTTTAGTGTTTTAGGGTTTAGGGTTTTAGGGTTTAGGATTTAGGGTTTTAGGGTTTAGGTTTTTAGGGTTTTAGAGTTTTAGGGTTTTACGTTTTAGGGTTTTGGTTAAGGGCCTAGGTTTTAGCGTTAAGGTTTAGGGTTTAGGGTTTTAGGCTTTTAGGTTTGAGGGTTTAGGGTTTTAAGGTTATAGGTTTTAGGGTTTAGGGTTTGGGGTTTAGGGTTTAGGGTTTAGGGTTTTAGTGTTTTATGTTTTAGGATTTTGGGTTTTAGGTTTTAGGGTTTTAGTGTTTTAGGGTTTTAGGGTTTAGGGTTTAGGGTTAGGGTTTAGGGTTTAAGGGTTTAGGGTTTGTCCTTTAGTGTTTAGGTTTAAGGGTTTTAGGGTTTTATGGATTTAGGGGTTTTGGGTTTCGCACTTGCAGATTAGGGTTTTAGCTTTTTAGGGCATAGGGTTTTAGGGTTTTAAGGTTTAGGGGTTTAGGGTTTTAGTGTTTTAGGGTTTTAGGTTTTAGGGTTTTTTGGTTTTTGGGTTTAGGGCATAGGTTTTATGGTCACGGTTTAGGGTTTAGGGTTTTTTAGTTTTAGGTTTGAGGGTTTCGGGTTTTTGGGTTTAAGGTTTTTGGGTTTTAGGGTTTAGGGTTTAGGATTTAGGGTTTTGGGTTTTAGGTTTGAGGGTTTAGTGTTTTGGGGTTTTAGGTTTTAGGGTTTTAGTGTTTTAGGTTTTAGGGTTTAGGGTTTAGGTGTTTAGGGATTAGGGTTTATTGTTTAGGACTTTAGGATTTTAGGGTTTTAGGGTTTGGGGTTTTAGGGATTTAGGGTTTTAGGGGTTAGGGTTTAGGGGTTTACGGTTTTAGGGTTTTGCTGTTTTGGGTTCTTGGGGTTTAAGGTTTTAGGGTTTAGGATTTAGGGCTTTATGGTTTCAGGTTTTTAGGGTTTTAAGGTTTAGGGTTTAATGTTCAGGGTTTTGGGGTTTATGGTTTAGGGTTTTAGGGTATAGGGGGTTTTAGGATTTTGGGGTTTCGAGTTTAGTGTTTAGGGTTTAGGGTTTTAGGGTTTAGGGGGTTTTAAGGTTTTGCGGTTTCGGGCTTTAGCGTTTAGGGTTTAGGGTTTAAGGTTTTAGGGTTTAGGGTTTAGTGGTTTTGGGTTTTAGGGTCTTAGAGTTTAGGGTTTTGGATTTTAGGGTTTAGGGTCTTAGGGGTTTAGTGATTTAGGGTTTAGGGATTTAGGGTTTTGGGTTTTGCGGGTTTACGGTTTTAGGGTTTTATGTTTTAGGGTCTTAAGGTTTTAGGGTTTTATGGTTTAGGGTTAGGGTTTCGGATTTTAGGGTTTTAGGGTTAAGGGTTTTAAGGTTTGGGTTTTAGAGTTTAGGGTTTCGGGTTTAGGATTTAGGGGTGTAGGGTTTAAGGTTTTAGGGATTTAGGGTTTTAGGGTTATAGGTTTAGGGTTTAGGTTTAAGGTTTCGCGGTTTTAGGGTTTTGGGGGTTTAGGGTTTAGCATTTATGGTTGTGCATTTTAGTGTTTTAGGGTTTAGGGTTTAGGGTTTCGGGTTTTAGGGTTTTAGGGTTAAGGGTTTTAGGGTTTAGGGTTTAGGATTTAGGATTTAGGTGTTTAGGGTTTAGGGTTTTAGGGGTTTAGGGTTTTAGGGTTTGGGGTTTAGGATTTAGTTTTTTGGGTTTTTAAGTTTTTGGGTTTAGGGCTTGATGGTTTAATGGTTTTTGGGTTTTAGGGTTTAGGGTTTAGGGTTTATGGTTTTAGGGTTTAGGGTTTATGGTTTTAGGATTTAGGGTTTAGTGTTTTAGGGTTTTAGAGGTTTAGGGTTTGGGGTTTAGGGTTTTAGTGTGTAGGGATTTAGGTTTTAGGGTTTTAGGGTTTAGGTGTTTAGGGTTTTAGAGTTTTAGTGTTTTAGGTTTTAGGGTTTTAGGGTTAAGGTTTAGGGTTTAGGGTTTTGGATTTTGGGTTTTAGGTTTGAGGGTTTAGGGTTTTAGGGTTATAGGTTTTAGGGTTTTAGGGTTTAGGGTTTAGGGTTTAGGGTTTTAGTATTTTAGGTTTGAGGGTTTTGGGTTTAGGATTTTAGGGTTTTAGGTTTTAGGGTTTTAGGGTTTTAGGGTTGAGGGTTTAGGATTTAGGCTTTAGGGTTTTAGGGTTTTAGGGGTTTAGGGTTTAGCATTTACGGTTTAGGGTTTTAGTATTTTAGGGTTTTGGGTTTTAAGGTTGTAGGGTTCTAGGGTTTAGGGGTTTAGGGTTTTTGTGTTTTAGGGTTTTTGGTGTTAGAGTTTTAGGGTTTTTGGGATTAGGGGATTGGTTTTATGGTCAGGGTTTAGGGTTTTTGTAATACCTTGACTCACATTAGGCGTGTTTTAGCTTAATGATCTGCTTAGATCGGTTAATCTCGAAGATTACGGTTAGGGCTTTGTGAAAAACCCAGGTGTGGCCCAATCTGAGCTCGAAAGATCAGTGATCCAGCTTGTCCAGCTGGAGGGGCAAAATGGTAATTTTTATCTTATTATTATTTTTTTATAAATTGTGTTATTATGTGATTATTATTGGATGATATTATTCTCCTTAGTAAAGGATTTCTATTTCTGATTTTGAAATAATTTTATTTTCAGAAAATAGTATTTAAAACCGCCTGTCAAAACCCCGAAAGGGAGAAATAAATATTTTTAAATGGTTTTGGAAATGGGATAATTTTTGAAACAATTATTTTATGTTAGACTATTTTAAGTATGGTCTATTCATTTCTTCAAACCCGTAAAATGATGATTTCAAATTTTTTTATTTAGCACAAGTTAAAACACGTAAATAGTGCAAAATTTGTGATTTTTATTTAAATCAAGTGTTTTTGTTGAGTTTTAAATCTCCAAATTTTTATGGTGATTAGAATTTTTGAAACCCAACTTATCTGAAAGGTTGGATTAAAATTTTTGAGCTTTTAAAATCATGTTTTAGTTAAAAGTCGATTTTTTTTATCAAAATGGGGACCTTTCTGCAAAACCAAAAACCTTGGAGGACTTATTTGCAACCGGAACTACCGAACAATGATTTCACTGGTACCGGACGTCCGCAGCAGCTGCATGCAACGGTATGCAGTGGCTCGATGGCCACCACCTTCGATCAAATTTCCTATAAATATGGCCTTCCTCTACTGGTTTAACTCCCACACTTTCATCTCTCCTCTCTCAGTCTCTCTGCTCTCTGTGAAATACCAGCCGAACCCCCTTCCTAGCCTCTGTTCCTTCCCTGTTTTTATCAACCGTAAGCTTAGAGAGAAGATTTTCAAAAGTCAAAATTTTCAACCCAAGAACTCCAGTGAAGGTAACCACTGTGTTCCTCTTTCAATTCCAGTCGGTTTAGAATTAAGAAAAACTGAATTTGGCCTTGTTTTGAGTGTGTAAAACCAGTTTGAAGTTTAAGAAAAACTATGGGTTTTCTTGTACCAGTGAGATTTTGGTTTTAAAATCCGTTGGCCTAATCTGTTTTAAAGTTCCAAATCACTCCCTATTGGAAAGAGGACTTACTGAGGAGTCCATCTGATCGGTTGGATGTGAAAATCGAATCCGGAAAACCCACTATTTCCGGATACGTATTTCATGCAGTGTCTGCCCGTCACTGTCTGCTGTTGCAGACAGTGGAGGAAGACGTCCGAGAGTCGATCTTCGGACGGTCCTAGGGTCAACCCTTCGGACGGTCCGAGGGGATCCCTTCGGACGTTCCAAGCTTCACCCGAACCCGAAGCGTCCGAGGCAAGTTTAACTCCCCCGGATGTTCCGAGCCGAGTTCGGAAGGACCGAGACTCGGACGATCCGAGCCTCACTCGGCATGTTCCAAGACACACAGACCCACCGAGACCTTTTTTTCGGATTTTTCGGTTCGGAAGGACCTTCGAATGATCCGAGACCCGATCTTCGGACGATCTGAAGGCAGACCCACGTTCCAAAGTCAATGACTAGCTTAGACAGTGGTTCGGATGATCCGAAGCCACAGTACCTGGTTATGAGGCTTGTTCCGAGGGACCCAGTTTTTAAGTGTAAAATCTTGATTTGTTTGATGAAGCATGTGATGATTATACCCATTTAAAATAAAAAATGGTACTAACCCTCTTCTCTTATTACTATAGTGTATTCACTTCCAGACCGACTCTATTGGTCGGGCACTGAGTGACTTCACTTCCAGGCCGACGCTATATTTGTCGGGTACTGAGTGACCTTGAGGTCTTACTCAACATGTCAAATCTGGTCCTATCTAGAAGACAACCGACAAGTGACCTGAGTATCTAGACCTAACTCAATAAGTCAATCTGGTCATGCCAGAAGACAATGTGAGTTTTTGGACTGAACACCTTATTATTACTCTATTGTGGATTATTATAATTTAAAAAGGTTAGAAATGAAGTAGGAGACTCAATTCCATTTACCTTGGATGTTTTTGGGAAAACAAGTATGGTTTTGAAATACTACTTGTATGTATACGTCAAATGCTATGTATGTCGACTTATTATTGATTGTGCACTTGTTCGTTTGTTTAACAGAGACCGCGATACCACACATTTTCGTGAGGGAACTTAACTTTTCAGTAGGTGTAAAAAGATTTTTATTGAGATGAATCTTGAGCAATGAGTGGTTTCAGATTTGATGAACCCACTCATGTGCCTAGACATAATGCACTATTGTAAGAAGTGCTTATGATGATTATACTGCTATGATGTTGATCATATGAGTTATGTAATACTGCTTGCACGTGCCCTTGATTATTGAACCAATATCGGCCATGTGTGAGATGGTTTACGTCTACTGGACCAGGGTGTTGACAATTGCTGACTTGAGGAATGTCAGTATCGGCCATGTGAGGGCCAGAGATGTACTTATAAGGATGCATTTTGACCGTGTCGGGACTTAATACGATGGTCTCAGCGTAGTATGTAGGCGTTACATTGGATGACAACAGTAATGAAAAAGATGATGAAATGTGGAATGATGATGAGATTATACTTGAATTTATTATCAAGCATGAGATATTATATTGCAACTGTTGTTTATTTACTAACCTGGTGTTTACTTAAACTGCACTGTTATATTTCCTTCACTGGGCTAGTTAGCTCACCCCACTCACCTTTCAGGAGATAAACCCGAGGAGGAGAACCCTCTGTTTGAAGTTTAAGGTAAATAAACTGCGACGTTGCTTTGGGATTCCCACTGAGGGGAATACTCTTATCTTTGACTTTTGGTTCTTGGAACCAGTTTTTTTTGTAAAGTACCGTGTGTGGTACTTAGTTTGTTTAAACTTGATGTATTACACTACCATGCGACTGTAGTTACTCTGATGTTATAATAATACTTCATGGTTGGAATTTTGTGTTAATGATTGTGTTTATGTTGGATAGACTTATGGTATATGTTTGGGTCCACATGTTGGGATCATGTGTAACCTTTGGGCCCAACTGTTGATTCGGCCCAGTTAGAATGCTGAGTTAGTTTAGTTTCAAAAAAAAAAAAAAAATCAGTCACGTTCCGGGCCCACCCTTCGGGTCGGGGTGTGACAGTTTTAGGGCTTTAGGTTTGAGGGCTTAGGGTTTTAGGGCTATATGTTTTAGGGTTTTTGGATTTTAGGGTTTAGGGTTTAGGGTTTTAGGGTTTAGGGTCTTAGGGGTTTAGTGATTTAGGGTTTGGGGTTTTAGGATTTTAGGGTTTTGGGTTTTGGGTTTTGGGTTTTGTGGGTTTACGGTTTTAGGGTTTTATGTTTTAGGGTCTTACGGTTTTAGGGTTTTAGGGTTTAGGGTTTAGGGTTAAGGATTTTAGGGTTATAGGTTTTAAGGTTTTAGGGTTTTAGGGTTTTAGGGTTAAGGGTTTAGGGTTTAGGGTTTTAGGGTTTTAGGGTTAAGGGTTTAGGGTTTAGGGTTTTAGGGTTTATGGTTTAGGCTTTAGGGTTTAGGTTTAAGGGTTGGCGGTTTTAGGGTTTTAGGGGTTTAGGGTTTAGCATTTACGGTTTAGGGTTTTAGTGTTTTAGGGTTTAGGGTTTAGGGTTTCGGGTTTTAGGGTTTTAGGGTCAAGGGTTTTAGGGTTTTAGGTTTAGGGTTTAGGGTTTAGGATTTAGGTGTTTATGTAATAGCCCAGAATTTTAAATTAATACATATGTGGTTATTATTTATTTTAATAATGGAAATTAGGAATTTTGATGGAATAGATGTTAAGTGGATCAAAATTTGGGGTAAAGGCCCAAGTATGGTCCAATGGACCATGGGTTGGATGAAACTTATTTAATTGGTCAAAAATGATTAATTGGGTCAAATACCCATTTGGGACCCAATGGGTCAAGATGGTTAAGCCCTAAGGTAAATGGGAAGCAAATAAATTTAATTGTGCCATGGGTCCAATGGTAACCCAATTGGTTGGAATAGATTGAATTAGAATTAAACCACCTAAGTTAGTGATGAAATAATCAAGATGGCATAACCAAATCGGGCCCACCTCCACCTCACCAAATGAGGTGGCGTGTGGACCAAGGCATAGGTGGTTCGACCATCATGGTTGACTTGGTCAACCATGAATAAGTCAAAGGTAACTAAAGAGGATCAAAGTGAATTAATGTGTTTTAATTAATGTGAATCACCTAAGATTAATTTTGATTAAGCTTAGGTGACATGGCCGAATGGGGTCCACCTCCACCTCACCAAGTGAGGTGGCGGGTAGGCTAGGAGTTAGTGGGGCCGGCCACCATGGTTGACTTGGTCAACCATGGGTGGATTTCATAGAGGGAATTTAATGGAATTAAATTAAGTAGGAATTAATTAACTTAACCTAATGATCAAATTAATTAAGTTAATTAAGCTAATCAAGTGATGGTCAAAAGGTCAAAGTTGGAAGACCAAAACCACCCAAAGAAACACAAACCACTTAAAACAAACACAAATTAAACCATGTGCTTAGGGTGGTTGTTTTATCCCAACCACCACCACTAAACACATTAACCCATGTGGGTTGGTGGGAGGAGTTAATGTGGAGTATATCTTAAGCAACCAAGAGATGAGATGACTTTTCATCTCATTCTCTCCATTCCATCTAACTCTTTCACACGTCCTCCCTCTCTTGCCCTTCAAAACCGTCCCATACCAAGAGAAAGAAGAAGAAAAGCTTGGAAGAAAAAGAGAAAAAGAGAAGAAAGAGCTAGGCTTGGCCCTCCACCTCAAGACAAAGACCTTAAGACATCTTTCTCATCTCCATCCTCTCCCTCTCTCAAATCTAACCCTACCTTAGCCAAACCCAAATCTTGGAGACTCCACCTTGATCAAGCATCTTAATCCAAAGTTCAAGGAGAAGAAGAGAAGAGAAGGCTAAGGAGATCAAGAAGAGAAAGAAAAGCCGGAGGAGTCGTCGGATTGTAAGTAATTCTTAAACAAGAATTCTACATTTTTTTAGGGTTAAGAAGAGATTATGGAATCCATTTCTTGGATTTAGTGGTGGCCAAAACATCATAGGCCTTGGATCTCAAATCCATCCAATGGAAGGATGAGAAATGGACAAAATGGGAAAACCCTAAATGGGAGAGATAGATTAAGAAAAATAAATGGATATTAAGGACACTATGTATGTAGATTTAATTAAACATGGAAGTATGATTTTGAAGAATGGAAACCATGGAATATGATTAATGGTTTTAAAGATTTTGAATATTTAAATGTTAGTGATTTTGTAAAGGGGTTTTAAATGAGAGAATCATGGGAGATGAAAATGATTTTAATGGCCTCAAAAAGAACAGAACTGGGCCGGGTCTAACAGAACTGGGTCAGACCCAAAACTAGGCTGAACTGGGCAGAGCCTGAGGCGGACTGGACCGGCTCTGGCAAACTGGGCCAGATCAGGTCTGGGCCGAATCTTGCCCGAACTGGCCCGATCGGACAAGCTGGACTGGGTCATCGGTCCAAGGTCGAATCCTACTGAGTCAACTCGGCAGCTCCGAGTGACTTAGCCGAATGAGAAGGGGAATGAGGGAGATGAGGGAAAGAAAAGGGAAGAGAAGGGAAAGCAGGGAAAAGTGGGGAAGAAGGAGAAAGGGAAGTACCTCAGATCGGAAGGCGGCCACTGGTGTCAGGCAGATCTGAAGGAAACTGGGGCAGCTCGGGCCAAGGAGGGGAGAGCGGCGGCGGCTGCAAGGCCTTAGGGTTTTCGAGATAAGGGATGAGAGAGGAGAAATCAGGGAGAGGGATTGAGAGGGAGAAGAGAGAATCAAGAGGGAGAGAGATGAGAGTGGCGACGGCGGCTTGAGGGAGGGGGATGAGAGGAGAAAGCTTAGGGTTAGGGTTAGGAAGAGAGAGTGAGAAGAGGGAGAGGAAGGGAGAGACGGGAGAGAGAGAGAGAGAGAGGCAGCGGCAGCAAACGCAGCACTGTAGCATTGTGCTACAGTGCGGCACAAGATGAAGGGTTTAAAAGGGGAACTTTAGGGTTTGGGGTCTTTTTTCTTTTTCTTTTTTAAAAATAAAAATCTCAAATTTCCAAAATATTTTAAAAATCCTGAAGAAATCAAATGACAAACGTCGGGGGGGAAACGTGTGATTTTAAAAATTTTTCTTTAATAAAGTACACAATAATTTGAAATTACCAAAATGCCCCGCCGAACTCGAAATCGGGAAAACCAAGGCCCACCGCGGGGTCCACACTCCCCCCACTGCTAGCAAAACCCTAAAATCCCGATAAATCAGGTCAGGTTGTCACAATACTACCCCTTTAAGGAATTTCGTCCTCGAAATTCACCTTAAGCTCAAATCTCGTAAGAAAAATCTAGGTAAAAACTACCTCTGCACAACTGAAACTCACCCTCAAACCAATTTCCTCACCACAAAATAATGCCACAACATCTGACCCAAAGAAACAACCTTGCCATAAGGCACCACAAACGGTTGAACAACTTGGACAACAGTCTGCACCACCTTCGAAACTAATGACTTCTACTTGATCAACCTCATCTGCTTGGTAGTCCCTCTGAACATACTTGGTTCCCACAGAACTGCATCAAGGTCTTCACCCAACACGGGGGAATTTTATTCAATTGGTCACAAAGTACCTCGCACAAAGCAACCAAGACGCCAATCTGTCGATGTTGTCGTGTAATGGCCCGGAATTTTTAAATCAATATAAACGTGGATATTATTTATTTTAATGATGGAAATTGGAAATTTTATGGAATAAATGGTGAATGGATCAAAATATGGACAAAGGCCCAAGTATGGCCCAATGGACTATGGATTGGGTTTAAGTTTACTTAAAGGGTAAAAAATGGTCAATTGGGACAAGAATTGTCAAATTGGGCCCAATACCCATTTGGGACCCAATGGATCAAGATGATGTAAGCTTTAAGGTAAATGGGTAAGATGAAAATGTAATTGGGCCATGGGCCCAATGGTGATCCAATTGGAATGAATTGAATGGGTTCAATTCACCTAAGTCAATTTGAAGTTGACCAAGGTGATGTGGTCAAGTGGGACCCACCTCCACCTCACCAAGTGAGTTGGCATGTGGACCCAAGGTTTGGTGGGGCCGACCACCATGGTTGAATTGGTCAACCATGGGTGTATGCATAAAGGCAATTTAAGCAAGTGGGATTAAGTTCAAGTGGGAATTAATTAACTTAATCAAATAATCCAATTAATTAGATAATTAAACTAAGCTAAAGTGGTGGTCAAAGAGGGGAGACCAAAACACCTCATTCCAAGCTTAAGAGAAGAAAAAACGTTGGCTAGGGTGTTGGGGTCAAAAAACATATAAAATATCTATGGGTTGGTGGGAGAAGTAATGGGAAGCTTTATCTTAACCAATCAAGAGGAGATAAGTTTTATCTTATTTTCTTATCTTTTCCATCTAACTCTCATTTCACTCTCTCCCCATTTTGCTCTCTCATGGCCGTCCCACCCTAGCAAGAGAAAGAAGAAGAAAAATTTGGAAGAAGAAGGAGAAGAGCTTAGGGAGAGGAAGAAGAGGTTGGCCCACCACCTCAAGGTAAAGACTTTGAGACACTTTTCCCATCTCCATCCTCTTCCCTCTCTCAATTCAAACCCTATTATGGCCGATCCTAAGATTGGAGGTTGTCACCATTGATCAAGCATCCTAGCCGATCAAACAAGGAGAGGAAGGAGAAAGGAGGCTAAGGAAGCCGACGGGAGTGGCAAAAGTCGGAGGAGGCTTCGGATTGTAAGTATTTTCTTAAACAAGAAATTTTGGATTTTTAGGGTTTAAAATTTGGGATTCATTTTGTAAATTTAATGGTGGCTAAATGATTTTATGCCATGGATTTTAAATCCATCAATTTGAAGGATGGAAAGTGGACAAAACCCTAATGGGTAAATTAGGGTTAGGTTAAGGAAAAATAAATGGATTGAGTGCATTGTGTAATTAGGTATTAATCAAGCATGGAAGTGGGGGTTTTAAATGGATTAATGGACCATAGGGTTCGGCCATGTAGTATGGCCAAACCCCATGGTAAAAAGGGTTGATGAATCTAATTAGGGTTATGTAATTAATGTGTAAAATTTTTAGGGTTTTAAGTAATGGAGGACATTATGTAATGTAGTTAAATTGATTAAGCGATGGATATATGTAAATATTTTTGGAAGTGAGGATTGGTGAAGGAATCAAAGGCCATAGGGTTCGGCCATGTAGTATGGCCAAACCCCATGGTAAATAATTGAGGAAATTTTAATGGGGTGTTAGGGTTAAAATTTTGAAGGATGAATTATGGTTTTAGGGTTTAATGATTAAATATTGGTAAATTGTTTTAAAGGGATGGTAAATGAAGAAATGCATGGGAGAAGTGCATGATGTTGATGGCCTTAACAATGGTAGATGATGGAGTATTTTAATTAGGTTTTGTAAAAATGGAAGCATGGAGAATGTTTTAGGGTTTTGATATGGTTAATGATTTAATGTAAGTAATGTTTGAGGAGGTTTATTATGATGGAATCCGTGAATAAATGTGAGTGTTTTTATGGTCAAAAAGGGCACCAATGGAATAGTGGACCATGAACCATGGGTTCGGCCATGGTGTATGGCCGAACCCTATGGTGGTGAAGTGATGAAATTAATGGATATAGGGATATGGAAATTAATGGAGGAAATTGATGGACAAAGTGAACCTAATGTTGATTGTTGGGATGGAAAGGTGATTAAGGAATGATGAATCAAATGTAGGGTTTAGGTTCTCTCAATGGAGGGACTAATGATGAATCTAATGTGTAATCAAAGACCAAGGAAAATGGGGATTTGGTTAAGTTAAAAGGGGTTGATTGTTAATGAACCAATGGTAGATCATTTTAGCCTAAGACTAATGTGTAGGTATATGTTTAAATAAATGGACTTTAGGTTAAAATTAAATGGCTGATGTAAGTGATCTTGTGATATGGGTGATGGGTCAATTATGGACCCAAGAATGTCCCTAAGAATGATGATTTAATTATAAGTCGTTTTTAAGGACAAAGGTTAAAGTGTATGCATGTGGATTTATTAATGGGGATTAGATTAAGTAAATGGTTATTTTTAATAATTTTTATGTCATAGTTGATGGGTCATGAATGGATCCAAGTCTATGATCAATTATGAACTTAGTTGGGCAAGGGTGAATGAGTCATTAACCATGGAGAAGAGGTAGTGGCAAAACTGTAATTAATGGCCAAATTCAAGAACTCCATGGGAGATGACCAAGGGCTTAGGGGCTCTAAGTATCAAGTCTATGTATGGTTAAATAAAACCTAGGATGGCTAATTTGTTTTAAATTCACAAATTAAAGGGGTTTAATGGATTAAATGGGACCCACAAAATCTAAATGGTGACCGATAAT
Source organism: Chimonanthus praecox (assembly GCA_022113865.1). Classification (NCBI taxonomy): domain Eukaryota; kingdom Viridiplantae; phylum Streptophyta; class Magnoliopsida; order Laurales; family Calycanthaceae; genus Chimonanthus; species Chimonanthus praecox. The sequence goes on from CM039087.1 coordinate 35,855,070, forward strand.
TCATGTGGACTTGGAAATGATTAATGGGCTAATTATTAATGTGTAATAAGGTACTGGACACCGTAAGCGGTGCGTGATCGGCGACCGGGTCTGTCGGACGGAAATGGAAGAAAGAACGCTAGTCGGTATTCGGTAGGATTCTAACCTTTTTGTAAGCCATGGATTGAGTGATAGTTTCTTTGAATTATTTTGGAAATTATATGGTTTGTTTTAAGATTGATTTTGAATTATGTATTATGTAGGGGCTTTTACTTGATTTATTCTGGTAAGCATATGAGTGGTTTAAAATGGGTTTTAACGCTATGATGTGATTATTGAGGCTTTGCTTGATCTATTTTTGATAATCAAGTTATATGTTTTATTGATGGGATTTTTTTAAAATGTCATGGTTTGTTATTATATTCAATACATGGCATATGACATCTACATCTCATGCATGGCATGGGAGGGATATGACAGGGGAAGGATGAAATGAAACCGGACGCGTTATCACCGAAAAACCTCAGAAAGTTACAAAAGACAGATATCGGGTACAAGAATAGCAGCAAATTTTTTTTTGAAGCAAGGAACTACTTCCCGTCCAACAACCCACAAGTTCAAAACTAGAACAAACACAACGAACCACAAATGTAACTGATCGACAGGTTATACAATCATCCAAACAAACATGTGATTGAAATTATATAACTAAAGTTCTCAAACATCTAACAAAGCATAAACATCAACTTTTATTCTCTATTACTCCTCTCCTAGTACTTGCTCAAGAGGCCCGCCTAGCCCCTCCGCCATCGGGGCACCTGAAAGGTAAGGGATGAGCAAAACAGCCCAGCGAAAGAACATATCACATTTTAACAAGATAGATATAGATCACATATGAAATGGCATTAAATATCACAAGTGAATAAAACATCCATGTATACCATATTCAACTAATATATTAACCGATATTCCACTAACCAAATCCAAGAAATCATTCCCATAGTCCACATCAGGTCCTCCAACAAATCCCAGTCTCCTACCAGTATCATCGGGAGACTAAAGAATACACAACTTCCTCACCCACACGAGTCGTGTCGGAAACCACCTCGACCACGCCCGAGGGAACCAAACTCTAGGGTAGGCACCTCGACCACAGGAACACAACGGGGAAACCCACATCCCCTATGGGGGTTTCAACTGCCGGAGTGTAACGGGGAAGTCCTCCCAACCACCAAGCTCATCTCATCATCATAAATGTACACACATAAACAAAACCTCCCATGCATGCACATAGTATCATGATCATGTATGACAACACAAACATGTCCTGACATAACATCAATATCAACGACATGCATCATCATGCGGTTAACGACACATAACAATGCATAGGCTCATACTTCTATATCCAACATATGACTACATATACATCACATGCATAAACACGCAATAAATCACAACATCTTCCAACTATCATGGTCACATCCATCATAATATCATATATGTGTTATGATTAATCACAAACATGTTTTCAACAACCTTCAAGCATCAATAATCATTCATTCAATCAAATTTTCCATTAATCACATACAATTGACATGGGTGAACCCGAACGGATCCCTTGCCACATATTCATTTCAATAGTTCCCTTACCGAGTGGCTTAATAAACGAAAGGGTTCCATTTAGGTCACTCGATGTCCAAGATTATAGGTTAAGAATGCGCATGCATGCTAAAACAGTGATAAGTTCCCTCACCGCGTGTGTGGAGGCGAAAGTACAAAGCGAGTAAACGATTTGTTTGGGTTGAAGGGAGTTCAATCTGTAGAAACAAGGAAGAACGGGTAAGTAATTAAGACAAAATGGGTCAAAAAGAGGCCGGGGAGAAAACGGGCCTAAAACTGGGCCAGGCCCAAAATGGGCAGAACTGGGCTGGGTAAAAAAAAAGCGGGCCAGGCTTGAAAACGGGCTTTGAAAAAAGGGTCGGGTCTAGAAACTGGGCCAAGGTGGATTGGGCCGAAGATGTGGGCCAGCTAGCCATGGGCCGGACCAGGTCTGGGCTTGGATGGGTCGGGCCAGGCCGGGTCGGGTCTGGGCCTGGTCGGGCCAGACCAAGTTTGGTAGGGTCTGGGCCAGTGGGCCGAGTGGCTGGGTTGCCACTTCAGCCCAAGGGCCGAGTTGACTCAGAACAGCAAGGAAAATCGACTGAGTCGACTCGGCACTCGGCCAAGCGACTCAGTAGCTCTGCTGAGTCGGGGGAAAGGGGGAAAAAATCAACGGAAATCCAAGAAAGGGGGAAGAGGAAGGAAAAGAAAGGAAATCGGGAGAAAAACAGAGAAATTGAAGAAGGGAAAACAATGCAAATCAAGGGAAGGAAATCTAAGAAAGAAAAAAGAAAAGAAGGTGAAAACCGGAAGAAATCCCGAAAAATCGAAGAGAATGAGAAGAGAAAATTTGGGGAAAAACGGAGACTAGGCCAGTAGGAGGTAGAGAAGAGAGAAAGAAGAAAATCGAGAGAGGAAGAAGGAAACTGAGAGAGGGAGAAGAAAACCGAGAGAGAGAGGGAGAAAGGAGGAGAAACTCACTGTGATTTGGGAGGAAGAAGAAGAAGGAGGAGAAGAAGACCATCGTTGGGGGGGAGAAGGAGAAGAGCGGTGGCACTGTAGCATGACGGCTACAGTGTCGCGAAACGGGGAGTTAAAAGGAATAGGGTTTAGGGTTTTGCGGTTTTTTTTTTTTTTTGGGGAAGAGAAAGAAAAACTCGAAGGAATAATCCGAAAGATCTCGGGCAAGAAAACGTGTGACTTTTGAACAAATTTTCATGACAAACATGCAATAATTATAAAATTACCAAAATACCCCTTCGAGTTCCCGAACTCGAAAACAGGTAAACTGGGCCCACCATGGCACCCACAGTCTCTTCACTGATACCAAGGTCCCTAAGACAACTTAGAGATCCGAAAATCTCTTCAAAAAAATTAGGAAAATCGGGACGGGTCATTACATTTAGTGTTTAGGATTTAGGGTTTAGACTTTAGGGTTTAGGGTTTAAAGATTTTAGGGGTTTAGGGTTGAGGGTTTTAGGGGTTTAGTGTTTTCGGGATTAGGGTTTAGGGTTTTTGGATTTTAGGGTTTTAGGGCTTTGTGGTTTTAGGGGTTTTAGGGGTTTTTGGGTTTCAGGGTTTAGGGTTTTAGGGTTTAGGGTTTAGAGTTTAGGGTTTTGGGTTTTAGGGTTTAGGGTTTAGGGGTTTAGGGTTTTAGGGTCTTAGGGCTTAGGGTTAGGGGTTTTAGGGTTTACGGTTTTAGGGGTTTAGTGTTTTAGGGTTTAAAGTTTTAGTGTTTTAGGGTTTTAGGGTTTAGGGTTTAGGGTTTTGTCGGTTTACGGTTTTAGGGTTTTATTTTTACGGTCTGAGGGTTTTAGGGCTTTATGGTTTAGGGTTTAGGGTTTAGGGTTTAGGGTTTGAGGGTTTAGGGTTTAGGGTTTAGGGTTTAGGTTTAAGGGTTGGCGATTTTATGGTTTTAGGGGTTTAGGGTTTAGGATTGAGGGTTTAGTGTTTTAAGGTTTAGGGTTTTATGGTTTTAGAGTTTTGGGTTTAGGGTTTAGGGTTAGGGTTTAGGGTTTAGGGTTTAGGGGGTTAGGGTTTAGGGTTTAGGGTTTAGGTTTAAGGATTGGCAGTTTTTGGATTTTTGGGGTTTAGGGTTTAGCATTTAGGTCTAGTGTTTTAGTGTTTTAGGGTTTAGGGTTTAGGTTTAAGGGTTAGCGATTTTAGGGTTTTTGGGGTTTAGGGTTTCGCATTTAGGGTTTGGGGTTTTAGTGTTTAATGTTTTAGGGTTGGGGTTTAGGGTGGTTAGGGTTTTAGGGTTAAGGGTTTTAGGGTTTAGGGTTTAGGGTTTAGAGAGTTTAGGGTTTGGGCGTTTAGGGTTTAGGATTTAGGTTTTTGGATTTTAGTGTTTTAGGGTTTAGGGTTTTAGGGGTTTAGGGTTTTAGGGTTTAGTGTTTAGGGATTTAGGGTTATAGGGTTTTAGGGTTTAGGGTTTTAGGTATTTAGGGTTTTGTGTTTAGGGTTTAGGGTTTTATGGTTTTAGGATTTTAGGGTTTAGGGTTTAGTGTATAGGGTTCTAGGGTCTTAGGGTTTTGGGTTTTGGGTTTTAGGGTTTAGGGGTTTAGGGTTTTAGGGTCTTAGGGTTTAGGGTTTAGGGTTTTAAGGTTTACGGTTTTAGGGGTTTAGTGATTTAGGGTTTAGGGTTTTCGGATTTTAGGGTTTCAGACTTTAGGGTTTAGTGTTTTGTGGGTTTACTGTTTTAGGGTTTTATGTTTTAGGGTCTTACAGTTTTAGGGTTTTGGGTTTAGGGTTTAGGGTTTAGCGTTTAGGGTTAGGGTATCGGGTTTAGGGTTTAGGGTTTAGGGTTTAGGGTTTAGGATATAGGGTTGAGGGTTTTAGTGTTTTAGTATTTAGGGTTTAGGATTTAGGGTTTTAGGGTTTTAGTGTTTAGTGTTTAGGGTTTAGGGTTTTGGGGTTATAGAGTTAAGGGTTTTAGGGTTTAAGGTTTAGGGTTTAGGTTTTAGGGTTTGGGGTTTTAGGGTTTTAGGGTTTAGGGTTTTAGGGGTTTTGGGCTTAGGGTTTAAGGTTTAGGGTTTAGTGTTTTAGAGTTTTGGGGTTTAGGGTTTTATGGATTTATAGTCTGAAGGTTTTAGGGTTTAGCGTTTAGGCTTTTGGTTTAAGGGTTGGCGGTTTTAGGGTTTTTGGGGTTTAGGGTTTAGGGTTTTTAGGTTTTAGGTTTGAGGATTTAGGGTTTAGGGTTAAGGTTTTAGGGTTGACGTTTTTACGGTTTTGGGGTTTAGGATTTAGGATTTAGTGTTTAGGCTTTAGGGTTTAGGGTTTAAAGATTTTAGGGGTTTAAGATTTAGGGTTTTAGGGGTTTAAGATTCAGGGTTTTAGGGGTTTAGGATTTTCGGGATTAGGGTTTAGGGTTTTAGGATTTTAGGGTTTTATGGTTTAATGTTTTAGGGGTTTAGGGTTTAAGGTTTAAAGGTTTTAGGGTTTCAGGGTTTAGAGTTTAAGGTTTAAAGGTTTAGGGTTTTAGGGTTTAAGGTTTTGTGGCTTAGGGTTTAGGATTTAGGGTTTAGTGTTTTAGGGTTAAGGGTTTTAGGGTTTTGGGGCCAAGGGTTTTATGGTTTTAGGGTTTTGGGTTTAGGGTTTTTGGGTTTAGGGTTTTTGGGTTTAGGGTTTAGGGTTTAGGATTTTAGGGTATAGGGTTTTGGGTTTAGGGCTTAGGATTTAGGGTTTTGGGTTTAGGGATTTAGGGTTTTAGGTTGTTTGGGTTTAGAGATTAGGGTTTTAGGGTTTTAGGGTTTAGGGTTTAGGACTTTGGGGTTTACGGTTTTAGGGTTTTATGTTTAGGGTCTGACGGTTTTAGGGCTTTAGGGTCTAGGGTTAGGGTCTGGGGTTAGGGTTTAGGGTTTTAGGGTTTGGGTTTTACGATTTAGCGTTTAGGGTTTAGGTTTAAGGGTTGGCGGTTTTACGGTTTTAGGGGTTTAGGGCTTAGGATTTAGGGTTTAGTGTTTTAAAGTTTAGGGTTTTAGGGTTTGAGGGTTGAGGGTTTGATGGTTTTAGGGTTTGAGGGTTGCGGGTTTGATGGTTTTGGGTTTTAGGGTTTAGGGTTTTGGGTTTTAGGGGTTTAGGGATTTAGGGTTTAGGGTTTCAGGTTTATGGTTTAGGGGTTTAGGGTTTTATGGTCTTTGGGTTTAGGGTTTAGGGTTTTAGGGTTTACGGTTTTAGGGGTTTAGTGTTTTAGGGTTTAGGGTTTTAGGGTTTTAGAGCTTTAGTGTTTATGGTTTAGGGGTTTAGGGTTTTATAGTCATTGGGTTTAGGGTTTTGGGTTTAGGATTTTAGGATTTTAGGGTTTAGGGTTTTGTGGGATTACGGTTTTATGGTTTTATGTTTTAGAGTCTTAGGGTTTAGGGCTTTAGGGTTTAGGGTCTAGGGTCTAGGGTTTGGGTCTAGGTTTAGGATTTAGCGTTTTAGAGTTTAGGGTTTAGGGTTTTGGTTTAAGGGCTGGCGGTTTTAGGGTTTTAAGGGTTTAGGGTTTAGGATTTAGGGATTAGTGTTTTATGGTTTAGGGTTTTTGGGTTACAGGGTTAAGGGTTTCTGGGTTTTAGGGTTTAGGGCTCAGGGTTTTGTGTTTAGGGTTCAGGGTTTTAGGGTTTTAGGGTTTTAGTGTTTAGGGTTTAGGTTTAAGGGTTGGTGGTTTTAGGGTTTTAGTGTTTTAGGGTTTAGCATTTAGGGTTTACGGTTTTAGTGTTTTAGGATTTAGGGTTTAGGGTTCTAGGATTTTAGGGTTTATGGTTTTAGGGGTTTAGGGTTTTAGGGTTTAGGGTTTAGGGGTTTATGATTTTAGGCTTTAAGGTTTGGGGGTTTAGGATTTAGAGTTAGGGTTTTATGGTTTTAGGTTTTAAGGGCTTTAGGGTTTAGGGTTTAGTGTTCAGGGTTTCAAGATTTTAGGGTTTAGGGTTTAGGGGGTTTTAAGGTTTTATGGTTTCGGGTTTTAGGGTTTTAGGGTTTAGGCTTTTGGGTTTTAGGGGTTAGGCTTTAGGGGTTTAGGGTTTTAGGGCCTTTGGGTTTAGGGTTTAGGGTTTTAGTGTTTACGGTTTTAGGGGTTTACTGTTTTAGGGTTTAGGGTTTTAGGGTTTTAGGGTTTAGGGTTTTAGGGTCTTTGGGTTTAGGGTTTAGTGTTTTTGGGTTTACGGTTTTAGGGGTTTAGTGTTTTAGGGTTTTAGCGTTTGTGTGTTTACGGTTTTAGGGTTTTAGGGTATATTATTTTTGGGTTTAGGGCTGAGGGTTTTAGGGTTTTAAGGTTTCAAGGGTTTAGGGTTTCGGGTTTAAGGGGTTTAGGGTTTTAGGGGTTTAGGGTTTCTTGTAATGGCCCGGAATTTGTAAATCAATATATAGGTGGATATTATTTATTTTAATGATGGAAATTGGGAAATTTGATGGAATAAATATTAAATGGACCAAAATTTGGACAAAGGCCCAAGTATGGCCCAATGAACCATGGATTGGATATAATTCAATTAAGTGGTCAATTGGGCCAAGGATGGTCAAATTGGGCCCAATACCCACTTGGGACCCAATGGATCAAGATGGTGTAAGCTCTAAGGTAAATGGGTAGGAGGAAATTGTAATTGGGCCATGGGCCCAATGGTGATCCAATAAGTGGGAATGAATTGAATGGGTTTAAATCACCTAAGTTAATTTGGGTTAGACCAAGGTGATGTGGCCGATTGGGACCCACCTCCACCTCCACCTCATCAAATGAGGTGGCGTGTGGACCAAGGATTGGTGGGGCCGGTCACCATGGTTGAATTGGTCAACCATGGGTGAATGCATGAAGGAGTCTAAGCAAATGGAATTAAGTTAAATGAAAATTAATTAACCTAATGATCTAATTAATTAATTAATTAAACTAAACAAATGAGGGTCAAATGGTCAAAAGGGTGGAAGACCAAACCATTTCCATTTTAAGAAGCCAAAAACGTTGGCTAGTGGTGGTTGGGTCATAAAGTCGGAGGAGACGTCGGATTGTAAGTAAATCCTAAACAAGAGATTTGGACTTTTAGGATTTAAAATTTGGGATCCATTCTTGTTAGATTCGATGGTGGCCAAATGATCATAGGCCTTGGATCTCAAATCCATCCAATGGAAGGATGAAAATGGACAAAACCGTAATGGGTAAATTAGGGTTAAGAAAAATAAAAAATAAAAGGATTACAATATTATGTAATTAAATGGATTAAGCATGGAAGTATAGGTTTTTGAGTGGATTGATGGACCATAGGGTTCGGCCATGTAGTATGGCCGAACCCCATAGTAAGTGATGTATGATTTTTAGGGTTTTAAAGAATGGAAGACAATGAGGGTGGCTAATGATTTTAGGGTTTTAAATGAATAAATGTGAGTGATTTTCAAAGAGGTTTAAATGAGGAAATTCATGGGGTATGTGAATGATTTTTGTGCCCTCAAGAGGCATAGAAAATGATGGACCATGAACCATGGGTTCGGCCATGGTGTATGTCCGAACCTTATGGTGATCAAATGGTGGATTTAATGGTTATGAATTATGGAAAAATAAGTGGGGAATGTTGGTGGTTTTGATGGACAAAAATGATCCTAATGTGGATAGTTATAATGGGCTCCAATGTAGTCGAGGATGATGGCTTTAAGTGTATGAATTAAACTCCTTCATGGAAGGGCTTATGAGGGATTCAAATGTGTAACAATGGACCCAAGAAAAATGGAGAAAGAGGCATCATGGGTTCGGCCGTGACCCAATTGTATATCGTTTTGGCCTAAGGTTAATGTGTTTGTATGTGATTAAAGTAATGGAGTTTAGGTTAAATTAAGTGGCTGATTTTAATGGTTTTATGACATGGGTGATGGGTCATTAATGGATCCAAATCTATGAATAAATTTTGGACAAAGAAATGTATATGGTTAAGTGAATGTCTAAACATGGGAGAGGTAGTGGCAAAACCGTAATTATTGACCCATTTTGTGAACCATTTAAAGGGTTAAGTATGGGGTTTTGTATGGGTTTAAATGAATAAGGATTAGGTTAATCAAATGGCTAATTTTTATGATCATATGACATGGTTGAGTAGGTGAATAACCATAGAAGGAATAGTGGCAAAAATGGTAAATATTGGCCAAAATGAAGAACCCCACTAAGATATGATGTTTGGGCTTAGTAAAAGGTTAAAAACATGGACTAATTATTAATGTATAATGTACTGGACATCGTAAACGGTGCGCGATCGGTGACCGGGTCTATCCGACGGAAACGAAAGAAAGAACGCTAGTCGGTATTCGGTAGGATTCCTACCTTTTTGTAAGCCGTGGATTATGTGTATGTGATGGTTTCCTTGATTTATTTCGATAATTATATGATTTATTTCAAGATGGGTTTTAATGATATGGATTATATTTTAATGCTATGGATTATATTTTAATGCTATGAATTATGAATTAAGAATATGAATTATATATATTACATAGCATAATGCACTTACATCTCATGCATGGCATGGGCGGGAAAATAAAAGAACGGAGTCCATGCTTCGTCGGGGCGACCGAGAAGCAAACATGGGGATAGCCTGAGGTGCTATAACCGGAGTCCATGCTCCGTCGGGGCGATCGAGAAGCAAACATGGGGATAGCATGAGGTGCTATAATCTGAGTGCATGCTCCGTCGGGACGACCGAGAAGCAAACATGGGGATAGCTTGATATGCTATAACAGGAGTCCATGCTCCGTCGGGGTGACCGCGAAGCAAACACGGGGACACCTTGACGAGGCCTTGCCATTAAGGGGGATATGACATTGTATGATGGTATGGATGATGGCTGGGACACATGACATAGGCACCCGTGGCATGGCATTCATTTTATGGGTTTTATTATATTGTTATCTGTATGCTTGTTATCACTAATCCATGTGCTAGCCCTACTAGGAGTCCTACTGGGCGCATTGTCTAACACCCCACTTCTACCCTAGCTGATGACACAGGAGACGGCAGAAATGGCGGACGCAACGGGAGCCAAGCTTAGGAGCTTGGGAAAGCGGCTACTTTGTTTATTTATGTTTTGTTTTGGAAATTGTAATTTAAGTAGCTTAGCTTGTCGGCATGTAATAATTTTAGATTTCTTGCTATGGTTTGGATTTTATTTTGGACATTATAATTATGAGATATTTTAGTAATTTAATGATGTATCTTCCCTTCTATCTAAAACTGGTAGGATAAATTCTATTATAAACCCCGCATTTTAGTTTAATTCTCCGCAAGCTTACTTCTACGTGTGAACCGTTCTTCGTGGACTTAGTCCCACGCACACGTAGGTTGGCCAGTTAAGGGCCAGGCTTTAGAAGCTTGGACTTAACTCGCGTCGTGACGTCCGCGCCCTTTGTCACTCTTTATTATATAAAAAAAAATAGACTCTGATTTTGGTGATAAGGGGCGGGCGTTACTGTTGGTATCAGAGCGAATATCGGAAGAATGAATCCCTCGAAGTAAGATTAAGACGGTTGCATGTCTCACTGAAAGCTAAGAATCCCAACTGACCGACTCTTCGGAGTCCGCTGCACGGGGGCCGGGTTAATTTACTTCGATTGACTTAGACTGAAGCATTCAATCTGAGTGCAATATTTGACGTAAAGAAATGATAGTAAGGGAAGGACAATCATTATAAGTAATGGATTTATCAAACATAGCAAATAGGGCTTACTTCCCCCAAAATGAGAAAACAAAATCTAGATTTTTCCCCAAATTGATGGAACATTGATGCATTTATCAAATGTAGGAAAATTTCCCCGATCTCACCAAATGAAACAAACATTGATACTTAGGAAATTTTTTCCCAAATTGGAAAGAAATACATAACACTTAGGGAGTTTTACGAAAACCAAGTGTGCTTATTTGGCAATCTCCCCCAAATGGAAAGAAACGATATTTGATACTTAGGAAATTTCCCCCCCCCCAAAAATGAAGTATACTTAGTCGATAATTCTCCCCCAATTTGAAGAAAATATTTGATACTTAGGAAAATTTTTCCCAAACTATGAACATGACAATTTTATGAAGGAACTAAGTCAATAAATATTGTTCAATGACTTAGGAAATGCCTCGGAAGAGAAAAACCCGACAAAACCCACGGGTAGAGGAAGAGGTGCCACCACCGCATCAAGAGGAGGTACAACCACCGCATCAAGAGGGAGTACAACCACCACATCAAGAGGGAGTACAACCACCACATCAAGAGGAGGAACAGAATAGTGTGAACCTGCCGGTTGTGCCTCTCGAGTTGAAAGAATTTGTTCAAGCAGTGGTCACCTCTGTCCTTCAACAGCACTTGAATGGGGATGCGACCACCAGCGGCTCCAACAAACGGAATATGGTTAGGGATTTCCAGCAACAGCGCCCTCCCTACTTCAGGGGAAAAAAAGGGGCTGTCGGAGCAGATCATTGGTTGAAGAAGATCACCCAAATCTTGAATCTGCTTCAGATTTCCAGTCCTGCTAACAGAATCTTACTGGCTACATCTCAATTGATCGAGGATCCCGGTAATTGGTGGAAGTGGTGGAAAAACAACAAGCACTGGTGCCGGAAGGGAAGAGGACTACGATGAGATGGGAATGGTTCTCAGCCACTTTTCTAGAGCAGTATTTTCCGGAGGAGGAAAGAGAGAGCCAGACTCAGGCCTTCCTATCATTGGTACAAGGCAATATGATGGTGGCAAAGTATCACAGAGAATTCCTTAGGCTATCCTTCTATGCATTCTACATGGTGGTTACCGAGCACCGGAGGGCCCGTAAGTTTGAGCGGGGCCTTCGGCCGAGCATCAGAGCTAGGGTGACAATATTCAAAGAACCTACACTGGTAGGGGTGGTCAGCAGGGCCACTATAGCGGAGCGAGAGCTGAATGAGATAGTGCGGTTTGACAACCGCCGAGGGCAGAGTGGGCGGGGTGCATTCCAATCCAACAAGAAGTTCCGCCCAAACTTCAGCAGACCCTCACCCTCCACTGGATCTACAGGGGGCTTTCGCCCCAATCAGCCCTCCCCATCAGCATCAGTCACTCAGGACCCACGAGGTGGGAACACATGTTATCAGTGTGGCCAGCAGGGCCACTTCAAGAGGGAATGTCCACAGATCAGCAAACCCTCTTACTCCAGAGGTTCTTTCCGTCCTCCAAGTAGACCAGCTCAGTCACAAGGAGGCAGGGCTTACAATCAGGCGGGGCGGGCGCCAAACCCTACAGGATCTGGACGGCTTTTTACCATACCTTCTCCAGTAGCGGTGGATCGCTCGGTGATTCAAGGTATGGCCGTAGTTGGTAGTTTTTATGCTGTTACATTATTTGATTCTGGAGCTTCACATTTTGCTGCATTCATATCTGCTACGGGCACATTAGTGCAAAACCTGTCCACATCACTTACCATTGTATCCCCTGTCGGAGACACATCTTTGGGACTCATATGTACGGCATTGAACACTGAACTCGCGGGATTCAAATTCGAGTTCAACTATTTGGTAATCGATATGGCTGAGTACGATGTTATATTTGGCATGGACTGGTTGGCTACATTCCAGGCCCATATTGATTGCCATCTTCGTAGGGTGATATTTTCGTCACCCGAGGGAAAGCGGTACGTGGTACACGCTGACAAACAGGGCATCCCTAGAAGGCTACAGGAAGAATTGAACCATCTTGCCTTGAACAGTCTCAGATTAAATAGGGCACCAATAACTGAACTTCAGGCGATAGTAGCAGATTATATCGAGGTATTCCCAACAGAGCTCCCTGGTTTGCCACCCAAGAGGGAGATAGACTTTGAAATCAAGTTATACCCCTGCGCCGCTCCAGTATCATTGCCCCATTATAGGATGGCCCCAGCTGAGATGACAGAGTTGAAGAAGCAGATTGATGAACTGCTCAGACTGGGTTTTATTCGGAACAACACATCTGCATGGGGAGCCCTAGTGTTATTTGTGAAAAAGAAGGATTGTACCCTTCGGATATGTGTAGATTATAGAAAGTTGAACCAGCTGATTGTCAGGAACAAGTATCCCCTACCCCGGATTGATGATCTGTTTGATCAACTTAGGGGTTCCTCTCACTTCTCCAAGATTGATCTGATGTCCGGATACCATCAAATTCGGGTTAGGGAGGAGGATATAGAGAAGACAGTTTCAGGACACGGTATGGCTTATATGAGTATGTGGTCATGCCGTTTGGACTTACAAACGCACCGGCTGTGTTCATGGACCTGATGAATAGGATATTCTGTCCTTACCTGGATCAGTTTGTGATTGTATTCATTGATGATATTCTGATCTATTCCAAGAGTCAGGAGGAACATGTTGAGCACCTGTGGATAGTCGTGGACACCTTGAGGAAGAACCAGTTGTATGCCAAAGCCAAGTGTGAGTTCTGGCTATCTGAGGTCAACTTTTTGGGGCACGTTATATCGGAGGAAGGTATAGATGTGGACCCGGCTAAGGTAGCGGCAGTGAGGGAGTGGAAAGCACCGATGAATGTGACCGAGATCCGCAGTTTTTTGGGATTAGCCAGTTACTACAGGAAATTCATCATGGGCTTCTCCAAGATTGCGGCTCCACTTACCCGACTCACTCAGAAAGGATTCAAATTTGAGTGGTCAGATCTGTGCAACCAGAGATTTGAGGAGCTAAAGGAGAGGCTTACAACCGCTCCTATTCTGATATTGCCGGAGAGAGGCAGAAATTATGAGGTGTACTGTGATGCCTCGGGTGAGGGACTGGGGTGTACACTCAGTCAAAGTAATCGTGCGGTGGTATACGGATCCAGACAGTTGAAAATTCATGAACGCAACTATCCCACACATGATCTGGAGCTAGCAACAATGGTCTTCGCGCTCAAAAGCTGGAGACACGACCTTTATGGTGAGAAGTTTGACGTGTTCTCAGATCACAAGAGCCTGAAGTACTTATTTGATCAGAAGGAACTCAACTGAGACAGCGTAAATGGATGGAATACCTGGCGGATTATGAGTTCACATTTCGGTATCATCCTGGCAAGGCGAACAAGGTGGCGGATGCCCTCAGCCGCATGTCACATGCGACCGTAACCAGTTTCATTAGGACGGAATGGGAAGTGTTGAGTACCATCAGAGAGTTCAAACTCTACCTCAATAATCATGGGACCATATACAACCTGATCATACGATCTAACATGGTCTCCGAGATTGAACGAGAGCAACGGACAGATCCAGAGGTGGAGGAGATATGGACTAAGATGTCTACCGGTGAGGTTGTACCGGAATGGGAATTACGACCGGGACAGGGTCTTGTGTTCCGAGGCAGGACGTATGTGCCTAAGAACTGCCGAAGAGAGTTGTTGATTGAATCACACCAAACCAAGCTCTCTATCCACCCGGGCAGCACCAAGATGTATCATGATCTTAAGAGGCACTATTGGTGGCGGGGACTCAAGAGAGATGTGGCGGGGTTTGTTGCACGTTGCCTAACGTGCCAGCAGGTTAAGGCAGAACATCAGAAACCACCGGGTTTAATCGCACCTTTACCAGTGCCGGAGTGGAAGTGGGGGTACATATCTATGGATTTCGTAACAAGGTTGCCAAGGTCATCAAAGGGCAACGATGCGATATGAGTCGTAGTGGACCGGTTGACTAAGTTTGCACATTTCCTTCCCATCAAGATGACAGATTCATCGGAGACATTGGGTCGACGGTACATCAGGGATATCATCAGACTACATGGTATTCCCCGGACTATTGTGTCCGACAGGGATGGCCGATTCACCGGCAGAGTATGGCAGGGCATGCAGTCAGCTATGGGGACTGACATATTGACTAGCACAGCATTTCATCCACAGACTGATGGGCAGTCAGAGAGGACAATACAGACATTGGAGGATATGCTAAGAGCATGTATGCTAGACTTCAAGGGTGGATGGGAGGATCATTTGCCACTGGTGGAATTCTCCTACAATAATAGTTACCAGACAAGCCTCCAGATGGCTCCGTTTGAGGCCTTATATGGTAAGCTGTGTAGATCGCCAGTGTGTTGGACAGAGGCCGGTGAGCCTGCTCTGATTGGACCCGGAATTGGTTGCAGAGACTACAACGCAGATCAAGTTAATGTGGCAACACCTACTCATTGCGCAGAGCCGTCAGAAGAGTTACGCCGACAAAAGGAGAAGGTTCCTCGAGTTTGAGGTGGGAAACTTAGTGTTTTTTAAAGTCTCACCACGGAAGGGACACATGAGATTCGGGAGGAAGGGAAAACTATCGCCTAGATTTGTGGGCCCATTTCCAATCCTGAAGAGGGTGGGGGCGGTAGCTTATCAGTTAGCACTTCCTCCACAGTTATCATCTTTGCATGATGTGTTTCAAGTGCCCATGTTGAGAAAGTACAACCCCGATCCTTCACATGTATTGAACGTGCAAGACGTCGATGTGCGACGTGACGTATGTGGAGAAGCCGATCAGAGTGATCGGGAGAGAACAAAGAGTGCTGAGGAACCGCGCTATTCAGTTGGTCAAGGTGGTATGGGAACGACATGGCAATGAGGAAGCCACCTGGGAACTTGAATCAGAAATGAGAGCCACTCATTCGGAGCTCTTTGTGTGAGTTGTTTTGAACGTATACTTCGCTCGAATTTTCGGGACGAAAATTTCAAAAGAGGATTGTATTGTAATGGCCCGGAATTTGTAAATCAATATATAGGTGGATATTATTTATTTTAATGATGGAAATTGGGAAATTTGATGGAATAAATAGTAAATGGACCAAAATTTGGACAAAGGCCCAAGTATGGCCCAATGAACCATGGATTGGATTTAATTCATTTAAATGGTAAATTGGGCCAAGGAAGGTCAAATTGGGCCCAATACCCACTTGGGACCCAATGGATCAAGATGGTGTAAGCTCTTAGGTAAATGGGTAGGAGGAAAATGTAATTGGGCATGGGCCCAATGGTGATCCAATAAGTGGGAATGAATTGAATGGGTTTAAATCACCTAAGTTAATTTGGGTTAGACCAAGGTGATGTGGCCGATTGGGACCCACCTCCACCTCATCAAATGATGTGGCGTGTGGACCAAGGATTGGTGGGGCCGGTCACCATGGTTGAATTGGTCAACCATGGGTGGATGCGTGAAGGAGTCTAAGCAAATGGAATTAAGTTAAATGGAAATTAATTAACCTAATGATCTAATTAATTAATTAATTAAACTAAGCAAATGAGGGTCAAATGGTCAAAAGGGTGGAAGACCAAACCATTTCCATTTTAAAAGCCAAAAACGTTGGCTAGTGGTGGTTGGGTCATAAAGCATGATAAAAATCTATGTGGTTGGTGGGGAGAATTTATGGTTGAGTATAAAGTAAGTAACCTTGGGATAAGATGGGTTTTCATCTTATCCCATCCTCATTTTTCACTCTCTCCATCTCTCCCACTTTCTCATGGCTGTCCCACACTAAGAAGAGAAGGAAGAAGAAAGCTAAGGAGAAAATAAGAGAAGAAGAGAAGAAAGAAGTGAAATTTTGGTCCACCACTCTAAGATCAAGGGCTACCATCTTCCTTCTCATCATCTCCCCCTCTCCCTCTCCCAAACCTAACCCTACCTTAGACGATCCAAGCCTTGATTTTTTTCATTGGGTCAAGCACATCTTGACCGACCAAAGATCAAGAAAAAGGAGAGAGGAGGCTAAGGAAATCAAGAGGAGAAAGAAAAGCCGGAGGAGACGTCGGATTGTAAGTAAATCCTAAATAAGAGATTTGGATTTTTAGGGTTTAAGATTTGGGATCCATTCTTGTTAGATTTGATGGTGGCCAAATGATCATAGGCCTTGGATCTCAAATCCATCCAATGGAAGGATGAAAATGGACAAAACCGTAATGGGTAAATTAGGGTTAAGAAAAATAAAAAAATAAAAGGACTACAATATTATGTAATTAAATGGATTAAGCATGGAAGTATGGGTTTTTGAGTGGATTGATGGACCATAGGGTTCGACCATGTAGTATGGCCGAACCCCATGGTAAGTGATGTATGATTTTTAGGGTTTTAAAGAATGGAAGACAATGAGGGTGGCTAATGATTTTAGGGTTTTAAATGAATAAATGTGAGTGATTTTCAAAGAGGTTTAAATGAGGAAATTCATGGGGTATGTGAATGATTTTTGTGCCCTCAAGAGGCATAGAAAATGATGGACCATGAACCATGGGTTCGGCCATGGTGTATGGCCGAACCTTATGGTGATCAAATGGTGGATTTAATGGTTATGAATTATGGAAAAATAAGTGGGGAATGTTGGTGGTTTTGATGGACAAAAATGATCCTAATGTGGATAGTTATAATGGGCTCCAATGTAGTTGAGGATGATGGCTTTAAGTGTATGAATTAAACCCCTTCATGGAAGGGCTTACGAGGGATTCAAATGTGTAACAATGGACCCAAGAAAAATGGAGAAAGAGGCATCATGGGTTCGGCCGTGACCCAATTGTATATCGTTTTGGCCTAAGGTTAATGTGTTTGTATGTGATTAAATTAATGGAGTTTAGGTTAAATTAAGTGGCTGATTTTAATGGTTTTAAGACATGGGTGATGGGTCATTAATGGATCCAAATCTATGAATAAATTTTGGACAAAGAAATGTATATGGTTAAGTGAATGTCTAAACATGGGAGAGGTAGTAGCAAAACCGTGATTATTGACACATTTTGTGAACCATTTAAAGGGTTAAGTATGGGGTTTTGTATGGGTTTAAATGAATAAGGATTAGGTTAATTAAAGGGCTAATTTTTATGATCATATGACATGGTTGAGTAGGTGAATAACCATAGAAGGAATAGTGGCAAAAATGGTAAATATTGGCCAAAATGAAGAACCCACTAAGATATGATGTTTGGGCTTAGTAAAAGGTTAAAAACATGGACTAATTATTAATGTATAATAAGGTACTGGACATCGCAAACGGTGCGCGATCGGCGATCGGGTCTATCGGACGGAAACGAAAGAAAGAAGGCTAGTCGGTATTCGGTAGGATTCCTACCTTTTTGTAAGCCGTGGATTATGTGTATGTGATGGTTTCCTTGATTTATTTCGATAATTATATGATTTATTTTAAGATGGGTTTTAATGCTATGGATTATATTTTAATGCTATGGATTATATTTTAATGCTATGAATTATGAATTAAGAATATGAATTAAGAATATGAATTATATATATTACACAGCATAATGCACTTACATCTCATGCATGATATGGGCAGGAAAATAAAAGAACCGGAGTCCATGCTCCGTCGGGGCGACCGAGAAGCAAACATGGGGATAGCCTGAGGTGCTATAACCGAAGTCCATGCTCCGTCGGGACGACCGAGAAGCAAACATGGGGATAGCCTGAGGTGCTATAACTAGAGTCCATCTCCATAGGGGCGACCGAGAAGCAAACATGGGGATAGGTTGGTATGCTATAGCAGGAGTCCATGCTCCGTCGGGGTGACCGAGAAGCAAACATGGGGACACCTTGACGAGGCCTTGCCGTCAAAGGGGATATGACATTGTATGATGGTATGGATGATGGCTGGGACACATGACGTAGGCACCCGTGGCATGGCATTCATTTTATGGGTTTTATTATATTGTTATCTGTATGCTTGTCATCACTAATCCATGTGCTAGCCCTACTCGGAGTCCTACTGGGCGCGTTGTCTAACGCCCTACTTCTACCCTAGCTGATGACGCAGGAGACGGCGGAAATGGCGGACACGACGGGAGCCAAGCTTAGGAGCTTGGGAAAGCGGCTACTTAGTTTATTTAAGTTTTATTTTGGAAATTGTAATTTAAGTAGCTTAGCTTGTCGGCATGTAATAATTTTAGATTTCTTGCTATGGTTTGGATTTTATTTTGGACATTATGATTATGAGATAGTTTAGTAATTTAATGATGTACCTTCCCTTCTATCTAAAACTGGTAGGATAGATTCTATTATAAACCCTACATTTTAGTTTAATTCTCCGCAAGCTTACTTCTATGTGTGAACCGTTCTTCGTGGACTTAGTCCCACGCACACGTAGGGTTGTCCAGTTAAGGGCCAGGCTTAGAAGCTCGGACTTAACTCGCGTCGTGACGTCCTCGCCCTTTGTCACTCTTTAATATATAAAAAAAAATAGACTCTGATTTCGGTGAAAAGGGGCGGGCGTTGCATTTCTGGTTTTAGGGGTTTAGGGTTTAGGGTTGAGGGTTTTATGGTTTTAGGTTTATAGCGCTTTAGGGTTTGGGGTTTAGTGTTCAGGGTTTTAGGGTTTCAGGGTTTTAGGGTTTAGGGTTTAGGGGGTTTTACAGTTTTACGGTTTCGGGTTTTAGGGTTTTAGGGTTTAGGGTTTAGGGTTTTAGGGGTTTAGGGCTTCAAGGTCTTTGGGATTAGGGTCTAGGGTTTTAGAGTTTACGGTTTTAGGGGTTTAGTGTTTTGGGGTTTAGGGTTTAGGGTTTTAGGTTTAGAGTTTAGGGTTTTGGGGTTTAGGGTTTAGGGTTTAATGGTTTTAGGGTTTAGGGTCTAGGGGTTTACGTATTTAGAGTTTTAGGGTTTTAGGTTTTAGGGTTTTAGGCTTTTCAGTTTTAGGGTTTAGGGTTTTTGGTTTTAGGGGTTTAGGGTTTTAGGGTTTTAGGGTCAGGGTTTAGGGTTTAGGGTTTAGGGTTAGGGTTTAGGGTCTAGGGTTTTAGGGTTTTAGGCGTTTAGGGTTTAGGGTTTAGGTTTTAAGGTTGACAGTTTTAGGGTTTTAGGGACTTAAGGGATTAGGGTCTAGGATTTAGGGTGTAGGGTTTTAGGGGTTTAGGGTTTAGGGTTTGGGGTTTAGGGTTTTAGGGTTTAGCTTTTAGGGTTTAGGGTTTTAGGATTTTGGGGTTTAAGAGTTTAGGGTTTTAGGGGTTTAGGGTTTTGGGGTTTAGGGCTTAGGGTTTTATGGTTTTATGATTTTAGGTTTTAGGGTTTAGGATTTAGGGTTTTAGGATTTTAGGGTTTCAGAGCTTAGTATTTTAGGGGTTTAGGGTTTAGGGTTTTATGGTTTATGGTTTTTGGGTTTTAGGGTTTAGGGCTTAGGGCTTAGGGTTTATTGTTTATGGTTTAGAATTTAGGGTTTAGGATTTTAGGGTTTTATGGTTTTAGGGTTTTAGTGTTTGGGCTTAAGGGTTTAGGGTTTTAAGGTTTTAGGGTTTAGGGTTGAGGGTTTTTGGGTTTTAGGGTTTAGGGTTTAGGGTTCAGGGGTTTAGAGTTTTTGAGTTTTAGGGTTTTAGGTTTTAAGGCTTTAGGGTTTTAGGGTTTGGGCGTTAGGAATCAGGGTTAGGGTTTAGGTTTAGGGTTTTAGATTTTAAGGTTTTTGGGGTTTAGGGTTTAGGGTTTTATTGTTCTAGGGTTTTTGGGTTTGAGGGTTTTGGGTTTAATGTTTAGGGTTTTTGGGTTTAGGCTTTAGGGTTTTGGATTTTAGGGTTTAAGGGGTTTAAGGTTTAGGGTTTTAGGGTTTTAGGGGTTTAGGCTTAGGGTTTAGGGTTTTGGGGTTTTAGGGTTTTATGGTTTTAGTGTTTTTGCATTTTGGATTTAGAGTTTTAGGGTTTTAGCTTTTAGGGTTTTTTTAGTTTTTAGGGTTTTAGGGTTTTGGGGTTCAGGGTTTAGGGTTCAGGGTTAGGATTTATGGTTTAGGTTTGAGGATTTTAGGGTTTTAGGGTTTAGGGTCTTTAGGTTTCGGGGTTGATGGTTTTAGGGTTTAGGGTATTAGGGGGTTTAGGATTTAGGGTATTAGGGGGTTTAGGGTTTAGGATTTAGGGTTTAGGGTTTCAGGGTTTTAGTGTTTAGGGTTTAGGGTTTACGGATTTAGGGTTTTAGGATGAAGGTTTTAGGGTATAGGGTTTAGGGTTTAGGGTTTAGGGCTTAGGATTTTAGGATTTTAGGGTTTTAGAGTTTAGGGTTTAAGGGTTTTGGATTTTACGGTTTTAGGGTTTTGGGGTTTTAGGGGTTTAGGGTTTAGGGTTTAGGTTTTATGGTTTGAGGGTCATAGGGTTTGAGGGTTTAGGTTTTAGTGTTTAGGGTTTTAGTCTTTTAGGGTATAGTGTTTTAGAGTTTTATGGTTTAGGGCTTATGATTTTAGGGTGTTAGGGATTTATGGTTTAGGGTTTAGGGTTTACGGTTTTAGGGTCTTAGGGTTTAGGGTTTTAGGCTTTTAGGGTTTTAGAATTTAGGGTTTAGGTTTTGGGTTTAGGGTGAAGGTTTTAGGGTTTAGGGTTTAAGGTTTAGGGCTTAGGATTTTAGTATTTTAGGGTTTTAGAGTTTAAGGTTTTAAGGGTTTAGGGTTTCAGGGTCTCGGGTTTTAGGGTTTTAGGGGTTTAGGGTTTAGGGTTTAGGATTTTATGGTTTTAAGGTCTTAGGGTTTGACGATTTAGGGTTTATGTTTAGGGTTTTAGGGTTTTAGGGTTTAGCTATAAGGTTTTAGGCTTTTGGGTATAGTGTTTTACGGTTTTAGGATTTTAGGGTTTTTGCATTTAGGCTTTTACGGGTTTAGGGTTTAGGGTTTTAGGGTTTTAAGATTTTAGGGTATAGTGTTTTACGGTTTTAGGATTTAGGGTTTATGGTTTTAGGGTTTTAGGGGTTTAGGGTTTAGTACTTTAGGGTTTTAGGGGTTTAGGGTTTAGGATTTTAGGGTTTTAGGGGTTTAGGGTTTAGGGTTTAGGGTTTGAGGGTTTAAGGTGTTAGGGTTTAGTGTTTTGGGTTTGGGTTTTAGAGCTTTAGGGTTTAGGGTTTAGGGGATTAGGGTTTAAGAGTTTTAGGGTTTTAGGTTTTGCGGATTTAGGGTTTTAGGGTTTAGGCTTAGGGTTTCGGGTTTAGGGTTTAGGGTTCTAGGGTTTTAGATTTTAGGGTTTAGAGTTTTTGGGTTTTAGTTTTTAGGGTTATAGGGTTTTAGGATTTTAGGGTTTTGGAGTTTAGGGTTTAGGGCTAAGAGTTTGGCTTTAGGGTTTAGGGTCGAGGATTTTTGTGTGTTAGGAGTTTAGGGTTTTGGGTTTAGGGTTTAGGATATTAGGATTTAGGGTTTTTGGGTTTTAGGGTACTAGGGCGTTTAAGGTTTAGGATTTAGGGTTTTAGGGTTTTTGCTTTTTAGGGTTTTAGGCTTCAGGGTTTAGGATTTAGGGTTTTAGGGTTTAGGGCTTCGGTTGTAGGTTTTAGGGTTTAGCGTTTAGGGCTTAAGGTTTTAGGATTTTAGGGTTTTAGGGTTTATGGTTTTGTGTTTAGTGTTTTATGGTTTTAGGGTTTTGGGTTTAAGCTTTTAGGCTTTTAGGGTATAGTTTATTACGGTTTTAGGGTTTAGGGCATAGGGTTTTAGGGGTTTAGGGTTTTAGTGTTTAGGGTTTAGGGTTTTATGGTTTTAGGGTTTTTGCATTTAGGGTTTTAGGGGTTTAGGGTTTTGGGTTTAGGGTTTTAGGGTTGTAGGGTTTCGGTTTTTATGGTTTTAGGGGTTAGGGCTTAGGGTTTAGGGTTAAGGTTTATGGTATTAGGGTTTTAGATTTTAGGGTTTAGGGTTTCAGGGTTTTAGATTTTAGGATTTTAAGGTTTTAGGGTTTTAGGGTTTAGGGTTTAGGGTTAAGGGTTAGGGTTTAGGGTTTTTGGGTTTTAGGGGTTTAAGGTTTAGGTTTTAGGGTTTTAGGGTTTTAGGGTTTTAGGGCTTCGATTTTTATGGTTTTAGGGCTTAGGGCTTAGGGTTTAGGGTTAGGGTTTAGGGTATTAGGGTTTTAGATTTTAGGGTTTAGGGTTTTAAAGTTTTAGGTTTTAGGGTTTAGGGTTTAGGGTTTAGGGTTAAGGGTTAGAGTTTAGGGTTTAGGGTTTAGGGTTTTTGGGTTTTAGGGGTTTAGGGTTTAGGGTTTAAGGTTTAGAGTTTAGGGTTGACGGTTTTAGGGTATTAGGGGATTAGGGTTTAGGGTTTTAAGTGTTTTAGGGTTTAGTTATTTATGGGTTAGGGTTTTAGGGTTTAGGGTTTTAGGGTTTTATGCTTTTAGGGTTTTAGGGTTTAGGGATTAGGGTTTTGGGTTTAGGGTTTAAGGTTTAGGGTTTAGGTTTTAGGATTTTAGGGTTTTTGAGTTTAGGGTTTTGCGGATTGAGGATTTTAGGGTTTAGGGTTTTAGGGTTTTAGGGTATAGTGTTTTACTGTTTTTGGGCTTAGGGCTGAGGGTTTTAGGGTTTTACGGTTTCAGGGGTTTAGGGTTTTGGGGTTTAGGGGTTTAGGGTTTTAGGCTTTAGGATTTAGGGTTTTATGGTTTTAGGATTTTAGGGGATTAGGGTTTAGGGTTAATGGTTTACGGTTTAAGGTTTTATGGATTTAAGGTTTTAGGGTTTTACGGTTTAGGGTTTAGTGTTTTGGGTTTTAGGGTTTAGGATTTAAGGGTATTTGGGCATAGTGTTTTTTGGGTTTTAGGGCTTAAGGTTTAGGCTTTTAGGGTTTTAGGGGTTTAGGGTTAAGGGCTTTAGGGTTTTAGGGGTTTAGCAGTTATGGTTTAGGGTTTTAGGGTTTGAGGGTCTAGGGTTTAGGATTTTAGGATTTAGGGTTTAGGATTTAGGGTTTAGTATTTAGAGTTTTAGGGTTTGAGGGTTTAGGGTTTAGGGTTTTGGTGTTTTAGGGTTTTAGGGTTTCGGGTTAAGGGTTTGACGGTTTTAGGGTTTTAGGGTTTAGGGTTAGAGTTTAGGGTTTCGGGTTTAGGGTTTAGGTTTTAGGGTATTAGGGGTTTGGTTTAGGGTTTAGGGTTTAGGATTTTAAGTGTTTTAGGGTTTAGTTATTTAGGGTTTAGAGTTTTAGGGTTTTAGGGTTTAGGGTTTTAGGGTTTTATGCTTTTAGAGTTTTAGGGTTTAGAGATTAGGGTTTAGGGTTTAGGGTTTAGGTTTTAGGGTTTAGGGTTTAGGGTTTAGGGTTTTAGGATTTTAGGGGTTAGGATTTAGGGTTTTATGGGTTTAGAGTTTTAGGGTTTACGTTTTAGGGTTTTATTGTTTTAAAGGATTTACGGTTTTTGGGTTTTAGGGGTTTAGTGTTTAGGGTTTAGGGGTTAGGGTTTTAGGAATTTAGGATTTCAGGGTTTTAGGGTTTTAGGGTTTAGAGTTTAGTATTTAGGGTTAGGGTTTAGGATTTAGGGTTTTAATGTTCTAGGGTTTAAGGTTTTAGGGTTTAGGGCTTAGGGTTTAGCGTTTTAGGGGTTTAAGGTTAGGGTTTTAGGGTTTTTGGTTTTAGGGCTTACGGTTTTAGGGGTTTAGGATTTTAGGATTTAAGGTTTAGGGTTTTATTGTTTTAAGGGATTTACGGTTTTTGGTTTTTGAGTTTTAGGGTTTAGGGATTAGGTGTTAGGATTTAGGGTTTAGGGTTTACAGTTTTAGGATTTTAGGGTTTAGGGTTTTAGTGGTTTGTGGTTTAGGGTTTAGGGTTTAGGGTTTTAGGGTTTTAGGGTAGGGTTTAGGGTTTTGGGTGTTTAAACTCTAAACCCCTAAACCTCTAAACCCTTAACCGTAAAACCCTGAAACCTTTACCCCTAAACCCAAAACCTTAAATCGTAAAATCTAAACCCAAAGCCCTAAACCCTAAACCCTAAAACCCTAAAAGCTTAAAACCCAAAACCCTAAAACACTACACATCCTAAACCCTAAACCCTAAGACCCTAAAAACCCTAAAACCCTAAACCCTAAGCCCTAAACTATAAAACCCTAAACCCCTAAACCCTAAACTCTAAATTCCTAAAACCCTTAACCCTAAACCCTAAAACGCTAAAACTTGAAATCCTAAAATCTTAAAACCTTAAAACCCTAAAACTCGAAATCCTAAAACACTACATCCTAAACCCTAAACCCTAAAACCCTAAAACCGTAAACCCTAAACTATAAAACCCTAAACCCTAAACCCTCAAACCCTAAAATTCTAAGCCCTAAACCCTAAACACTAAACCATAAATCCTAAAATCCTAAAACCCTAAAATCCTAAACACGAAACCAAAAACCCTCAAACCCTAAACCCCTAAGCCCTAGACCCTAAAACCCTAAAACACTAAAACCTAAACCCTAAACCCAAAAACCCTACAACCCTTAACCCTAAACTCTAAAACCCTAAAACTCGAAACCATAAAACCCTAAAACCCTAGTAAACCCTAAAACTCTAATCCCTTAACCCTAAACACTAAACCCTAATTCCTAAAACCCTAAAACCCTAAATGCCAAACCCTAAAACCAAAAAAACCCTAAAACACTAAGTCCTAAACCCTAAATCCTAAAACCCTCAAACCCTTAACCCTAAACCCTAAAATCCTCAAACCCTTAACCCTAAACCCTAAAACCCTAAACCCTTAACACTAAACCCTAAACTCTAAACCCCTAAACCCTCAAACCCCTAAACACTAAACCGTAAACCCTAAACCCTAAACCCTAAACTCTAAAATCCTAAAACCCTAAACCCTAAACCCTAAAGCCTAAACCCTAAAACCTAAACCCGAAACCTTAAACTCTAAACCCTAAACCATAAAACCCTAAAAGCCTAAAACCCGAAACCCTAAAACACTACATCCTAAACCCTAAACCCTAAAACCCTAAAAAACCCTTTACCCTAAACCCTAAAATCCTATACCCTAAACCGTAACCCTAAACTTTAACCCTAAACCCTAAAACCCTAAACCCTAAACCCTAACCATAAACCCTAAACCCTAAACCCCAAACTGTAAAACCTTAAAATCCCAAAACCCTAGACCCTAAGCCCTAAACCCTAAACCCTAAAACCTAAACCCTAAATCCTAAACCCTAAACCCTAAACCCTAAAGCACAACATCCTAAACCCTAAACCCTAAAACCCTAAACCCTAAACCCTAAATCCTAAACCCTAAACTCTAAAACCCTAAACTCTAAAACCCTAAACCTTAAAACCCTAAAACCCTAAACCCTAAACCCTAAAACCGAAAACCCTCAGACCTTAAAACTCTAAACCCTAAACCCTAAAATCCTAAAACCCAAAACCCTAAACTCTAAAGACTAAACCCTAAACCCTAAAACCTAAACCCTAAACCATAAACCCTAAACCCAAAACACTAAAGCCCTAAAATTCCATAAAACCTTAAACCCTAAACTATAATCCCCAAAAACCCTAAACCCCTAAAACCCTAAAACCGTAAAACACTATACCCTAAAACCGTAAAATCCTAAAGCCTAAACCCTAAACCCTAAATCCTAAACCCTAAAACTATAAAACCCTAAACCCTAAACCCTAAACTCCTAAAATCCTAAACCCTAAACCCTAAACTCCTAAAACCCTAATGCAAAACCCTAAAACCATAAAACCCTAAACCCTAAACCCTAAAACCAACCCTAAACCCCTAAAACCCTAAACCACTAAAACCCTAAAACCCTAAACACCTTAACCCTAAAACCGTAAAACACTATACCCTAAAACCCTAAAATCCTAAAGCCTAAACACTAAAACTCCTAAAACCCTAAACCCTAAACCCTAAACTCCTAAAACCCTAAATGCAAAAATCCTAAAACCATAAAACCCTAAACCCTAAACCCTAAACCGTTAAAACCCTAAACCCTAAACACTAAACCCCTAAAACCCTAAAACCCTAAGCCCTAAACCCAATACCATAAAACACTATACCCTAAAGGCCAAAAACCCTAAACCCTAGACCCTAAAACCCTAAAACCATAAAACCCTAAACCCTAAACGTAAAATCCTAAAACCATAAAACCATAAAACATAAAATCTAAAGCCCAAACCCCTAACCCCTAAAACCCTAAACCCAAAACTCGAAAACCCTAAAATCCCAAAACCATAAACTCTAAGCACTAAACCCAAAACCCTCAAACCTAAGCCCTAAACCCTAAACCCTAAACCCTAAACACTAAAACCCTAAACTCCTTAAACCCTAAAACCCTTAACACTAAACCCTAAACTCTAAACCCTAAACCCTAAGCCCTAAACCATCAACCCTAAACTCTAAAACCCTAAACCCCTAAACCCTAATCCCAAAAACCCTAAAATCCTTTACCCTAAACCCTAAAACCCTAAAACCCAAAACCCTAAAACCCTAAAACCCTAAAACCCTAAACCCTAAACCCTCAAACCCTAAACCCTCAAACCCTAAAACTCTAAACCCTAAACCCTAAACCCTAAACCTAAACCCTAAACCCTAAACCCCAAACTCTAAAACCGTAAAATCCCAAAACCCTCGAACCTAAACCCTAAGCCCTAAAACCTAAACCCTAAATCCTAAACCCTAAACCCTAAACCATAAAACCCTAAAACCCTAAACCCTAAACCCTAAACCCTAAACCCTAAACCCCTAAAACCCTAAAATCTAAACCCCTAAAACCCTAAGCCCTAGACCCTAAAATCGTAAAACACTATACCCTAAAACTCTAAAACCCTAAACCCTAAGCCCTAAAACCATAAAACCCTACATGTTTTATGGGTTCTAGGGTTTAGGGGTTTAGAGTTTTAGGGGTTTAGGGTTAGAGTTTTAGGATTTTAGGGTTTAGGGTTTAGGATTTTATGGGTTTAGAGTTTTAAGGTTTACGGTTTAGGGTTTTATTGTTTGAGGGATTTACGGTTTTTGGATTTTGGGTTTTAGGGGTTAGGGTTTTAGGGTTTAGGGTTTAAGGTTTAGGGTTTTAGGATTTTAGGGTTTTAGTGTTTAGGGTTTAGGGTTTGGGGTTTAGGTTTTAGGGTTTAGGGTTTAGTGTTTAGTGTTTAGGGTTTTGGGATTTTCGGGTTTTTGAGTTTTGGGTTTAGGGTTTTACGGGTTAGGCGTTTAGGGTTTAGGGTTTATATTTTATGGTTTTAGGGTTTTAGGATTTTACGGTTTATGGGTTAGGATTTTATGGTTTTAGGGTTTTAGTGTTTAGGGTTTAGGGTTTTAGGGTTTTAGGGTATAGTGTTTTACGGTATTGAGTTTAAGGCTTAGGGTTTTAGGGGTTTAGGGGTTTAGTGTTTAGGGTTTAAGGTTTTAAGGGTTTAGGGTTTAGGGTTCAGGGTTTTAGGGTTTTAGGGTTTTTGCATTTAGGGTTTTAGGAGTTTAGGGTTTAGGGTTTAGGGTTTTAGGAGATTAGGGTTCAGGGTTTAGGGTTTTAGGACTTTAGGGTATAGTGTTTTACGGTTTTAGGGTTAAGGTGTTTAGGGTCTAGGTTTTAGGGCTTTAGGGTTTTAGTGGTTTAGGGTTTTAGGGGTTTAGGGTTTGGGGTTTTAGGGTTTAGGGTTTGGGGTTTTATAGTTTTAGGGTTTTTGCATTTAGGGTTTTAGGAGTTTAGGGTTTAGGGTTTAGGGTTTTAGGAGTTTAGGGTTTGGGGTTTAGGGTTTAGGGTTTAGGGTTTTAGGGTTTAGGGTGTCAGGGTCTAGGCTTTAGGATTTTAGGGTTTTAGGGTATAGTGTTTTACGGTTTTAGGGTTAAGGTGTTTACGGTTTAGGATTTTAGGGGATTAGAGTTTAGGGTTTAGAGTTTTTGGGTTTTAGGATTTAGGGTTTAGTGTTTTGGGTTTAGGGTTTAGAGTTTTAAGGTCTGAGGGTTTTGGATTTTAGTGTTTAGGGTTTAGGGTTTTAGGGTTTATGGTTTTAGAGTTTAGGGTTTAGGGTTTTAGAGTTTAGGGTGTAGGGTTTAGGGTTTAGGATTTAGGGTTTAGGGTTTAGGGTTTTAGGGTTTAGGGTTAAGGATGTTGTGTTTTAGAGTTTCGAGTTTTAGGGTTTTATGGTTTAGGGTTTAGGGTTTAGGATTTAGGGTTTAGGTTTTAGGGTTTAGGGTTTAGGGTCTAGGGTTTTGGGATTTTAAGGTTTTAGAGTTTGGGGTTTAGGGTTTAGGGTTGGGGTTTAGGTTTAGGGTTGGGGTTTAGGATTTAGGATTTTTGGGTTTAGGGTTAAACGTTTTAGGGTTTAGGGTAAAGGGTTTTTTAGGTTTTAGGGTTTAGGGTGTAGTGTTTTCGGGTTTCAGATTTTTAGGCTTTTAGGGTTTTATGGTTTAGGGTTTAGGGTTCAGGGTTTAGGGTTTTCGGATTTTAGGGTCTTTGAGTTTAGGGTTTAGGGTTTAGGGTTTAGTGTTTAGGGTTTAGGGTTAAGGGTTTTAGGGTTTTAGGGTTGAGGGTTTAGGGGTTTATGTAATAGCCCGGAATTTTTTAAATCAATATATATGTGGCTATTATTCATTTTAATGATGGAAATTAGGAATTTTGATGGAATAGATGTTAAGTGGATCAAAATTTGGGGCAAAGGCCCAAGTATGGTCCAATGGACCATGGGCTGGATGAAACTTATTTAATTGGTCAAAAATGATTAATTGGGTCAAGATGGTTAAGCCCTAAGGTAAATGGGTAGGAAATAAATTTAATTGGGCCATGGGTCCAATGGTAACCCAATTGGTTGGAATAGATTGAATTAGAATTAAACCACCTAAGTTAGTGATGAAATAATCAAGATGGCATGACCAAGTGGGGCCCACATCCACCTCACCAAGTGAGGTGGCATGTGGACCAAGGATTGGTGGGGCCGGCCACCATGGTTGACTTGGTCAACAATGGGTGGATTTCATGGAAGAAATTTAATGGAATTAAGTTAAATAGGAATTAATTAACCTAAGTAATGATCCAATTAACTAATTAATTAATCTAATCAAATGGTGGTCAAATAGTCAAAGTTGGAAGACCAAAACCACTCTAAGAAACACAAACCACTTCAGACAAACACAAAATAAACCATGTGCTTAAGGTGGTGGTTTTATCCCAACCATCACCATTAAACACATTAACCCATGTGTGGTAGGTGGGGGACCTAATGATGAAGTTTAACAACCAAGAAATGAGATGACTTTTCATCTCATTCTCTCCATTCCATCTAACTCTTTCACTCTCTCCCTCTCTTGCCCTCTCAAAAATCGTCCCTCACACACCCAAGGAAGAGAGGAAGAAAACTAAGAAAAAGAAGAAAACTAAGGAAGAAGAAGGAGAAAAGCTTAGAGAAGGAGAAAAGCCCAAGGCTTGGCCCTCCACCTCAAGACAAAGACCTTGAGACATCTTTCTCATCTCCATCCTCTCCCTCTCTCAAATCTAACCCTACCTTAGCCAAACCCAAACCTTGGAGACTCCACCTTGATCAAGCATCTTAATCCAAAGATCAAGGAGAGCAAGAGAAGAGAAGGGTAAGGAGATCAAGAAGAGAAAGAAAAGTCGGAGGAGTCGTCGGATTGTAAGTAATTTTTAAACAAGAATTCTACATTTTTTTTAGGGTTAAGAAGAGATTATGGAATCCATTTCTTGGATTTAGTGGTGGCCAAAACATCATAGGCCTTGGATCTCAAATCCATCCAATGGAAGGATGAGAAATGGGCAAAATGGGCAAACCCTAAATGGGAGAGATAGATTAAGAAAAATAAATGGATATTAAGGACACTATGTATGTAGATTTAATTAAACATGGAAGTATGATTTTGAAGAATGGAAACCATGGAAAATGATTAATGGTTTTAAAGATTTTGAATATTTAAATGTTAGTGATTTTGTAAAGGGGTTTCAAATGAGAGAATCATGGGAGATGAAAATGATTTTAATGGCCTAAAAAAGAATGGTATATGGGGATGAACCCTATGGTGGTGTAATGATGGTTGTAAATGGGTTTAAAAGGATGAAAAATATGGAGTAGGTGTTATTAAATTGGAGGCTTAAAATGATCAAATGGTTGTAATTTTAAAGGGATCTTAGTGAAGAAAAGCATGGTAGGTGATTAAATGATTTTTAATGGTTTTTTTTTTAGTGAATGGAAACCATGGAATATGATTCATGATTTTTAATATTTTAAATGATTAAATGTAAGTAATTTTTAAAGGGGCTTTTATGATGAAATTCATGGAAGAGGTAAATGGTTTGTATGGCCTTGAAAGGGATGGGAATGAAACATGAACCATGGGTTCAGGGGTGTTGTGTTGTAAATTTAAATCGATTTTAAAGTATGATATGTAATGTTTAAAGGGGTTGATTTTAATGATGCTAAGACATGAGTGGTAAGCCATTAAGGGATCTAAATGTGAATGATGTTTATGGCCTCAAAAGGCATGAATGGATAATGGACTCAATGTGGTTTAGATGCATGATGTAAATCCCATGGGAAGATTTGACGAATTGGGTATTTTGGAACCATGAAATGAATAGAGAACATGGTTAAGTTAATGAAATTAATGTGGTTAAAATGCATAATGTAAATCCTCTCATGGGAGGGTTTGTAGTAGATTCAAAAAGTGCCAAAGGATTCAAGGAAAATGGGGAACAACACATCATGGGTTCGGCCATGGTGTATGGCCGAACCCATGACCCACTTGTAGGTCATTCTATGGGCTAAAATTAGAATTATGTATGTGATTAAATTAATGGAAATGAGGCTAAGTTAAGGGCCGATTTTTGATAATATTGTTACATGGTTAATGGTCATTAATGGATCTAAGTGAATGGATCAATTATGAACTTGGACTTAGACATTTTTATGATGACCTTAGGAGTGTTCTATGAAACCTAGGGTGGCTGGATTTTAAACTCACAAATTAAAAATAATGAATGGATTAAATGGGACCCACAAACCTAGTTAGTGAGGTTCGGCCATGGTGTATGGCCGAACCCCACTAAGGTATGATTTATGGCTTAAAACTAGTTAAAAACATGGACTGATTATTCGTATATAATAAGGTATCGGATATCGCAAGCGGTACGCGTATCGATGATCGGATTATCGGACGGAAACGAAAAAGAACGCTAGTCGGTATTCGGTAGGATTCCTACTTATTTGTAAGCCGTGGATTATGTGTTATATGTTGGCTTCTTTAATTTATTTTGATAATTATGTGATTGGTATTATGATGGGTTTTAAGGTTATGAATGATATGTTAATACTATAAATTCTATTTTAATGTTATGCATTATATGTTAAGGCTATGTATTATATATTAAGGTTATGAA
>CM039087.1:35887087-36038746 GCA_022113865.1 Chimonanthus praecox
AAAACCCTAAACCCTAAACACCTTAACCCTTAAACCGTAAAACACTATACCCTAAAACCCTAAAATCCTAGAGCCTAGACCCTGAAACCCTAAAATCCTAAAACCATAAAACCTTAAACCCTAAACCCCAAACCCTAAACTCCTAAAACCCTAAACCCTCAACTCCTAAAACCGAAAATGCAAAAACCCCAAACCCTACACCCTAATCTCCTAAAACCCTAAACCCTAAACCCTAAACTCCTAAAACCCTAAATGCAAAAACCCTAAAACCATAAAACCCTAAACCCTAAACCCTTAAAACCCTAAACCCTAAATTTTAAACCCCTAAAACCCTAAGCCCTAAACCTAATACCGTAAAACACTATACCCTAAAGCCCTAAAACCCTTAACCCTAAACCCTACATCCTAAACCCTAAACCCTACATCCTAAACTCAAAAACCCTAAACCCTAAACTCTAAAACCCTAAACCCTAAAACCCTAAAACCCTAAACCCTAAACCCTAAACCCTAAAACCCAAAACGATCAGACCTTAAAACTCCAAACCCTAAGCCCTAAAACCCTAATACCCTAAACCCTAAACTCTAAACACTAAACCCTAAACCCTAAAACCTAAACCCTAAACCCTAAACCCTAAACCCTAAACCCTAAACACTAAAACCCTAAATCCCCTAAGACCCTAAACCCTAAAGTCTAATCCCCTAAAACCCTAAACCCCTAAACTCCTAAAACCCTAAACCCTAAACCCTAAACACCTTAACCCTAAAACCGTAAAACACTATACCCTAAAACCCTAAAATCCTAAAGTCTAAACCCTAAAACCCTAAACCCTAAACCCTAAAACCATAAAACCCGAAATCCTAAACCATAAACCCTAAACACCTAAAACCCTGAACCCTAAACCCTAAACTCCTAAAACCCTAAATGCAAAAACCCTAAAACCCTAAAACCCTAAACCCTAAAACCCCAAAACCTAAACCCCTAAAACCCTAAACCCTAAACCCTAAACACCTTAACCCTAAAACCGTAAAACACTATACCCTAAAGCCCTAAAATCCTAAAGCCTAAATACTAAAACCCTAAAACCCTAAAATCCTAAACCCTAAACCGTAAACCCTAAACTCCTAAAACCCTAAACCCTAAACCCTAAACTCTAAAACCCTAAACCCTAAACCCTAAACTCCTAAAACCTAAATGCAAAAACCCTAAAACCATAAAACCTTAAATCCTCAACCCTTAAAACCCTAAACCCTAAACACTAAACCTCTAAAACCCTAAAACCTTAAGCCCTAAACCCAATACCGTAAAACACTATACCCTAAAGCCCAAAAACCCTAAACCCTAAACCCTAAACCCTAAACACTGAAACCCTAAAGCCATAAAACCCTAAACCCTAAACCGTAAATCCTAAAATCCTAAAACCATAAAACATAAAACCTAAAGCCTAAACCCCTAGCCCCTAAAACCCTAAACCCAAAACTCGAAAACCCTATAATCCCAAAACCCCAAACTCTAAACACTGAACCCTAAACCCTAAAACATAAACCCTAAACCCTAAACCCTAACACTAAAAGCCTAAAATCCCCTAAAACCCTAAAAACTTAAACCCTAAACTCAAATCCCCTAAAACCCTAAACCCCTAAAACCCTAAAACCCTAAACACCTTAACCCTAAAACCGTAAAACACTATACCCTAAAACCCAAAAATCCTAAAGCCTAAACCCTAAAACCCTGAAACCATAAAACCCTAAACCCTAAACCCTAAACTCCTAAAACCCTAAATGCAAAAACCCTAAAACCCTAAACCCTAAACTTTAAAACCCAAAACCCTAAACCCCTAAAACCCTAAAACCCTAAAGCCCTAAACCCTAAAACCCTAAAACCATAAAACCCTAAACCCTAAACACTAATACCCTAAAATCCTTACACCCTAAACCCTAAAACCCTTAACACTAAACCCTAAAACCCTAAACCCTAAACTCTAAACCCTAAACCCTAAACCATAAACCCTAAACCATCAACCCTAAACTCTAAAACCCTAAACCCCTAAACCATAATCCCAAAAACCCTAAAATCCTTTACCCAAAACCCTAAAACCCTAAAACCCTAAAACCCAAAACCATAAAACCCTAAAACCCTAAACCCTAAAACCCTAAACCCTCAAACCCTAAAACTCTAAACCCTAAACCCTAAACCCTAAACCCTAAACCCTAAACTCTAAAACCCTAAAATCCCAAAACCCTAGACCCTAAACCTTAAACCCTAGACCACAAAAACTCTAAACCCCAAAAACCCTAAACCCTAAAACCCTAAAACCCTAAACCCTAAACCCCTAAAACCCTAAACCCTAAACCCTAAAACCCCAAAACCTAAAACCCCAAACCCCTAAACCCTATAACCGTAAACCCTAAACCCTAAACTCTAAAACCGTAAAACCCTAAAACCCTATAACCCTAAACCCTAAACCCTAAATCCATAAAGCCCTAAAACCCTAAGATTTTATGGTTTAGGATTATGTTTTATGGTTTTAGGGTTTTAAGATTTTACGGTTTAGGGGTTAGGATTTTATGTTTTTAGGGTTTTAGGATTTAGGGTTTAGGATTTTAGGGTTTTAGGGTATAGTGTTTTACGGTATTGGGTTTAGGGCTTAGGGTTTTAGGGTTTTAGGGGTCTAGTGTTTAGGGTTTAGGATTTTAAGGGTTTAGGGTTTTAGGCTTTAGGGTTTAGGGTTTTATGCTTTTAGGGTTTTTGCAGTTAGGGTTTTAGGAGTTTAGGGTTTAGGGTTTAGTGTTTTAGGGGTTTAGGGTCTAGGGTTTTATGATTTTAGGGTTTTAGGGTTCTGGGTTTAGGGTTTTAGGGTTTAGGCTTTAGGATTTCAGGGTTTTAGGGTATAGTGTTTTACGGTTTTAGGGTTAAGGTGTTTAGGGTTTTAGGGTTTAGGGTTAAGGATTTTAGGGTTTAGGGTTTCGGATGTTGTGTTTTAGAGTTTCAGGTTTTAGGGTTTTAGGGTTTAGGGTTTAGGTTTTAGGGTTTAGGGTCTAGGGTTTTGGGATTTTAGGGTTTTAGAGTTTGGGGTTTTGGGTTTAGGGTTTAGGATTTAGTGTTTAGGGTTTAGGGTTTAGAGTTTTCGGGTTTGAGAGTTTAGGGTTTTAGGGTTTAGCGTCTAGCGTTTTAGGGTTTTATGATTTTGGGTTTTAAGGTTTTATGAATTTTGGTTTTAGGGTTTTAGGGTTTAGAGTGAAGGGTTTTAGGGTTTTTGGGATTAGGGTTTAGGGGTTTAGGGTTTTAGAGTTTAGGGTTGATGGTTTAGGGTTTAGGGTTTAGAGTTTAGGGTTGAGGGTTTTAGGGTTTAGTATTAAGGGTTTTAGGATTTAGGGTTTAGGGTTTAGGGTTTAAGGATTTTAGGGTTTTAGTGTTTAGGGTTTAGAGTTTAGGGTTTAGGATTTAGGTTTTAGGGTTTATCGTTTAGTGTTTAGAGCTTATGGTTTTGGGATTTTAGGGTTTTCGAGTTTTGGGTTTAGGGTTTTAGGGGTTAGGGATTTAGGTTTTATGTTTTATGGTTTTAGGGCTTTAGGATTTTACGGATTAGGGTTTAGGGTTTTATAGTTTTAGGGTTTTAGGGTTTAGGGTTTAGGGGTTTAGGGCTTTAGGGTACAGTGTTTTACGGTATTGGGTTTAGGGCTTAGGGTTTTGGGGGTTTAGAATTTAGTGTTTAGGGTTTTAAGGGTTTAGGGTTTAGGGTTTAGGGTTTTATGGTTTTAAAGTTTTTGCATTTAGGGTTTTAGGAGTTTAGGGTTTAGGGTTTAGGGTTTAGGGTTTTAGGATATTAGGGTGTAGGGTTTAGGGTTTTTGCATTTACGGTTTTAGGTGTTTAGGGTTTTAGGAGTTTAGGGTTTAGGGTTTAGGGTTTAGGGTTTTATGGTTTTAGGGTTTAAGGGCTTAGGGTTTAGGGTTTCAGGGTCTAGGCTTTAGGATTTTACGGTTTTAGGGTATAGTGTTTTACGGTTTTAGGGTTAAGGTGTTTAGGGTTTAGGGTTTTAGGGTTTTAGGGGTTTAGGGTTTTAGGGGATTAGAGTTTAGGGTTTAGGGTTTTTGGGTTTTAGGATTTAGGGTTTAGTGCTTAGGGTTTAGAGTTTTAGGGTTTTAGGGTTTATGGTTTAGGGTTTTAGGGTTTTAGGGTTTATGGTTTGAGTTTAGGGTTTAGGGTTTTAGAGTTTAGGGTTTAGGGTTTAGGGTTTAGGGTTTAGGATTTAGGGTTTAGGGTTTAGGGTTTAGGGTTTAGGGTTTAGGGTTTAGGGTTTTAGGGTTTAGTGTTAATGGTTTTAGGGTTTAGGGTTTAAGATGTTGTGTTTTAGGGTTTCGCGGGTTTTAGGGTTTTATGGTTTAGGGTTTAGGGTTTAAGGTTTAGGATTTAGGGTTTAGGTTTTAGGGTTTAGGGTTTAGGTGTTAGGGTTTAGGGTTTAGGGTCTTGGGTTTTGGGATTTTAAGGTTTTTAGGGTTTAGGATTTAGGGTTAGGGTTTAGGGTTTAGGGTTTTAGGGTTTAGGGTTAAAGGTTTTAGGGTTAGGGTTTAGGGTTTTGGATTTTAGGGTGAGGGTTTAGGGTTTTGGGTTTTAGGGTTTAGGGTAAAGGGTTTTTTAGGGTTTAGGGTTTAGGATGTAGTGTTTTCGGGTTTCGGGTTTTAGGCTTTTAGGGTTTTGTGGTTTAGGGTTTAGGGTTTAGGGTTTAAGGTTTTGTGTTTACGTTTTAAGGTTTAGGGTTTAGGGTTTAGGGTTTAGGGTTTAGGGTTCAGGGTTTAGGGTTTTCTGATTTTAGGGTTTTAGAGTTTAGGGTTTAGGTTTTAGGGATTTAGGGTTTAGGGTTTTATGGTTTTAGGTTTTTAGGGTTTTAGTGTTTTAGGGTTTTAGTGTTTAGGGACTTTATATGGTTTTAGGGATCCGGGTTTTAGGGTTTTAGCGTTTAGGGTCTGTGGGTTAAAGGTAATAGGGTTTTAGGTTTTTAGGGTTTAGGTTTTACGGTTTTAGGGTTTTAGGGTTTAGGGTTTAGGGTTTGCGGTTTAGGTTTGAGGGTTTTATGGTTTTATGGTTTTAGGGTTTAGGGTTTACGGTTTAGGGTTTTATTGTTTTAGGGTTTAGGGTTAGGGTTTAGGGTTTAGGGTTTAGGGTTTTAGGGTTTCAGGGATTTAGAGTTTCAGAGTTTTAGCATTTTACGTTTTAGGGTTTAGGGTTTTAGGGTTTAAGGTTTAGGTTTTAGGGTTAGGATTTTAGGGTTTAGGGTTTAGTGGGTTTACAGTTTTAGGGTTTACAGTTTTAGGGTTTTATGTTTTAGGGTCTTAGGGTTTTAGGGTTTAGTGTTTAGGGTTTAGGGTTATGGTTTAGGGGTTTGGATTTAGGGTTCTAGGGTTTAGGGTTTTAGGGTATATGGTTTTAGGGTTTAGGTATTAGGGATTTAGGGTTTAGGGTTTACGGTTTTATGGTTTTTGATTTTTTGGGTTTTAGGGTTAGGGTTTTAGGGTTTTAGGGTTTCGGGTTTTAAGGTTTTAGGGTTTTAGGGTTGAAGGGTCTGGTGTTTTGTGGATTTAAGGTAATAGGCTTTTAGCGTTTTAGGGTTTAGGATTTACGGTTTTAGGGTTTTAGGGTTTAGGATAACCGACTCAGAACAGCAAGGAAAACCGACTGAGTCGACTTGGCACTCGACCGAGCGACTCAGTAGCTCTGCTGAGTCGGGGGAAAGGGGGAAAAAATTAAGGGAAATCCAATAAAGGGGGAAGAAGAAGGAAAAGAAAGGAAATCGTGGGAAAAACAGAGAAATTGAAGAAGGGAAACCAATGAAAATCGAGTAAGGGAAGGAAATCTAAGAAAGAAAAAAGAAAAGAAGGGGAAAACATGAAGAAATCTTGAAAAATCGAAGAGAAGGAGAAGAGAAAATTTGGGGAAAAAAAGAGATAGGCCAGTCGGAGGTAGAGAAGAGAGAAAGAAGAAAACCGAGAGAGGAAGAAGGAAACCGAGAGAGGGAGAAGAAAACCGAGAGAGAGAGGGAAAAAGGAGGAGAAACTCACTGTGATTCGGGAGAAGAAGAAGAAGAAGGAGGAGAAGACCATCACTGGGGGGGGGAGAAGAGAGAAGAGTGGCGGCACTGTAGCGTGACAGCTACAGTGTCGCGAAAAGGGGAGTTAAAAGGAATAGGGTTTAGGGTTTTGCTGCTTTTTTTTTTGGAAGAGAATGAAAAACTCGAAGGAATAATCCGAAAGATCTCGGGCGAGAAAATGTGTGACTTTTGAACAAATTTTCATGACAAACACGCAATAATTATAAAATTACCAAAATACCCCTTCAAGTTCCCGAACTCGAAAACAGGTAAACTGGGCCCCCATGGCACCCACACTCTCTTCACTGATACCAAGGTCCCTAAAACAACTCAGATATCCGAAAATCTCTTCAAAAATTTAGGAAAATCGGGATGGGTCATTACAACACTACCCCTTTAAAGGAATTCGTTCTCGAATTTCAAATTGAACTCATACCTCTAGTCTCAAATAAGGCTGGAAACTGTTTCCTCATCGTTGCCTCATTTTCCCAAATAAGAGTCTGCCTGCCTTTGCGTTGCCAAACTACTAAAACCAAGCGAGTGGTCTTGCCACGATGCCTCTGCTCTCTAGAACCCTCGATCTGCACTGGCCCTTCCTCATAGGTAACATCCTCGTTGATTTCCACGTCTTCTAAGTTAATCACGTGCGACAGATCTTGATGATACTTCCAGAGCATTGAAACATGGAAGACGTTATGCACTCGGGCGAGACTCGGAGGAAGTGCAAGTCTATAAGCCACTTCCCCGATCCTCTCTACCACCTCAAACGGACAGACATAACGAGGCGACAACTTCCCTCGCTGCCCAAACCTCTGAATCCCATGACGGGGTGAAACTCGAAGGAAGACACGGTCTCCAACGGTAAACTCAAGCGCCCTCCTCTGAGATGGGCGTAACTCTTTTGTTGACTCTGGGCAGTCAACAACCTCTGCCTGATCTGTCTCACCTGCTCAGTAGTCTCCCGGATCATCTCCGGTCCTGACATCATTGTACCACTAGCCTCTGCCCAACACAAGGGTGATCTGCACGGCCTGCCATACAAGGCCTCATGTGGTGCCATCATGATACTGGACTGATAACTGTTGTTGTAAACAAACTCAACCAAATGTAAATGGCTTTCCCAACTACCACCATAATCCAAAACACAAGCTCGGAGCATATCCTCTAAGATCTGAATGGTTTGCTCTGATTGACCATCTGTCTGGGGGTGGAAAGCTGTACTGAAACATAACTGCTTGCCTAACTCTTGCTGCAAGCTCTGCCAGAACCGAGAGACAAACCTCGGGTCCCGATCCAAAACAATTGACTTAGGCACACCATGTAGTCTGACAGTGTCCGTCAAATATATCTGACTCAAAGTCTCAAGAGAATCAGTTGTCTTTATACCAATAAAATGGGCTGACTTAGTCAATCGATCCACTATGACCGACACTGCATCATGCTTCCGAGAAGACTTCAGTAAACCAGTCACGAAATCCATAGTGATGTGGTCCCACTTCCAATCGGGAACCGGAAGAGGTTGCAACTTGCCAACAGGTCTCAAGTGTTCTACTTTGACTTGTTTACAAATCAAACAGTGGGTCACAAACTCGGTTACTGCTCTCTTCATACTCCTCCACCAGAATTGTTGACGCAAGTCATGATACATCTTTGTACAGCCCGGATGTACAGCGAACCTGGAGTGGTGAAAGTGTCATAATACCTCCTTGCGACACTGCTCTGATAAGGGTACAAAAAACCTACCCTGAAAGGTCAAACCACCATCTCGTCTAATAGACCATCCAAAAGGTCCATTGCCACTGGCCACAGCGTTCCTCAAAGCGACGTACCTCTCATCCGTTTGTTAAGCTCTCAAAACTCTAGCGTAAATCCCTGGCTGAACAACCATGCTACAAAGTCTAGATGCTCTGTAATCGCCGATCAAACTTGACAAGGCCGCTCTCCTACGACTCAAGGCATCTGCAACTATGTTCGCCTTACCCGGACGCTAAGATAACACGAAGTCGTAATCACCAAGGTATTCCACCCACCGTCTTTGTCTCATATTCAGCTCTTTCTGTGTGAATAGATACTTTAGGATATGGTGATCTGAGAAAACTTTGAACCTCTCCCCATATAAGTAATGTCTCCAGACCTTAAGCGCAAAAACTACAGCCGCCAACTCCAAGTCATGAGTAGGATAATTTTGTTCAGGAGTCTTAAGTTGTCTTGAACCGTAAGCTACCACCTTTCCATCCTGCATCAAAACACAATGCAAACCATCACCGCATGCATCACAGTAGACCGCATAACCACAACCCCTCTCTGGCACTATCAACACTGGAGTGTTAGTCAAACTCTTCTTCAATCTCTGGAAGGTTGTCTCACAGGCTTCGTCCCAAATGAATTGCACATCTTTACTGGTCAACCTTATCATGCGTGTGGCAATCTTGGAGAAATCCTTGATGAACCGTTTGTAGTAGCCCGCAAGACCCAAAAAGCTGGGGATCTCGGTCACACTTTGTGGCCTCTCCCAACTCAGAACAACCTCAACTTTAGCTGGATCCACGGCCACACCGTCAGCTGACACACGTGTCCAAGAAACTGAACCTCTGGTAACCAAAACTCACACTTGTTGTACTTCGCATAAAGCTTGTGATCCCTCAAGACTCCGAGTACTGTCTTCAGATGTTGCTCATGGCCTTCCTCCGATGCTGAATATATCAAAATGTCGTCGATGAACACCACTACAAACCGCCTGAAAATTCTGTTCATCAGGCCCATGAACGTAGCCGGGGCATTAGTCACCCCAAAAGGCATCACCACGCACTCAAAAAGTCCAAAATGAGTGCGGAAAGCAGTCTTCTCAATATCACACTCTCGTACCCTCACTTGATGGTAACCTGAATGAAGGTCTATCTTGGAGAAGCATTTAGACCCTCTCAACTGGTCAAACAGATCATCAATTCTTGGCAAATGATACTTGTTCTTCACTGTAACTTTGTTCAATTGCCGATAGTCGATGCACAATCTCATGGAGCCATCTTTTT
This sequence comes from Chimonanthus praecox, assembly GCA_022113865.1. Classification (NCBI taxonomy): domain Eukaryota; kingdom Viridiplantae; phylum Streptophyta; class Magnoliopsida; order Laurales; family Calycanthaceae; genus Chimonanthus; species Chimonanthus praecox. The sequence continues at coordinate 35,896,201 of CM039087.1, forward strand.
TCTTGGTAAACAACGCTGGTGCACCCCAAGATGAAGTGCTATGCCGAATGAAGCCAAGGGTCTCTAGCTCCTTGAGCTGTCTCTCCAATTCCAAAGTCTCTGCTGGTGCCATCTGATAAGGAGTGATGGTGATGGGTGACGTACCTGGTAGCAGGTCAATAACAAACTCCACGTCTTGGCGTGGTGGTAAACCAGGGAGAGTCTCTGGAAAAACGTCTGGAAACTCTTGAACCACGCGAGGCATCTCGACTCCTGCTGGCCCCGAACCTTCCCAACTCAAACTCGCCACCAAACTGCACAACTCCTCCTTTTGGACTGAAGGCTGGGCTAAGCTTCTCAACGGACACATCACCGGTGAGTGTACGACCCGCTACTCGCCTATGATAACAGTCCAAGGTGACCTGATGGAAGGACAACCAGTCCATCCCCAAGATGACGTCAAAACCTGACATCTCTAAAACCCACAGATCTCCCACACACCTCCAATGGTCAAAGCACACGACCGACAAATCTGATCTACGACTTCTGTCACCTCCAATGGTGTACTAACAGAGATAGGGGCCCTTGCCAGTTCTACCACTAAACCAGAACTAACAGCAAAACTCAAGGCAATAAAGGAGTGTGAAGCACCAGAATCAAATAAAACTCTACACCACGCTGAAGGACTAACATACCCTGCATCACTGCCGGAGATGCATACTCCTCTGCCTGCTGGACGATGGCGTAAGCTCTGCCACGGCTTACTGGTCCAGGTCTGCCACGACCTCTGCCTCTTTGAGGAGGTGCTGCGCCTAGGCCCGTGGGGGCTCCGGGTGTCACCTGCACATGAGTGGGGGCTGGCATGATCGCTCGCTGGGGTACCACCGCTACGGCCTGACCTCTGCCCTGAGGACAATCTCTGGTAAAATACCCTGCCCCACCCACAAGTGTAGCACTGAAGGCCCCGAGCTTGGCCTTGAACTTGTCCCTGAAGATGAGGACAATCCCTCCTAGTGTGGCCTGCCTGCTGACAGTGGAAACACACATACTGCCTGGGCTGGTCACCTGACACTGGCACAGTCTAAACCTGCTGAGATGGGCCTAAAGGTAACCTCTGACTGGAGTGGATGGGAGGCCACTTCCTCTTCTTATCAAAACCTCTGCTCTGCCCAGGGGCAAAAATTGACGTCGGTTGATAAACCATCCCACTGCTCCGAAAGGCGATGCTCTCTGCCAAGAATGCCCTCTGTACCACTTCAGTATAAGTAGTGCTCCTCGCAGTAACCACACATTGGCGACTACTGGGTAAAGGCCTTGCTCAAAACGGTGTGCTTTCAATAGATCAGTCGCAATCATTCTGGCACGAAGCGGTATAACTCAAAGAACTTGGCCTCATACTGAATAACTGTGTCATCACCCTGTATTAGGCTGGCGAACTCAATGCTCTTAGCTTCCTTGACCACCGATGGAAAATACTTAGCTAGAAACACTTGAATAAAGATGTCCCAATCCCTCAAGGTTGTGGCTCGGAGGGGCTCCTGAGTCCACCAACGGGCTGCCTCTCCCGTGAGGTGATGTGCGGCCAAGGTCACCCGCATGTCTCCCTCCCTGACGGCCAGCGTATCTAGGAGATTGCCGGTCACATCAATCCAATCCTCTGCTGCAATCGGGTCAGGCCCTCCTCTGAACACACGGGGGTAATGGCGCTTAAACTCCCTCAATGCGACCATCTCCGTAGTCTCGCGGTAGACCTCGCCAGGTGGAGGTGGTGGCGGAGGTGGTGGTGGAGGGGACGGAGGTGGAGGTGTAGGCGTAGGCAGAGGAGGTGCTGCCTGCCGCTCCAACAAGGCCTGTACAGTCCTCTCCACCGTCCTCTCCATGGCTCTCTCAAAGTTGGTCACCATCCCAGTCAACATCTCCATCAGTTGTCCCTGATTGATGGGCTCCTGCACAGATCTGGGTCTCAAAGCTGACGTCTCTGCCGAGCTCTCCAGTCCACCCTGAACCACTAGTCCCTCCCTGCTGGAGGAACCCTAGTCGTACAGGCATCGCCGTTGCCATGGCCTCCCCAATTCGAACGGGTGTTGTATCTCGACATTGCCTGTTCCATACTGAAGGTCAGACACCATAACATGCGGAAATCCAAAATAGTACGTATCTCAACATACTATTTCAAGGGATGCGTACTAGGTACATCACACAAACTTAGAATATCTACGTGTTACCCAAGAACCCGGTTCCATCTGCCCCACCGCACAGGGGATGAATTTAATTTCTAGTTGTCATCTCGTCCATCTCTAACGTATGCACAGTCCGAGAGTTGAACCGTGCTCTGATACCAACTGTAACGCCTCATCCCGTTACGGGCTCGTTATCACCGAAAAACCTCAAAAAGTTACAAAAGACAGATATCGGGTACAAGAATAGCAGCAAATTTTTTTTTGAAGCAAGGTAACTACTTCCCGTCCAACAACCCACAAGTTCAAAACTAGAATAAACACAACGAACCACAAATGTAACTGATCAACAGGTTATACAATCATCCAAACAAACATGTGATTGAAACTATATAACTAAAGTTCTCAAACATCTAACAAAGCATAAACAACAGCTTTTATTCTCTACTACTCCTCTCCTAGTACTTGCTCAAGAGGCCCGCCTAGCCCCTCCGCCATCGGGGCACCTGAAAGGTAAGGGATGAGCAAAACAGCCCAGCGAAAGAACATATCACATTTTAACAAGATAGATATAGATCACATATGAAATGGCATTAAATATCACAAGTGAATAAAACATCCATGTATACCATATTCAACTAATATATTAACCGCTATTCCACTAACCAAATCCAAGAAATCATTCCCATAGTCCACATCAGGTCCTCCAACAAATCCTAGTCTCCTACCAGTATCATCGGGAGACTAAAGAATACACAACTTCCTCACCCACACGAGTCGTGTCGGAAACCACCTCGACCACGCCCGAGGGAACCAAACTCTAGGGTAGGCACCTCGACCACAGGAACACAACGGGGAAACCCACATCCCCCATGGGGGTTTCAACCGCCGGAGTGTAACGGGGAAGTCCTCCCAACCACCAAGCTCATCATCATCATAAATGTACACACATAAACAAAACCTCCCATGCATGCACATAGTATCATGATCATGTATGACAACACAAACATGTCCTGACATAACATCAGTATCAACGACATGCATCATCATGCGGTTAACGACACATAACAATGCATAGGCTCATAGTTCTATATCCAACATATGACTACATATACATCACATGCATAAACACGCAATAAATCACAACATCTTCCAACTATCATGGTCATATCCATCATAATATCATATATGTGTTATGATTAATCACAAACATGTTTTCAACAACCTTCAAGCATCAATAATCATTCATTCAATCAAATTTTCCATTAATCACATACAATTGACATGGGTGAACCCGAACGGATCCCTTGCCACATATTCATTTCAATAGTTCCCTTACCGAGTGGCTTAATAAACGAAAGCGTTCCATTTAGGTCACTCGATGTCCAAGATTATAGGTTAAGAATGCGCATGCATGCTAAAACAGTGATAAGTTCCCTCACCGCGTGTGTGGAGGCGAAAGTACAAAGCGAGTAAACGATTTGTTTGGGTTGAAGGGAGTTCAATCTGTAGAAACAAGGAAGAACGGGTAAGTAATTAAGACAAAATGGGTCAAAAAGAGGCCGGGGAGAAAACGGGCCTAAAACTGGGCCAGGCCCAAAACGGGCAGAACTGGGCTGGGTAAAAAAAAAACGGGCCAGGCTTGAAAATGGGCTTTGAAAAAAGGGTCGGGTCTAGAAACTGGGCCAAGGAGGATTGGGCCGAAGATGTGGGCCAGCTAGCCATGGGCCGGACCAGGTCTGGGCCTGGATGGGTCGGGCCAGGCCGGGTCGGGTCTGGGCCTGGTCGGGCCAGACCAAGTTTGGTAGGGTCTGGGCCAGTGGGCCGAGTGGCTGGGTTGCCACTTCAGCCCAAGGGCCGAGTTGACTCAGAACAGCAAGGAAAATCGACTGAGTCGACTCGGCACTCGGCCAAGCGACTCAATAGCTCTGCTGAGTCGGGGGAAAGGGGGAAAAAATCAACGGAAATCCAAGAAAGGGGGAAGAGGAAGGAAAAGAAAGGAAATCGGGGGAAAAACAGAGAAATTGAAGAAGGGAAAACAATGCAAATCAAGGGAAGGAAATCTAAGAAAGAAAAAAGAAAAGAAGGTGAAAACTGGAAGAAATCCCGAAAAATCGAAGAGAATGAGAAGAGAAAATTTGGGGAAAAACGGAGATAGGCCAGTCGGAGGTAGAGAAGAGAGAAAGAAGAAAATCGAGAGAGGAAGAAGGAAACCGAGAGGGAGAAGAAAACCTAGAGAGAGGGAGAAAGGAGGAGAAACTCACTGTGATTTGGGAGGAAGAAGAAGAAGGAGGAGAAGAAGACCATCGTTGGGGGGGAGAAGGAGAAGAGCGGTGGCACTGTAGCATGACGGCTACAGTGTCGCGAAACGGGGAGTTAAAAGGAATAGGGTTTAGGGTTTTGCGGTTTTTTTCTTTTTTTTGGGGAGGAGAAAGAAAAACTCGAAGGAATAATCCGAAAGATCTCGGGCAAGAAAACGTGTGACTTTTGAACAAATTTTCATGAAAACACGCAATAATTATAAAATTACCAAAATACCCCTTCGAGTTCTCGAACTCAAAAACAGGTAAACTGGGCCCACCATGGCACCCACACTCTCTTCACTGATACCAAGGTCCCTAAGACAACTTAGAGATCCGAAAATCTCTTCAAAAAAATTAGGAAAATCGGGACGGGTCATTACATTTAGTGTTTAGGCTTTAGGGTTTAGGGTTTAAAGATTTTAGGGGTTTAGGGTTGAGGGTTTTAGGGGTTTAGTGTTTTCGGGATTAGGGTTTAGGGTTTTTGGATTTTAGGGTTTTAGGGCTTTGTGGTTTTAGGGGTTTAGGGGTTTTTGGGTTTCAGGGTTTAGGGTTTTAGGGTTTAGGGTTTAGAGTTTAGGGTTTTGGATTTTAGGGTTTAGGGTTTAGGGTTTAGGGGTTTAGGGGTTTAGGGTCTTTGGGCTTAGGGTTAGGGGTTTTAGGGTTTACGGTTTTAGGGGTTTAGTGTTTTAGGGTTTAAAGTTTTAGTGTTTTAGGGTTTTAGGGTTTAGGGTTTAGGGTTTTGTTGGTTTACGGTTTTAGGGTTTTATTTTTACGGTCTGAGGGTTTTAGGGCTTTATGGTTTAGGGTTTAGGGTTTACGGTTTAGGGTTAGGGTTTAGGGTTTAGGGTTCAGGGTTTTAGGGTTTAGGGTTTAGGGTTTAGTGTTTAGGTTTAAGGGTTGGCGGTTTTATGGTTTTAGGGGTTTAAGGTTTAGGATTGAGGGTTTAGTGTTTTAAGGTTTAGGGTTTTAGGGTTTTAGGGTTTCGGGTTTAGGGTTTAGGGTAAGGGTTTGGTTTAGGGTTTAGGGGGTTAGGGTTTAGGGTTTAGGGTTTAGGGTTTAGGTTTAAGGATTGGCAGTTTTTGGATTTTTGGGGTTTAGGGTTTAGCATTTAGGTTTAGTGTTTTAGTGTTTTAGGGTTTAGGGTTTAGGTTTAAGGGTTAGCGATTTTAGGGTTTTTGGGGTTTAGGGTTTCGCATTTAGGGTTTGGGGTTTTAGTGTTTTATGGTTTAGGGTTTGGGTTTAGGGTGGTTAGGGTTTTAGGGTTAAGGGTTTTAGGGTTTAGGGTTTAGGGTTTAGAGTTTAGGGTTTAGGCGTTTAGGGTTTAGGATTTAGATTTTTGGATTTTAGTGTTTTAGGGTTTAGGGTTTTAGGGGTTTAGGGTTTTAGGGTTTAGTGTTTAGGGATTTAGGGTTATAGGGTTTTAGGGTTTAGGGTTTTAGGTATTTAGGGTTTTGTGTTTAGGGTTTAGGGTTTTATGGTTTTAGGATTTTAGGGTTTAGGGTTTAGTGTATAGGGTTCTAGGGTCTTAGGGTTTTGGGTTTTGGGTTTTAGGGTTTAGGGGTTTAGGGTTTTAGGGTCTTAGGGTTTAGGGTTTAGGGTTTTAAGGTTTACGGTTTTAGGGGTTTAGTGATTTAGGGTTTAGGGTTTTCGGATTTTAGGGTTTCAGACTTTAGGGTTTAGTGTTTTGTGGGTTTACTGTTTTAGGGTTTTATGTTTTAGGGTCTTACGGTTTTAGGGTTTTGGGTTTAGGGTTTAGGGTTTAGCGTTTAGGGTTAGGGTATCGGGTTTAGGGTTTAGGGTTTTAGGGCTTAGGGTTTAGGGTTTAGCGTTTAGGGTTTAGGTTTAATGTTTGACGGTTTTAGGGTTTTAGTGTTTTAGGGGTTTAGGGTTTAGGATATAAGGTTGAGGGTTTTAGTGTTTTAGTATTTAAGGTTTAGGATTTAGGGTTTTAGGGTTTTAGTGTTTAGTGTTTAGGGTTTAGGATTTTGGGTTTAGGGTTTTGGGGTTATAGAGTTAAGGGTTTTAGGGTTTAAGGTTTAGAGTTTAGGTTTTAGGGTTTGGGGTTTTAGGGTTTTAGGGTTTAGGGTTTTAGGGGTTTTGGGCTTAGGGTTTAAGGTTTAGGGTTTAGTGTTTTAGAGTTTTGGGGTTTAGGGTTTTATGGTTTTATAGTCTGAAGGTTTTAGGGTTTAGCGTTTAGGGTTTTGGTTTAAGGGTTGGCGGTTTTAGGGTTTTTGGGGTTTAGGGTTTAGGGTTTTTGGGTTTTAGGTTTGAGGATTTAGGGTTTAGGGTTAAGGTTTTAGGGTTGACGTTTTTACGGTTTTGGGGTTTAGGATTTAGGATTTAGTGTTTAGGCTTTAGGGTTTAGGGTTTAAAGATTTTAGGGGTTTAAGATTTAGGGTTTTAGGGGTTTAAGATTCAGGGTTTTAGGAGTTTAGGATTTTCGGGATTAGGGTTTAGGGTTTTAGGATTTTAGGGTTTTATGGTTTAATGTTTTAGGGGTTTAGGGTTTAAGGTTTAAAGGTTTTAGGGTTTCAGGGTTTAGAGTTTAAGGTTTAAAGGTTTAGGGTTTTAGGGTTTAAGGTTTTGTGGCTTAGGGTTTAGGATTTAGGATTTAGTGTTTTAGGGTTAAGGGTTTTAGGGTTTTGGGGCCAAGGATTTTATGGTTTTAGGGTTTGGGTTTAGGGTTTTTGGGTTTAGGGTTTAGGGTTTAGGATTTTAGGGTATAGGGTTTTGGGTTTAGGGTTTAGGATTTAGGGTTTTGGGTTTAGGGATTTAGGGTTTTAGGTTCTTTGGGTTTAGAGATTAGGGTTTTAGGGTTTTAGGGTTTAGGGTTTAGGACTTTGGGGTTTACGGTTTTAGGGTTTTATGTTTAGGGTCTGACGGTTTTAGGGCTTTAGGGTCTAGGGTTAGGGTCTGGGGTTAGGGTTTAGGGTTTAGGGTTTAGGGTTTTAGGGTTTGGATTTTACGATTTAGCGTTTAGGGTTTAGGTTTAAGGGTTGGCGGTTTTACGGTTTTAGGGGTTTAGGGCTTAGGATTTAGGGTTTAGTGTTTTAAAGTTTAGGGTTTTAGGGTTTGAGGGTTGAGGGTTTGATGGTTTTAGGGTTTTAGGGTTTAGGGTTTTGGGTTTTAGGGGTTTAGGGATTTAGGGTTTTAGGGTTTAGGGTTTAGGGTTTCAGGTTTATGGTTTAGGGGTTTAGGGTTTTATGGTCTTTGGGTTTAGGGTTTAGGGTTTTAGGGTTTACGGTTTTAGGGGTTTAGTGTTTTAGGGTTTAGGGTTTTAGGGTTTTAGAGTTTTAGTGTTTATGGTTTAGGGGTTTAGGGTTTTATAGTCATTGGGTTAGGATTTTGGGTTTAGGGTTTTAGGATTTTAGGGTTTAGGGTTTTGTGGGATTGCGGTTTTATGGTTTTATGTCTTAGAGTCTTAGGGTTTAGGGCTTTAGGGTTTAGGGTTTAGGGTTTAGGGTCTAGGGTCTAGGGTTTGGGTCTAGGTTTAGGGTTTAGCACTTTAGAGTTTAGGGTTTAGGGTTTTGGTTTAAGGGCTGGCAGTTTTAGGGTTTTAGGGGTTTAGGGTTTAGGATTTAGGGATTAGTGTTTTATGGTTTAGGGTTTCTGGGTTACAGGGTTAAGGGTTTCTGGGTTTTAGGGTTTAGGGCTCAGGGTTTTGTGTTTAGGGTTCAGGGTTTTAGGGTTTTAGGGTTTCAGTGTTTAGGGTTTAGGTTTAAGGGTTGGTGGTTTTAGGGTTTTAGTGTTTTAGGGTTTAGCATTTAGGGTTTACGGTTTTAGTGTTTTAGGGTTTAGGGTTTAGGGTTCTAGGATTTTAGGGTTTATGGTTTTAGGGGTTTAGGGTTTTAGGGTTTAGGGTTTAAGGGTTTATGGTTTTAGGCTTTAAGATTTGGGGGTTTAGGATTTAGAGTTAGGGTTTTATGGTTTTAGGTTTTAAGGGCTTTAGGGTTTAGGGTTTAGTGTTCAGGGTTTCAAGATTTTAGGGTTTAGGGTTTAGGGGGTTTTAAGGTTTTATGGTTTCGGCTTTTAGGGTTTTAGGGTTTAGGCTTTTGGGTTTTAGGGGTTAGGCTTTAGGGGTTTAGGGTTTTAGGGCCTTTGGGTTTAGGGTTTAGGGTTTTAGTGTTTACGGTTTTAGGGGTTTACTGTTTTAGGGTTTAGGGCTTTAGGGTTTTAGGGTTTAGGGTTTTAGGGTCTTTGGGTTTAGGGTTTAGTGTTTTTGGGTTTACGGTTTTAGGGGTTTAGTGTTTTAGGGTTTAGGGTTTTAGGGTTTTAGCGTTTGTGTGTTTACGGTTTTAGGGTTTTAGGGTATATTATTTTTGGGTTTAGGGCTGAGGGTTTTAGGGTTTTAAGGTTTCAAGGGTTTAGGGTTTCGGGTTTCAGGGGTTTAGGGTTTCTTGTAATGGCCCGGAATTTGTAAATCAATATATAGGTAGATATTATTTATTTTAAAGATGGAAATTGGGAAATTTGATGGAATAAATATTAAATGGACCAAAATTTGGACAAAGGCCCAAGTATGGCCCAATGAACCATGGATTGGATATAATTCAATTAAGTGGTCAATTGGGGCAAGGATGGTCAAATTGGGCCCAATACCCACTTGGGACCCAATGGATCAAGATGGTGTAAGCTCTAAGGTAAATGGGTAGGAGGAAAATGTAATTGGGCCATGGGCCCAATGGTGATCCAATAAGTGGGAATGAATTGAATGGGTTTAAATCACCTAAGTTAATTTGGGTTAGACCAAGGTGATGTGGCCGATTGGGACCCACCTCCACCTCCACCTCATCAAATGAGGTGGCGTGTGGACCAAGGATTGGTGGGGCCGGTCACCATGATTGAATTGGTCAACCATGGGTGGATGCATGAAGGAGTCTAAGCAAATGGAATTAAGTTAAATGGAAATTAATTAACTAATGATCTAATTAATTAATTAATTAAACTAAACAAATGAGGGTCAAATGGTCAAAAGGGTGGAAGACCAAACCATTTCCATTTTAAGAAGCCAAAAACGTTGGCTAGTGGTGGTTGGGTCATAAAGCATGATAAAAATCTATGTGGTTGGTGCGGAGAATTTATGGTTGAGTATAAAGTAACCTTGGGATAAGATGGGTTTTCATCTTATCCCATCCTCATTTTTCACTCTCTCCATCTCTCTCACTTTCTCATGGCCGTCCCACACTAAGAAGAGAAGGAAGAAGAAAGCTAAGGAGAAAAGAAGAGAAGAAGAGAAGAAAGAAGTGAAATTTTGCACTTTAAGATCAAGGGCTACCATCTTCCTTCTCATCATCTCCCCCTCTCCCTCTCCCAAACCTAACCCTACCTTAGCCGATCCAAGCCTTGATGTTTTTCATTGGGTCAAGCACATCTTGACCGACCAAAGATCAAGAAGAAGGAGAGAGGAGGCTAAGGAAATCAAAAGGAGAAAGAAAAGCCGGAGGAGACGTCGGATTGTAAGTAAATCCTAAACAAGAGATTTGGACTTTTAGGATTTAAAATTTGGGATCCATTCTTGTTAGATTTGATGGTGGCCAAATGATCACAGGCCTTGGATCTCAAATCCATCCAATGGAAGGATGAAAATGGACAAAACCGTAATGGGTAAATTAGGGTTAAGAAAAATAAAAAAATAAAAGGATTACAATATTATGTAATTAAATGGATTAAGCATGGAAGTATAGGTTTTTGAGTGGATTGATGGACCATAGGGTTCGGCCATGTAGTATGGCCGAACCCCATAGTAAGTGATGTATGATTTTTAGGGTTTTAAAGAATGGAAGACAATGAGGGTGGCTAATGATTTTAGGGTTTTAAATGAATAAATGTGAGTGATTTTCAAAGAGGTTTAAATGAGGAAATTCATGGGGTATGTGAATGATTTTTGTGCCCTCAAGAAGCATAGAAAATGATGGACCATGAACCATGGGTTCGGCCATGGTGTATGGCCGAACCTTATGGTGATCAAATGGTGGATTTAATGGTTATGAATTATGGAAAAATAAGTGGGGAATGTTGGTGGTTTTGATGGACAAAAATGTTCCTAATGTGGATAGTTATAATGGGCTCCAATGTAGTCGAGGATGATGGCTTTAAGTGTATGAATTAAATCCCTTCATGGAAGGGCTTACGAGGGATTCAAATGTGTAACAATGGACCCAAGAAAAATGGAGAAAGAGGCATCATGGGTTCGGCCGTGACCCAATTGTATATCGTTTTGGCCTAAGGTTAATGTGTTTGTATGTGATTAAATTAATGGAGTTTAGGTTAAATTAAGTGGCTGATTTTAATGGTTTTAAGACATGGGTGATGGGTCATTAATGGATCCAAATCTATGAATAAATTTTGGACAAAGAAATGTATATGGTTAAGTGAATGTCTAAACATGGGAGAGGTAGTGGCAAAACCGTAATTATTGACCCATTTTGTGAACCATTTAAAGGGTTAAGTATGGGGTTTTGTATGGGTTTAAATGAATAAGGATTAGGTTAATCAAATGGCTAATTTTTATGATCATATGACATGGTTGAGTAGGTGAATAACCATAGAAGGAATAGTGGCAAAAATGGTAAATATTGGCAAAATGAAGAACCCCACTAAGATATGATGTTTGGGCTTAGTAAAAGGTTAAAAACATGGACTAATTATTAATGTATAATGTACTGGACATTGTAAACGGTGCGCGATCGGTGACCGGGTCTATCCGACGGAAACGAAAGAAAGAACGCTCGTCGGTATTCGGTAGGATTCCTACCTTTTTGTAAGCCGTGGATTATGTGTATGTGATGGTTTCCTTGATTTATTTCGATAATTATATGATTTATTTCAAGATGGGTTTTAATGATATGGATTATATTTTAATGCTATGGATTATATTTTAATGCTATGAATTATGAATTAAGAATATGAATTAAGAATATGAATTATATATATTACAGAGCATAATGCACTTACATCTCATGCATGGCATGGGCGGGAAAATAAAAGAACCGGAGTCCATGCTCCGTTGGGGCGACCGAGAAGCAAACATGGGGATAGCCTGAGGTGCTATAACCGGAGTCCATGCTCCGTCGGGGCGACCGAGAAGCAAACATGGGGATAACATGAGGTGCTATAATTGGAGTGCATGCTCCGTCGGGGCGACCGAGAAGCAAACATGGGGATAGCTTGATATGCTATAACAGGAATCCATGCTCCGTCGGGGTGACCGAGAAGCAAACATGGGGACACCTTGACGAGGCCTTGCCATTAAGGGGGATATGACATTGTATGATGGTATGGATGATGGGTGGGACACATGACATAGGCACCCGTGGCATGGCATTCATTTTATGGGTTTTATTATATTGTTATCTGTATGCTTGTTATCACTAATCCATGTGCTAGCCCTACTAGGAGTCCTACTGGGCGCATTGTCTAACGCCCCACTTCTACCCTAGCTGATGACACAGGAGACGGCGGAAATGGCGGACGCGACGGGAGCCAAGCTTAGGAGCTTGGGAAAGCGGCTACTTTGTTTATTTATGTTTTGTTTTGGAAATTGTAATTTAAGTAGCTTAGCTTGTCGGCATGTAATAATTTTAGATTTCTTGCTATGGTTTGGATTTTATTTTGGACATTATAATTATGAGATATTTTACTAATTTAATGATGTATCTTCCCTTCTATCTAAAACTGGTAGGATAGATTCTATTATAAACCCCGCATTTTAGTTTAATTCTCCGCAAGCTTACTTCTACGTGTGAACCGTTCTTCGTGGACTTAGTCCCACGCACACGTAAGTTGGCCAGTTAAGGGCCAGGCTTTAGAAGCTTGGACTTAACTCGCGTCGTGACGTCCGCGCCCTTTGTCACTCTTTATTATATAAAAAAAAATAGACTCTGATTTCGGTGATAAGGGGCGGGCGTTACTGTTGGTATCAGAGCGAATATCGGAAGAATGAATCCCTCGAAGTAAGATTAAGACGGTTGCATATCACACTGACAGCTAAGAATCCCAACTGACCGATTCTTCGGAGTCCGCTGCACGGGGGCCGGGTTAATTTACTTCGATTGACTCAGACTGAAGCATTCAATCTGAGTGCAATATTTGACGTAAAGAAATGATAGTAAGGGAAGGACAATCATTATAAGTAATGGATTTATCAAACATAGCAAATAGGGCTTACTTCCCCCAAAATGAGAAAACAAAAATCTAGATTTTTCCCCAAATTGATGGAACATTGATGCATTTATCAAATATAGGAAAATTTCCCCGATCTCACCAAATGAAACAAACATTGATACTTAGGAAAAATTTTCCCAAATTGGAAAGAAATACATAACACTTAGGGAGTTTTACGAAAACCAAGTGTGCTTATTTGGCAATCTCCCCCAAATGGAAAGAAACGATATTTGATACTTAGGAAATTTCCCCCCCCAAAAATGAAGTATACTTAGTCGATAATTCTACCCCAATTTGAAGAAAATATTTGATACTTAGGAAAAATTTTCCCAACTATGAACATGACAATTTTATGAAGGAACTAAGTCAATAAATATTGTTCAATGACTTAGGAAATGCCTCGGAAGAGAAAAACCCGACAAAACCCAAGGGTAGAGGAAGAGGTGCCACCACCGCATCAAGAGGAGGTACAGCCACCGCATCAAGAGGGAGTACAACCACCACATCAAGAGGAGGGACAGAATAGTGTGAACCTGCCGGTTGTGCCTCTCGAGTTGAAAGAATTTGTTCAAGCAGTGGTCACCTCTGTCCTTCAACAGCACTTGAATGGGGATGCGACCACCAGCGGCTCCAACAAACGGAATATGGTTAGGGATTTCCAGCAACAACGCCCTCCCTACTTCAGGGGAAAAGAAGGGGCTGTCGGAGCAGATCATTGGTTGAAGAAGATCACCCAAATCTTGAATCTGCTTCAGATTTCCAGTCCTGCTAACAGAATCTTACTGGCTACATCTCAAATGATCGAGGATCCCGGTAATTGGTGGAAGTGGTGGAAAAACAACAAGCACTGGTGCCGGAAGGGGAGAGGACTACGATGACATGGGAATGGTTCTCAGCCACTTTTCTAGAGCAGTATTTTCCGGAGGAGGAAAGAGAGAGCCAGACTCAGGCCTTCCTATCATTGGTACAAGGTAATATGATGGTGGCAAAGTATCACAGAGAATTCCTTAGGCTATCCTTCTATGCATTCTACATGGTGGTTACCGAGCACCGGAGGGCCCGTAAGTTTGAGCGGGGCCTTCGGCCGAGCATCAAAGCTAGGGTGACAATATTCAAAGAACCTACACTGGTAGGGGTGGTCAGCAGGGCCACTATAGCGGAGCAAGAGCTGAATGAGATAGTGTGGTTTGACAACCGCCGAGGGCAGAGTGGGCGGGGTGCATTCCAATCCAACAAGAAGTTCCGCCCAAACTTCAGCAGACCCTCACCCTCCACTGGATCTACAGGGGACTTTCGCCCCAATCAGCCCTCCCCATCAGCATCAGTCACTCAGGACCCACGAGGTGGGAACACATGTTATCAGTGTGGCCAGCAGGGCACCTTCAAGAGGGAATGTCCACAGATCAGCAAACCCTCTTACTCCAGAGGTTCTTTCCATCCTCCAAGTAGACCAGCTCAGTCACAAGGAGGCAGGGCTTACAATCAGGCGGGGCGGGTGCCAAACCCTACAGGATCTGGACGGTTTTTTACCATACCTTCTCCAGTAGTGGATCGCTCGGTGATTCAAGGTATGGCCGTAGTTGGTAGTTTTTATGCTGTTACATTATTTGATTCTGGAGCTTCACGTTCTGCTGCATTCATATCTGCTACGGGCACATTAGTACAAAACCTGTCCACATCACTTACCATTGTATCCCCTGTCGGAGACACATCTTTGGGACTCATATGTACGGCATTGAACACTGAACTCGCGGGATTCAAATTCGAGTTCAACTATTTGGTAATCGATATGGCTGAGTACGATGTTATATTGGCATGGACTGGTTGGCTACATTCCAGGCCCATATTGATTGCCATCTTCGTAGGGTGATATTTTGGTCACCCGAGGGAAAGCGGTACGTGGTACACGCTGACAGACAGGGCATCCCTAGAAGGCTACAGGAAGAATTGAACCATCTTGCCTTGAACAGTCTCAGATTAAATAGGGCACCAATAACTGAACTTCAGGCGATAGTAGCAGATTATACCGAGGTATTCCCAACAGAGCTCCCTGGTTTGCCACCCAAGAGGGAGATAGACTTTGAAATCAAGTTACCCCTGCGCCGCTCCAGTATCATTGCCATTATAGGATGGCCCCAGCTGAGATGACCGAGTTGAAGAAACAGATTGATGAACTGCTCAGACTGGGTTTTATTCAGAACAACACATCTGCATGGGGAGCCCTAGTGTTATTTGTGAAAAAGAAGGACTGTACCCTTCGGATATGTGTAGATTATAGAAAGTTGAACCAACTGACTGTCAGGAACAAGTATCCCCTACCCCGGATTGACGATCTGTTTGATCAACTTAGGGGTTCCTCTCACTTCTCCAAGATTGATCTGATGTCCGGATACCATCAAATTCGGGTTAGGGAGGAGGATATAGAGAAGACAGTTTCAGGACACGGTATGGCTTATATGAGTATGTGGTCATGCCGTTTGGACTTACAAACGCACCGGTTGTGTTCATGGACCTGATGAATAGGATATTCTGTCCTTACCTGGATCAGCTTGTGATTGTATTCATTGATGATATTCTGATCTATTCCAAGAGTCAGGAGGAACATGTTGAGCACCTGTGGATAGTCGTGGACACCTTGAGGAAGAACCAGTTGTATGCCAAAGCCAACAAGTGTGAGTTCTGGCTATCTGAGGTCAACTTTTTGGGGCACGTTATATCGGAGGAAGGTATAGCTGTGGACCCGGCTAAGGTAGCGGCAGTGAGGGAGTGGAAAGCACCGATGAATGTGACCGAGATCCGCAGTTTTTTGGGATTAGCCGGTTACAGGAAATTCATCATGGGCTTCTCCAAGATTGCAACTCCACTTACCCGACTCACTCAGAAAGGATTCAAATTTGAGTGGTCAGATCTGTGCAACCAGAGATTTGAGGAGCTAAAGGAGAGGCTTACAACCACTCCTATTCTGATCTTGGGAGAGAGGCAGAAATTATGAGGTGTACTGTGATGCCTCGGGTGAGGGACTGGAGTGTACACTCAGTCAAAGTAATCGTGCGGTGGTACGGATCCAGACAGTTGAAAATTCATGAACGCAACTATCCCACACATGATCTGGAGCTAGCAGCAATGGTCTTCGCGCTCAAAAGCTGGAGACGACCTTTATGGTGAGAAGTTTGACGTGTTCTCAGATCACAAGAGCCTGAAGTACTTATTTGATCAGAAGGAACTCAACATGAGACAGCGCAAATGGATAGAATACCGGCAGATTATGAGTTCGCATTTCGGTCATCCTGGCAAGGTGAATAAAGTGGCGGATGCCTCAGCCGCATGTCACATGCGACCGTAACCAGTTTCATTAGGACGGAATGGGAAGTGTTGAGTACCATCAGAGAGTTCAAACTCTACCTCAATAATCATGGGACCATATACAACCTGATCATACGATCCAACATGGTCTCCGAGATTGAACGGGAGCAACGGACAGATCCAGAGTGGAGAGAGATGGACTAAGATGTCTACCGGTGAGGTTGTACCGGAATGGGAATTACGACCGGGACAGGGTCTTGTGTTTCGAGGCAGGACGTATGTGCCTAAGAACTGCCGAAGAGAGTTGTTGATTGAATCACACCAAACCAAGCTCTATCCACCGGGCAGCACCAAGATGTATCATGATCTTAAGAGGCACTATTGGTGGCGGGGACTCAAGAGAGATGTGGCGGGGTTTGTTGCACGTTGCCTAACGTGCCAGCAGGTTAAGGCAGAACATCAGAAACCACCGGATTTAATCGCACCTTTACCAGTGCCGGAGTGGAAGTGGGAGCACATATCTATGGATTTCGTAACAAGGTTGCCAAGGTCATCAAAGGGCAACGATGCGATATGAGTCGTAGTGGACCGGTTGATTAAGTCTGCACTTTCCTTCCCATCAAGATGACAGATTCATCGGAGACATTGGGTCGACGGTACATCAGGGATATCATCAGACTACATGGTATTCCCCGGACTATTGTGTCCGACAGGATGGCCGATTCACCGGCAGAGTATGGCAGGGCATGCAGTCAGCTATGGGGACCGACTATTGACTAGCACAGCATTTCATCCACAGACTGATGGGCAGTCAGAGAGGACAATACAGACATTGGAGGATATGCTAAGAGCATGTATGCTAGACTTCAAGGGTGGATGGGAGGATCATTTGCCACTGGTGGAATTCTCCTACAATAATAGTTACCAGACAGGCCTCCAGATGGCTCCGTTTGAGGCCTTATATGGTAAGCCGTGTAGATCGCCAGTGTGTTGGACAGAGGCCGGTGAGCCTGCTCTGATTGGACCGGAGTTGGTTACAGAGACTACAACGCAGATCAAGTTAATGTGGCAACACCTACTCACTGCGCAGAGCCGTCAGAAGAGTTACGCCGACAAAAGGGAGGTTCCTCGAGTTTGAGGTGGGAACTTAGTGTTTTTTAAAGTCTCACCACGGAAGGGACACATGAGATTCTGGAGGAAGGGAAAACTATCGCCTAGATTTGTGGGCCCATTTCCAATCCTGAAGAGGGGGGGGGGGGGGGGTAGCTTATCAGTTAGCACTTCCTCCACAGTTATCATCTTTGCATGATGTTTTTCAAGTGCCCATGTTGAGAAAGTACAACCCCGATCCTTCACATGTATTGAACGTGCAAGACGTCGATGTGCAAAGCGACGTGACGTATGTGGAGAAGCCGATCATAGTGATCGGGAGAGAACAAAGAGTACTGAGGAACCGCGCTATTCAGTTGGTCAAGGTGGTATGGGAACGACATGGCAATGAGGAAGCCACCTGGGAACTTGAATCAGAAATGAGAGCCACTCATCCGGAGCTCTTTGTGTGAGTTGTTTTGAACGTCTACTTCGCTCGAATTTTCGGGACGAAAATTTCAAAAGAGGATTGTATTGTAATGGCCCGGAATTTGTAAATCAATATATAGGTGGATATTATTTATTTTAATGATGAAATTGGGAAATTTGATGGAATAAATAGTAAATGGACCAAAATTTGGACAAAGGCCCAAGTATGGCCCAATGATTGGATTTAATTCATTTAAATGGTCAATTGGGCCAAGGAAGGTCAAATTGGGCCCAATACCCACTTGGGACCCAATGGATCAAGATGGTGTAAGCTCTAAGGTAAATGGGTAGGAGGAAAATGTAATTGGGCCATGGGCCCAATGGTGATCCAATAAGTGGGAATGAATTGAATGGGTTTAAATCACCTAAGTTAATTTGGGTTAGACCAAGGTGATGTGGCCGATTGGACCCACCTCCACCTCATCAAATGGTGGCGTGTGGACCAAGGATTGGTGGGGCCGGTCACCATGGTTGAATTGGTCAACCATGGGTGGATGCATGAAGGAGTCTAAGCAATGGAATTAAGTTAAATGGAAATTAATTAACCTAATGATCTAATTAATTAATTAATTAAACTAACAAATGATGGTCAAATGGTCAAAAGGGTGGAAGACCAAACCATTTCCATTTTAAAAGCCAAAAACGTTGGCTAGTGGTGGTTGGGTCATAAAGCATGATAAAAATCTATGTGGTTGGTGGGGAGAATTTATGGTTGAGTATAAAGTAAGTAACCTTGGGATAAGATGGGTTTTCATCTTATCCCATCCTCATTTTTCACTCTCTCCATCTCTCCCACTTTTTCATGGCCGTCCCACACTAAGAAGAGAAGGAAGAAGAAAGCTAAGGAGAAAAGAAGAGAAGAAGAGAAGAAAGAAGTGAAATTTTGGTCCACCACTCTAAGATCAAGGGCTACCATCTTCCTTCTCATCATCCCCTCTCCTTCTCCCAAACCTAACCCTACCTTAGCCGATCCAAGCCTTGATTTTTTTCATTGGGTCAAGCACATCTTGACCGACCAAAGATCAAGAAGAAGGAGAGGAGGCTAAGGAAATCAAGAGGAGAAAGAAAAAGCCGGAGGAGACGTCGGATTGTAAGTAAAATCCTAAATAAGAGATTTGGATTTTTAGGGTTTAAGATTTGGGATCCATTCTTGTTAGATTTGATGGTGGCCAAATGATCATAGGCCTTGGATCTCAAATCCATCCAATGGAAGGATGAAAATGGACAAAACCGTAATGGGTAAATTAGGGTTAAGAAAAATAAAAAAATAAAAGGACTACAATATTATGTAATTAAATGGATTAAGCATGGAAGTATGGGTTTTTGAGTGGATTGATGGACCATAGGGTTCGACCATGTAGTATGGCCGAACCCCATGGTAAGTGATGTATGATTTTTAGGGTTTAAAAGGATGGAAGACAATGAGGGTGGCTAATGATTTTAGGGTTTTAAATGAATAAATGTGAGTGATTTTCAAAGAGGTTTAAATGAGGAAATTCATGGGGTATGTGAACGATTTTTGTGCCCTCAAGAGGCATAGAAAATGATGGACCATGAACCATGGGTTCAGCCATGGTGTATGGTCGAACCTTATGGTGATCAAATGGTGGATTTAATGGTTATGAATTATGGAAAAATAAGTGGGGAATGTTGGTGGTTTTGATGGACAAAAATGATCCTACTGTGGATAGTTATAATGGGCTCCAATGTAGTTGAGGATGATGGCTTTAAGTGTATGAATTAAACCCCTTCATGGAAGGGCTTATGAGGGATTCAAATGTGTAACAATGGACCCAAGAAAAATGGAGAAAGAGGCATCATGGGTTCGGCCATGACCCAATTGTAGATCGTTTTGGCCTAAGGTTAATGTGTTTGTATGTGATTAAATTAATGGAGTTTAGGTTAAATTAAGTGGCTGATTTTAATGGTTTTAAGACATGGGTGATGGGTCATTAATGGATCCAAATCTATGAATAAATTTTGGACAAAGAAATGATATGTTAAGTGAATGTCTAAACATGGGAGAGGTAGTGGCAAAACCGTAATTATTGACACATTTTGTGAACCATTTAAAGGGTTAAGTATGGGGTTTTGTATGGGTTTAAATAAATAAGGATTAGGTTAATTAAAGGGCTAATTTTTATGATCATATGACATGGTTGAGTAGGTGAATAACTATAGAAGGAATAGTGGCAAAAATGGTAAATATTGGCCAAAATGAAGAACCCACTAAGATATGATGTTTGGGCTTAGTAAAAGGTTAAAAACATGGACTAATTATTAATGTATAATAAGGTACTGGACATCGCAAACGGTGCGCGATCGGCGATCGGGTCTATCGGATGGAAACGAAAGAAAGAACGCTAGTCGGTATTCGGTAGGATTCCTACCTTTTTGTAAGCCGTGGATTATGTGTATGTGATGGTTTCCTTGATTTATTTCGATAATTATATGATTTATTTTAAGATGGGTTTTAATGCTATGGATTATTTTAATGCTATGGATTATATTTTAATGCTATGAATTATGAATTAAGAATGAATTAAGAATATGAATTATATATATTACACAGCATAATGCACTTACATCTCATGCATGACATGGGCAGGAAAATAAAAGAACCGGAGTCCATGCTCCGTCGTGGCGACCGAGAAGCAAACATGGGGATAGCCTGAGGTGCTATAACTGAAGTCCATGCTCCGTCGGGACGACCGAGAAGCAAACATGGGGATAGCCTGAGGTGCTATAACTAGAGTCCATGCTCCATAGGGGCGACCGAGAAGCAAACATGGGGATAGCTTGGAATGCTATAGCAGGAGTCCATGCTCCGTCGGGGTGACCGAGAAGCAAACATGGGGACACCTTGACGAGGCCTTGCCGTCAAAGGGGATATGACATTGTATGATGGTATGGATGATGGCTGGGACACATGACATAGGCGTGGCATGAAATTCATTTTATGGGTTTTATTATATTGTTATCTGTATGCTTGTCATCACTAATCCATGTGCTAGCCCTACTCGGAGTCCTACTGGGCGCGTTGTCTAACGCCCTACTTCTACCCTAGCTGATGACGCAGGAGACGGCGAAAATGGCGGACACAACGGGAGCCAAGCTTAGGAGCTTGGGAAAGCGGCTACTTAGTTTATTTAAGTTTTATTTTGGAAATTGTAATTTAAGTAGCTTAGCTTGTCGGCATGTAATAATTTTAGATTTCTTGCTATGGTTTGGATTTTATTTTGGACATTATGATTATGAGATAGTTTAGTAATTTAATGATGTATCTTCCCTTCTATCTAAAACTGGTAGGATAGATTCTATTATAAACCCCGCATTTTAGTTTAATTCTCCGTAAGCTTACTTCTATGTGTGAACCGTTCTTCGTGGACTTAGTCCCACGCACACGTAGGGTTGTCCAGTTAAGGGCCAGGCTTAGAAGCTCGGACTTAACTGGCGTCGTGACGTCCTCGCCCTTTGTCACTCTTTAATATATAAAAAAAAAATAGACTCGGATTTCGGTGAAAAGGGGCGGGCGTTGCATTTCTGGTTTTAGGGCTTTAGGGTTTCAGGGGTTTAGGGTTTAGGGTTGAGGGTTTTATGGTTTTAGGTTTATAGCGCTTTAGGGTTTGGGGTTTAGTGTTCAGGGTTTTAGGGTTTCAGGGTTTTAGGGTTTAGGGTTTAGGGGGTTTTACGATTTTACGGTTTCGCGTTTTAGGGTTTTAGGGTTTAGGGTTTAGGGTTTTAGGGGTTTAGGGCTTCAAGGTCTTTGGGATTAGGGTCTAGGGTTTTAGAGTTTACGGTTTTAGGGGTTTAGTGTTTTGGGATTTAGGGTTTAGGGTTTTAGGTTTAGAGTTTAGGGTTTTGGGGTTTAGGGTTTAGGGTTTAATGGGTTTAGGGTTTAGGGTCTAAGGGTTTACGTATTTAGAGTTTTAGGGTTTTAGGTTTTAGGGTTTTAGGCTTTTCAGGTTTTAGGGTTTAGGGTTTTTGGTTTTAGGGGTTTAAGGTTTTAGGGTTTTAGGGTTCAGGGTTTAGGGTTAGGGTTTAGGGTCTAGGGTTTTAGGGTTTTAGGCGTTTAGGGTTTAGGGTTTAGGTTTTAAGGTTGACAGTTTTAGGGTTTTAGGGACTTAGGGGATTAGGGTCTAGGATTTAGGGTGTAGGGTTTTAGGGGTTTAGGGTTTAGGGTTTGGGGTTTAGGGTTTTAGGGTTTAGGGTTTGGGGTTTAGGTATTTAGGGTTTTAGGGTTTAGCTTTTAGGGTTTAGGGTTTTAGGATTTTGGGGTTTAAGAGTTTAGGGTTTTAGGGGTTTAGGGTTTTGGGGTTTAGGGCTTAGGGTTTTATGGTTTTATGATTTTAGGTTTTAGGATTTAGGATTTAGGGTTTAGGATTTAGGGTTTTAGGGTTTCAGAGCTTAGTATTTTAGGGGTTTAGGGTTTAGGGTTTTATGGTTTATGGTTTTTGGGTTTTAGGGTTTAGGGCTTAGGGCTTAGGGTTTATTGTTTATGGTTTAGAATTTAGGGTTTAGGATTTTAGGGTTTTATGGGATTTTAGGGAGGTTTTAGGGGGTTAAGGGGGTTTTAGGTTTTAGGGTTTAGGGTTTTAGGGGTTTTAGGGTTTTAGGGTTTTTGGGTTTAGGGTTTAGGGTTTAGGGTTCAGGTTTTGAGTTTTAGGTTTTTAGGTTTTAAGGCTTTAGGGTTTTAGGGTTTGGGCGTTAGGGATCAGGGTTAGGGTTTAGGTTTAGGGTTTTAGATTTTAGGGTTTTTGTGGTTTAGGGTTTAGGGTTTTATTGTTCTAGGGTTTTTGGGTTTGAGGGTTTTGGGTTTAGTGTTTAGGGTTTTTGGGTTTAGGCTTTAGGGTTTTGGATTTTAGGGTTTAAGGGGTTTAAGGTTTAGGGTTTTAGGGTTTTAGGGGTTTAGGTTTAGGGTTTAGGGTTTTGGGGTTTTAGGGTTTTATGGTTTTAGTGTTTTTGCATTTTGGATTTAGAGTTTTAGGGTTTTAGCTTTTAGGGTTTTAGTTTTTAGGGTTTTAGGGTTTTGGGGTTCAGGGTTTAGGGTTCAGGGTTAGGATTTAGGGTTTAGGTTTGAGGATTTTAGGGTTTTAGGGTTTAGGGTCTTTAGGTTTCAGGGTTGATGGTTTTCGGGTTTAGGGTATTAGGGGGTTTAGGGTTTAGGATTTAGGGTTTAGGGTTTCAGGGTTTTAGTGTTTAGGGTTTAGGGTTTACAGATTTAGGGTTTTAGGATGAAGGTTTTAGGGTTTAGGGTTTAGGATTTAGGGTTTAGGGCTTAGGATTTTAGGATTTTTGGGTTTTAGAGTTTAGGGTTTAAGGGTTTCGGGTTTTACGGTTTTAGGGTTTTGGGGTTTTAGGGGTTTAGGGTTTAGGGTTTAGGTTTTATGGTTTGAGGGTCATAGGGTTTGAGGGTTTAGGTTTTAGTGTTTAGGGTTTTAGTCTTTGAGGGTATAGTGTTTTAGAGTTTTATGGTCTAGGGCTTATGATTTTAGGGTGTTAGGGATTTATGGTTTAGGGTTTAGGGTTTACGGTTTTAGGGTCTTAGGGTTTAGGGTTTTAGGCTTTTAGGGTTTTAGAATTTAGGGTTTAGGTTTTGGGTTTAGGGTGAAGGTTTTAGGGTTTAGGGTTTAAGGTTTAGGGCTTAGGATTTTAGTATTTTAGGGTTTTAGAGTTTAGGGTTTTAAGGGTTTAGGGTTTCAGGGTCTCGGGTTTTAGGGTTTTAAGGGTTTAGGGTTTAGGGTTTAGGATTTTATGGTTTTAAGGTCTTAGGGTTTGACGATTTAGGGTTTATGTTTAGGGTTTTAGGGTTTTAGGGTTTAGCTATAGGGTTTTAGGCTTTTGGGTATAGTGTTTTACGGTTTTAGGATTTTAGGGTTTTAGGGTTTTTGCATTTAGGCTTTTACGGGTTTAGGGTTTAGGGTTTTAGGGTTTTAAGATTTTAGGGTATAGTGTTTTACAGTTTTAGGATTTAGGGTTTATGGTTTTAGGGTTTTAGGGGTTTAGGGTTTAGGATTTTAGGGTTTTAGGGGTTTAGGGTTTAGGATTTTAGGGTTTTAGGGGTTTAGGGTTTAGGGTTTAGGGTTTGAGGGTTTAGGGTTTTAGGGTTTAGTGTTTTGGGTTTAGGGTTTTAGAGCTTTAGGGTTTAGGGTTTAGGGGATTAGGGTTTAAGAGTTTTAGGGTTTTAGGTTTTAGGGATTTAGGGTTTTAGGGTTTAGGCTTAGGGTTTCGGGTTTAGGGTTTAGGGTTCTAGGGTTTTAGATTTTAGGGTTTAGAGTTTTTGGGTTTTAGTTTTTAGGGTTATAGGGTTTTAGGATTTTAGGGTTTTGGAGTTTAGGGTTTAGGGCTAAGAGTTTGGCTTTAGGGTTTAGGGTCGAGGATTTTTGGGTATTGGGGGTTTAGGGTTTTGGGTTTAGGGTTTAGGGTATTAGGATTTAGGGTTTTGGGTTTTGGGGTTTTAGGGTACTAGGGGGTTTAAGGTTTAGGATTTAGGGTTTTAGGGTTTTTGCTTTTTGGGGTTTTAGGGTTCAGGGTTTAGGATTTAGGGTTTTAGGGTTTAGGGCTTCGGTTGTAGGTTTTAGGGTTTAGCGTTTAGGGCTTAAGGTTTTAGGATTTTAGGGTTTTAGGGTTTATGGTTTTGTGTTTAGTGTTTTATGGTTTTAGGGTTTTGGGTTAAGCTTTTAGGCTTTTAGGGTATAGTTTATTACGGTTTTAGGGTTTAGGGCATAGGGTTTTAGGTTTTAGGGTTTTAGGGGTTTAGGGTTTTAGTGTTTAGGGTTTAGGGTTTTAGGGTTTTAGGGTTTTTGCATTTAGGGTTTTAGGGGTTTAGGGTTTTGGGTTTAGGGTTTTAGGGTTGTAGGGTTTCGGTTTTTATGGTTTTAGGGGTTAGGGCTTAGGGTTTAGGGTTAAGGTTTATGGTATTAGGGTTTTAGATTTTAGGGTTTAGGGTTTCAGGGTTTTAGATTTTAGGATTTTAAGGTTTTAGGGTTTTAGGGTTTAGGGTTTAGGGTTTTTGGGTTTTAGGGGTTTAAGGTTTAGGTTTTAGGGTTTTAGGGTTTTAGGGTTTTAGGGCTTCGGTTTTTATGGTTTTAGGGGTTAGGGCTTAGGGTTTAGGGTTAGGGTTTAGGGTATTAGGGTTTTAGATTTTAGGGTTTAGGGTTTTAGAGTTTTAGGTTTTAGGGTTTAGGGTTTAGGGTTTAGGGTTAAGGGTTAGAGTTTAGGGTTTAGGGTTTAGGGTTTTTGGGTTTTAGGGGTTTAGGGTTTAGGGTTTAGGGTTTAGAGTTTAGGGTTGACGGTTTTAGGGTATTAGGGGATTAGGGTTTAGGGTTTTAAGTGTTTTAGGGTTTAGTTATTTAGGGGTTAGGGCTTTAGGGTTTTAGGGTTTAGGGTTTTAGGGTTTTATGCTTTTAGGGTTTTAGGGTTTAGGGATTAGGGTTTAGGGTTTAGGGTTTAAGGTTCAGGGTTTAGGGTTTTAGGATTTTAGGGTTTTTGAGTTTAGGGTTTTGCGGATTGAGGGTTTTAAGGTTTAGGGTTTTAGGGTTTTAGGGTATAGTGTTTTACGGTTTTTGGGCTTAGGGCTGAGGGTTTTAGGGTTTTACGGTTTCAGGGGTTTAGGGTTTTGGGTTTTAGGGGTTTAGGGTTTTAGGCTTTAGGATTTAGGGTTTTATGGTTTTAGGGTTTTAGGGGGTTAGGGTTAGGGTTAAGGGTTTACGGTTTAAGGTTTTATGGATTTAAGGTTTTAGGGTTTTACGGTTTAGGGTTTAGTGATTTGGGTTTTAGGGTTTTACGGTTTAGGGTTTAGTGTTTTGGGTTTTAGGGTTTTACGGTTTAGGGTTTAGGGTTTTAGGATTTAGGATTTTAGGGTTTTAGGGTTTTAGGGTTTTAGGGTTTAGGGTTTAGGGTTATAGGGTTTAGGGTTTAGGGTTAAGGGTTAGGGTTTAGGGTTTTTGGGTTTTAGGGGTTTAAGGTTTAGGTTTTAGGGTTTTAGGTCTTCGGTTTTTATGGTTTTAGGGGTTAGGGCTTAGGGTTTAGGGTTAGGGTTTAGGGTATTAGGGTTTTAGATTTTAGGGTTTAGGGTTTTAGAGTTTTAGGTTTTAGGGTTTAGGGTTTAGGGTTTAGGGTTAAGGGTTAGAGTTTAGGGTTTAGGGTGGGTTTTGGTTTTTAGGGGTTTAGGGTTTAGGGTTTAGGGTTTAGAGTTTAGGGTTGACGGTTTTAGGGTATTAGGGGATTAGGGTTTAGGGTTTTAAGTGTTTTAGGGTTTAGTTATTTAGGGGTTAGGGTTTTAGGGTTTTAGGGTTTAGGGTTTTAGGGTTTTATGCTTTTAGGGTTTTAGGGTTTAGGGATTAGGGTTTAGGGTTTAAGGTTCAGGGTTTAGGGTTTTAGGATTTTAGGGTTTTTGAGTTTAGGGTTTTGCGGATTGAGGGTTTTAAGGTTTAGGGTTTTAGGGTTTTAGGGTATAGTGTTTTACGGTTTTTGGGCTTAGGGCTGAGGGTTTTACGGTTTCAGGGGTTTAGGGTTTTGGGTTTTAGGGGTTCAGGGTTTTAGGCTTTAGGATTTAGGGTTTATGGTTTTAGGGTTTTAGGGGATTAGGGTTTAGGGTTAAGGGTTTACGGTTTAAGGTTTTATGGATTTAAGGTTTTAGGGTTTTACGGTTAGGGTTCAGTGATTTGGGTTTTAGGGTTTTACGGTTTAGGGTTTAGTGTTTTGGGTTTTAGGGTTTTACGGTTTAGGGTTTAGGGTTTTAAGATTTAGGGTTTTAGGGTTTTAGGGTTTTAGGGTTTAGGGTTATAGGGTTTAGGGTTTAGGGTTTAGGGTTAAGGGTTTAGCCTAAACCCTAAAACCTAAACCCGAAACCTTAAACCCTAAACCCTAAACCATAAAACCCTAAAAGCCTAAAACCCGAAACCCTAAAACACTACATCCTAAACCCTAAACCCTAAAACCCTAAAAAACCCTTTACCCTAAACCCTAAAACCCTATACCCTAAACCGTAACCCTAAAACTTTAACCCTAAACACTAAAACCCTAAACCCTAAACCCTAACCATAAACCCTAAACCCCAAACCCCAAACTGTAAAACCTTAAAATCCCAAAACCCTAGACCCTAAACCCTAAACCCTAAACCCTAAAACCTAAACCCTAAATCCTAAACCCTAAACCCTAAACCCTAAAGCACAACATCCTAAACCCGAAACCCTAAAACCCTTAACCCTAAACCCTAAAACCCTAAACCCTAAACCCTAAATCCTAAACCCTAAACTCTAAAACCCTAAACTCTAAAACCCTAAACCTTAAAACCCTAAAACCTTAAACCCTAAACCCTAAAACCGAAAACCCTCAGACCTTAAAACACTAAACCCTAAACCCTAAAACCCTAAAACCCAAAACCCTAAACTCTAAAGACTAAACCCTAAACCCTAAAACCTAAACCCAAAACCATAAACCCTAAACCCAAAACACTAAAGCCCTAAAATTCCATAAAACCTTAAACCCTAAACTATAATCCCCAAAAGCCCTAAACCCCTAAAACCCTAAAACCGTAAAACACTATACCCTAAAACCATAAAATCCTAAAGCCTAAAGCCTAAACCCTAAAACCCTAAACCCTAAAACTATAAAACCCTAAACCCTAAACCCTAAACCCTAAACTCCTAAAATCCTAAACCCTAAACCCTAAACTCCTAAAACCCTAAATGCAAAAACCCTAAAACCATAAAACCCTAAACCCTAAACCCTAAAACCAACCCTAAACCCCTAAAACCCTAAACACCTTAACCCTAAAACCGTAAAACACTATACCCTAAAACCCTAAAATCCTAAAGCCTAAACACTAAAACTCCTAAAACCGTAAACCCTAAACCCTAAACTCCTAAAACCCTAAATGCAAAAATCCTAAAACCATAAAACCCTAAACCCTAAACCCTAAACCGTTAAGACCCTAAACCCTAAACCCTAAACCCCTAAAACCCTAAAACCCTAAGCCCTAAACCCAATACTATAAAACACTATACCCTAAAGGCCAAAAACCCTAAACCCTAGACCCTAAAACCCTAAAACCATAAACCCTAAACCCTAAACCGTAAAATCCTAAAACCATAAAACCATAAAACATAAAACCTAAAGCCCAAACCCCTAACCCCTAAAACCCTAAACCCAAAACTCGAAAACCCTAAAATCCCAAAACCATAAACTCTAAACACTAAACCCAAAACCCTAAAACCTAAGCCCTAAACCCTAAACCCTAAACCCTAAACACTAAAACCCTAAACTCCTTAAACCCTAAAACCCTTAACACTAAACCCTAAACTCTAAACCCTAAACCCTAAGCCCTAAACCATCAACCCTAAACTCTAAAACCCTAAACCCCTAAACGCTAGTCCCAAAAACCCTAAAACCCTTTACCCTAAACCCTAAAACCCTAAAACCCTAAAACCCTAAAACCCAAAATCCTAAAACCCTAAAACCCTAAACCCTAAACCCTCAAACCCTAAACCCTCAAACCCTAAAACTCTAAACCCTAAACCCTAAACCCTAAACCTAAACCCTAAACCCTAAACCCCAAACTCTAAAACCGTAAAATCCCAAAACCCTCGAACCTAAACCCTAAGCCCTAAAACCTAAACCCTAAATCCTAAACCCTAAACCCTAAACCTAAAACCCTAAAACCCTAAACCCTAAACCCTAAACCCTAAAACCCCTAAAACCCTAAAATCTAAACCCCTAAAACCCTAAGCCCTAGACCCTAAAACCGTAAAACATACCCTAAAACTCTAAAACCCTAAACCCTAAGCCCTAAAACCATAAAACCCTACATCTTTTATGGGTTCTAGGGTTTAGGGGTTTAGAGTTTTAGGGGTTTAGGGTTAGAGTTTTAGGATTTTAGGGTTTAGGGTTTAGGGTTTTATGGGTTTAGAGTTTTAAGGTTTACGGTTTAGAGTTTTATTGTTTGAGGGATTTACGGTTTTTGGATTTTGGGTTTTAGGGGTTAGGGTTTTAGGGTTTAGGGTTTAAGGTTTAGGGTTTTAGGATTTAGGGTTTTAGTGTTTAGGGTTTTAGTGTTTAGGGTTTAGGGTTTGGGGTTTAGGTTTTAGGGTTTAGGGTTTAGTGTTTAGGGTTTAGGGTTTTGGGATTTTCGGGTTTTTGAGTTTTGGGTTTAGGGTTTTACGGGTTAGGCGTTTAGGGTTTAGGGTTTATTTTATGGTTTTAGGGTTTTAGGATTTTACGGTTTATGGGTTAGGATTTTATGGTTTTAGGGTTTTAGTGTTTAGGGTTTAGGGTTTTAGGGTTTTAGGGTATAGTGTTTTACGGTATTGAGTTTAAGGCTTAGGGTTTTAGGGGTTTAGGGGTTTAGTGTTTAGGGTTTAAGGTTTTAAGGGTTTAGGGTTTAGGGTTCAGGGTTTTAGGTGCTTTAGGATTTTGCATTTAGGGTTTTAGGAGTTAGGTTTAGGGTTTTAGGACTTTAGGGTATAGTGTTTTACGGTTTTAGGGTTAAGGTGTTTAGGGTTTAGGTTTTAGGGCTTTAGGGTTTTAGTGGTTTAGGGTTTTAGGGGTTTAGGGTTTGGGGTTTTAGGGTTTAGGGTTTGGGGTTTTATAGTTTTAGGGTTTTTGCATTTAGGGTTTTAGGAGTTTAGGGTTTAGGGTTTAGGGTTTTAGAGTTTAGGGTTTGGGGTTTTTAGGGTTTAGGGTTTAGGGTTTTAGGGTTTAGGGTTTAGGTGTCAGGGTCTAGGGTTTAGGATTTTAGGGTTTTAGGGTATAGTGTTTTACGGTTTTAGGGTTAAGGTGTGTACGGTTTAGGATTTTAGGGATTAGAGTTTAGGGTTTAGAGTTTTTGGGTTTTAGGATTTAGGGTTTAGTGTTTAGGGTTTTGGGTTTTAGGGTTTAGGGTTTAGGGTTTTAGGGTTTATGGTTTTAGAGTTTAGGGTTTAGGTTTTAGAGTTTAGGGTGTAGGGTTTAGGGTTTAGGATTTAGGGTTTAGGGTTTAGGGTTTTAGGGTTAGGGTTAAGGATGTTGTGTTTTAGAGTTTCGGGTTTTAGGGTTTTATGGTTTAGGGTTTAGGGTTTAGGATTTAGGGTTTAGGTTTTAGGGTTTAGGGTTTAGGGTCTAGGGTTTTGGGATTTTAAGGTTTAGAGTTTGGGTTTAGGGTTTAGGGTTGGGGTTTAGGTTTAGGGTTGGGGTTTAGGATTTAGGATTTTTGGGTTTAGGGTTAAACGTTTTAGGGGTTTAGGGTAAAGGGTTTTTTAGGGTTTAGGGTGTAGTGTTTTCGGGTTTCGGATTTTTAGGCTTTTAGGGTTTTATGGTTTAGGGTTTAGGGTTTAGGATTCAGGGTTTAGGGTTTTCGGATTTTAGGGTCTTAGAGTTTAGGGTTTAGGGTTTAGGGTTTAGTGTTTAGGGTTTAGGGTTAAGGGTTTTAGGGTTGAGGGTTTAGGGGTTTATGTAATAGCCCGGAATTTTTTTAAATCAATATATGTGGCTATTATTCATTTTAATGATGGAAATTAGGAATTTTGATGGAATAGATGTTAAGTGGATCAAAATTTGGGGCAAAGGCCCAAGTATGGTCCAATGGACCATGGGTTGGATGAAACTTATTTAATTGGTCAAAAATGATTAATTGGGTCAAGATGGTTAAGCCCTAAGGTAAATGGGTAGGAAATAAATTTAATTGGGCCATGGGTCCAATGGTAACCCAATTGGTTGGAATAGATTGAATTAGAATTAAACCACCTAAGTTAGTGATGAAATAATCAAGATGGCATGACCAAGTGGGGCCCACCTCCACCTCACCAAGTGAGGTGGCATGTGGACCAAGGATTGGTGGGGCCGGCCACCATAGTTGACTTGGTCAACCATGGTGGATTTCATGGAAGAAATTTAATGGAATTAAGTTAAATAGGAATTAATTAACCTAAGTAATGATCCAATTAACTAATTAATTAATCTAATCAAATGGTGGTCAAATAGTCAAAGTTGGAAGACCAAAACCACTCTAAGAAACACAAACCACTTCAGACAAACATAAAATAAACCATGTGCTTAAGGTGGTGGTTTTATCCCAACCATCACCATTAAACACATTAACCCATGTGTGGTAGGTGGGGGACCTAATGATGAAGTTTAACAACCAAGAAATGAGATGACTTTTCATCTCATTCTCTCCATTCCATCTAACTCTTTCACTCTCTCCCTCTCTTGCCCTCTCAAAAATCGTCCCTCACACACCCAAGGAAGAGAGGAAGAAAACTAAGAAGAAAAGAAGAAAACTAAGGAAGAAGAAGGAGAAAAGCTTAGAGAAGAGGAAGAAAAGCCCAAGGCTTGGCCCTCCACCTCAAGACAAAGACCTTGAGACATCTTTCTCATCTCCATCCTCTCCCTCTCTCAAATCTAACCCTACCTTAGCCAAACCCAAACCTTGGAGACTCCACCTTGATCAAGCATCTTAATCCAAAGATCAAGGAGAGGAAGAGAAGAGAAGGCTAAGGAGATCAAGAAGAGAAAGAAAAGTCGGAGGAGTCGTCGGATTGTAAGTAATTTTTAAACAAGAATTCTACATTTTTTTTAGGGTTAAGAAGAGATTATGGAATCCATTTCTTGGATTTAGTGGTGGCCAAAACATCATAGGCCTTGGATCTCAAATCCATCCAATGGAAGGATGAGAAATGGGCAAAATGGGCAAACCCTAAATGGGAGAGATAGATTAAGAAAAATAAATGGATATTAAGGACACTATGTATGTAGATTTAATTAAACATGGAAGTATGATTTTGAAGAATGGAAACCATGGAAAATGATTAATGGTTTTAAAGATTTTGAATATTTAAATGTTAGTGATTTTGTAAAGGGGTTTCAAATGAGAGAATCATGGGATGAAAATGATTTTAATGGCCTCAAAAAGAATGGTATATGGGGATGAACCCTATGGTGGTGTAATGATGGTTGTAAATGGGTTTAAAAGGATGAAAAATATGGAGTAGTGTTATTAAATTGGAGGCTTAAAATGATCAAATGGTTGTAATTTTAAAGGGATCTTAGTGAAGAAAAGCATGGTAGGTGATTAAATGATTTTTAATGGTTTTTTTTTTAGTGAATGGAAACCATGGAATATGATTCATGATTTTTAATATTTTAAATGATTAAATGTAAGTAATTTTTAAAGGGGCTTTTATGATGAAATTCATGGAAGAGGTAAATGGTTTGTATGGCCTTGAAAGGGATGGGAATGAAACATGAACCATGGGTTCAGGGTGTTGTGTTGTAAATTTAAATCGATTTTAAAGTATGATATGTAATGTTTAAAGGGGTTGATTTTAATGATGCTAAGACATGAGTGGTAAGCCATTAAGGGATCTAAATGTGAATGATGTTTATGGCCTCAAAAGGCATGAATGGATAATGGACTCAATGTGGTTTAGATGCATGATGTAAATCCCATGGGAAGATTTGACGAATTGGGTATTTTGGAACCATGAAATGAATAGAGAACATGGTTAAGTTAATGAAATTAATGTGGTTAAAATGCATAATGTAAATCCTCTCATGGGAGGGTTTGTAGTAGATTCAAAAAGTGCCAAAGGATTCAAGGAAAATGGGGAACAACACATCATGGGTTCGGCCATGGTGTATGGCCGAACCCATGACCCACTTGTAGGTCATTCTATGGGCTAAAATTAGAATTATGTATGTGATTAAATTAATGGAAATGAGGCTAAGTTAAGGGCCGATTTTTGATAATATTGTTACATGGTTAATGGTCATTAATGGATCTAAGTGAATGGATCAATTATGAACTTGGACTTAGACATTTTTGATGACCTTAGGAGTGTTCTATGAAACCTAGGGTGGCTGGATTTTAAACTCACAAATTAAAAATAATGAATGGATTAAATGGGACCCACAAACCTAGTTAGTGAGGTTCGGCCATGGTGTATGGCCGAACCCCACTAAGGTATGATTTATGGCTTAAAACTAGTTAAAAACATGGACTGATTATTCGTATATAATAAGGTATCGGATATCGCAAGCGGTACGCGTATCGATGATCGGATTATCGGACGGAAACGAAAAAGAACGCTAGTCGGTATTCGGTAGGATTCCTACTTATTTGTAAGCCGTGGATTATGTGTTATATGTTGGCTTCTTTAATTTATTTTGATAATTATGTGATTGGTATTATGATGGGTTTTAAGGTTATGAATGATATGTTAATACTATAAATTCTATTTTAATGTTATGCATTATATGTTAAGGCTATGTATTATATATTAAGGTTATGAATTATATATTACATAGCATAATGCACTTACATCTCATGCATGGCATGGGCGGGAAAATAAAGAAACCGGTGTCCATGCTTAGTCGGGGCGACCGAGAAGCAAACATGGGGATAGCCTGAGGTGCTATAACCGGAGTCCATGCTCCGTCGGGGCGACCGAGAAGCAAACATGGGGATAGTTCGATATGCTATAACCAGAGTCCATGCTCCGTCGGGGGGACCGAGAAGCAAACATGGGGACACCTTGACGAGGCCTTGACGTCAAGGGGGATATGACATTGTATGATGGTATGGATGATGGGTGGGACACATGACATAGGCACCCATGGCATGACATTCATTTTATGGATTTTTATTATTGTTATCAGTATGCTTGTTATCACTAATCTATGTGCTAGCCCTACTCGGAGTCCTACTGGGCGCGTTGTCTAACGCCCTACTTCTACCCTAGTGATGACGCAGGAGACGGCGGAAACGGTGGACGCGACGGAGCCAAGCTTAGGACTTGGGAAAGCGCTACTTAGTTATCAAGTTTTATTTTGGAAATGTAATTTAAATAGCTTAGCTTGTCGGCATGTAATAATTTTAGATTTCTTGCTATGGTTTGGACTTTACCTTTGTATGTGATAATTTGAGGTAATTTAGTAATTAATGGTGTATCTTCCCTACTATCTAAAACTGGTAGGATAGATTCTATTATAACCCCCTTTAATGTTTATTTTTCGCAAGCTTACTGCTACGTGTGAACCGTTCTTCATGGACTTAGTTCCACGCACACATAGGGTTGGCCAGTTAAGGGCCGGGCTTTAGAAGCTCGACTTAACTCGCGTCGTGACGTCCGCGCCCTTTCTTTGTTTCAAAAAAAAAAAATAGACTTTGATTTTAGTGAAAAGGGGTGGACGTTACAGTTTAGGGGTTTAGAGTTTAGGTTTTAGGCTTAAGGGTTTAGGGTTTTAGGGTTTAGGGTTAAGGGTTTGAGGATTTTTGGGTTTACGTAAAGGGTTTGAGGGTTTTAGGATTTAGTTTAGTTTAGTGTTTTCGGGGTTTTTGGGTTTTAGGGTTTAGTATTTAGGGTTTTAGGGTTTTAGGAATTAGGGTTTAACGTTTAGGGTTAAGGCATTAGAGCTTTAAGGTTTCAGGGTTTACTAGGGTTTTAGGGTTTTATGGTTTCGGGTTAAGGGTTTTAGGGTTTAAGGTTTAGGGTTAGGGTTTTAGGGTTTTAGGGTTTAGGGTTTAGGGATCTAGGTTTGAGGGTTTTTGGTTTAGTGTTTAGGATTTTAGGGTTTTAGGGTTTTAGGATTTTAGGATTTACGGTTTAGTGTTTAGGGTTTAGGGTTTAGAATTTTAGGGTTTGAGGGTTTAGGGTTTACGGTTTTATAGTTTAGGGTTTTGGGTGTCGGGTTTAGGTTTTAGGGTTAGGGTTTAGGACGTAGTGTTTTAGGGTTTCGGATTTAGGGTTTTAAGGTTTTAGGGTTTTAGGGTTTCGGGTTTTAGCGTTTTAGGGTTTAGGGTTAAGGGTTTTAGGATTTTTGGATTTAGGGTTTAGGGTTTTATAGTTCAGGGTTTAGGGTTTAGGGTTTTAGGGTCTTAAGGTTTTAGAGTTTAGGGTTTTGGATGTAGTGTTTTAGGGTTTCGGGTTTAGGCTTTTAGGGTTTAGGGTTTAGGGTTTAGGGTTTAGGGTTTAAGTTTTAGGGTTTAGAGTTTTGGGTTTAGGGTTTAGGGTTTTAAGATTTTATGGTATTAGAGTTTAGAGTTTAGGGTTTAGAGTTTAGTATTTAGGATTTAGGGTTAAAGGTTTTAGGGTTTTAGGGTTGAGGGTTTAGGGGTTTAGGTGTTTATAGTTTAAATCCCTAAAACCCTAAACCCTAGTTAAAACCCTAAAACCCTAAACCCTAAACCCCAAACCTCTAAAACCCTAAACCCTGAAATCCTAAAACTGTAAACAATAAAACCCTAAACCTAAACCCTAAAACCCTAAACCCCTAAAACCCTAAGCCCTTAAAACCCAAAAACCCTAAACCCTAACCCTAAACCCCTAAAACCCTAAACCCCTAAACCTTAAACCCTAAAACCCTATAACCCTAAACCCTAAACCCTAAACCCTAAAACCCTAAGACCATAAAACTCTTAACCCTAAAACCCTAAAACCCAAAACCCTAAACACAAAATCATTATAACCCTAAACCTAAATCCAAAATGCTAAACCCTAAACCCTAAACCCTAAAACCCTAAACCCTATAACACTAAAAGCCTAGACCCTAAACCCTAACCCTAAACACTAAACTCTAAACTCTAAAACCCTAAAACCCTTAAATCCTAAAATGCTAAAACCCTAAACCCTAAACCCAAGACCCTAAACCCCTAAAACCCAAAACCCAAAAACCGTAAATCCCTTAAAACAATAAAACCGTAAAACGTAAACCCTAAAACTCTAAACCCATAAAACCCTAAACCCTAAACCCCTAAAATCCTAAAACTCTAGCCCTAAACACCTAAAACTCTAAACCCCTAAACCCTAAAACCCATAAAACACTAAACCCTAAAACTCTAAAACCCTAAATTCTAAACCCCGAACCCTAAACCCAAAACCCCTAAAACCCCAAACCTGAAAACCTTAAAACCCTATAACCCTAAATCCTAAATCCTAAACCCTAAAACCCTAAACCCTAAAATCCTAAAACCCTAAACCCTAAAGCCCTAAAACCCTAAACCCTATACCCTAAACCCTAAATCCCCAAAACCCTAAAACCCTAAACCCTAAAACCATAAAAGACTAAAATACTAAACCCTAAAATTCTGACACCCTAAATCCTAAACCCCAAACCCCTAAGTGCCTAAAACCCTAAACCTTAAAACCCTATAACCCTAAACACTAAACCCTAAACCCTAAACTCTAAACCCGAAAACCCTGAAACCCTTAAACCTAAACTGTTAACCATAAACCCTAAAACCTTAAACCCTAAACCCTAAACCCTAACCCTAACCCTAACCTTAAACCCTAAAACCCAAAGCCCTAAACCCCAAAACACTAAACCTTTAATCCCTAAAACCCTAAGCCCTCAAAACTAAAACCCTAAAAACCTAAAACCCTAAGCCTTCAAAACCCTAACCCTAAACCCTAAACCCTAAACCCTAAAACACTAAAACCCTAAACCCCTAAGCCATAAAAACCTAAAATCCTAAAACACTAAACCCTAAAGCCTAAAATCCTAAAACCCTAAACCCTAAAACACTAAAACCCATAAATCCAAAAATCCTAAAACCCTAAACCCTAAACCCAAAACTCCAAAACCCTAAAACCAAAAACCCAAAAACCGTTAATCCCTTAAAACAATAAAACCCTAAACCGTAAACCCGAAAACTCTAAACTCATAAAACCCTAAACCCCTAAAATCCTAAAACCCTAACCCTAAACCCCTAAAACTCTAAACCCCTAAAACTCTAAACCCCTAAACACTAGAATCCATAAAACACTAAACTCTAAAATTCTAAAACCCTAAACTCTAAACCCCGAAACCTAAATCCTAAACCCCTAAAACCCCAAACCCGCAAACCCTATAACTTTAAAACCTAAACCCTAAACCCTAAAACCCTAAAACCCTAAAATCCTAAAACCCTAAACTGTAAACCCTAAACCCTAAAACCCTAAACCCTAAACCCTAAAACCCTAAAATCCTAAAACCCTAAGCCCAAAACCTAAAACACTAAAACACTAAACCCTAAAACCTAAAACCCTAAATCCTAAACCCTAACGCTAAACCCCTAAAACCCTAAATCCTAAACACTAAACCCTAAACCCTAAACTCTAAAACCCGAAAACCCTGAAACCCTTAAACCTAAATAAAACCCTAAACCCTAACCCTAAGTAAAACCTAAAACCCAAATCCTAAACCCTAACCCTAAGTGTAAAACCCTAAACACCAAATCCTAAACCCTAAACCCCTAAAACCTAAACCCCCACCCTTAAACCTAAACCTTAACACAAACCCAAAAACCCTAAGCCCTAAACAGTAAACCCTAAACCCTAAACCCTAAACCCAAAAACCCTAAACCCTAAAACCTAAATCCCTAAAACCCTAAACCCTAAACCCTAAAACCCTAAACCCTAAAACCCTAAAACCTAAACACCTAAACCCTAAACCCTATAATCCCAAAACCCTATAACCCTAAACCCTAAAACCCTAAAACCCTAAAACCCTAAACCCTAAACCTAAACCCTAAAACCCTAAAACCCTAACCCCGAAACCTAACCCTAAAACACTAAAACCCCAAACCAAATCCTAAACGCTAAACCCTAAAACCCTATACCCCTAAACCCTAACCCTAAACCCTAAACCCTAAACCCCTAAACCCTAAACCCTAAATCCTAAGCCCTAAACCCTAACCTAAACCCTGCAACCCTAAAAGACTAAAACCCTAAACCGTAAACCCTAAACCCTAAAACCTTAAAACCCCAAACCCTAAATCCTAAACGCTAAACCCTAAACCCTAAAACCCTAAACCCAAAACCCTAAACCCTAAAACCCTAAACCCAAACACCCTAAACCCTAAACCCCAAAACCCTGTAACCCTAAAACCCTAAAACCCTAAAACCCTAAAACCTAAACCCAAAAACCCGAAAACCATAAACCCATAAACACTAAACCCTAAAGCCCTAAAATCCTAAAACCTTAAACCCTAAACCCTATGTCCTAAACCAAACCCCAGACAATAAACCGAAATCCCTTAAAACCCTAAACACTAACCCTAAAAGCAAAACCCTAAAACCCTAAACCACTAAAACCCGAAACCCTAAACCCTAAAACCCTAAGCCCTAAACCCTAAACACTAAACCGAAAACCGTAAAACCCTAATACCCAAAAACCATAAGCCTAAACACAAAAACCCTAAACCCTAACACCCTAAAGCCTTAACACTAAACCCTAAAACCTTAAACCCTAAAACCCTAAAATTTTAAAACCCTAAACCATAAACCCTAAATCCTAAACCCTAAACCTTAAACCCTAAAACCCTAGAACCTAAAACCCTAAAACCCTAAACCCTGAACCCTCAACCCTAAAACCCTCAACCCCTAAACCCTAAACCCTAAACCCTAAAACCTAAACCTAAAACGCTAAATCCTAAAACCCTAAACCTAAAACCCTAAAACCCTAAAACCTAAAACCAAAAAATCTAAAACCCTAAACCCTCAAAACTAAAACCGAAAAACCCTAAACCCTAAACCCTAACCCTAAAACCTAAAACCTAAAATCCCAAACCCTCAAAACTAAAACCGTAAAACCCTAAACCCTAACCCAAAAACCTAAGCCCTAAACCCTCAAAAAAAACCCCAAAACCCTAAACCCTAACCCTAAAACCTAAGCCCTACACCCTAAAATGCTAAAACCCTAAAACTCTAAAACCCAAAATCCCTAAATCCAAAAACCCTACAACCCTAAAACACTAAACCCGAAACCCAAAAATCCTAGAACCCTAAACCCTTAACACTAAACCCTAAACCCTAAAACCCTCAAGCCCTAAAAAACACAAAACACTAAACCCTAAAACTCTAAAGGCCTAAACCCTAAACCACAAATCCTAAACCCTAAACCCCTAAAACCCTAAACCCTAAAACCCTAAAACCCTATAACCCTAAACCCCTAAACCCTAAAATCGTAGAACCCTAAACCCTAAACACAAAACCCTAAAACCCTAAGACCCTCAAACCATAAAACCATAAAACACTAAACCCTAAAACTCTAAAACCCTAAACCCTAAACCCCAAATCCTAAACCCTAAACCTCTAAAACCCTAAACCCTAAAACCCTAAAACCCTATAACCCTAAACCCTAAACCCTAAAACCCTAAAACCCTAAAACCCTAAACCCTAAAACCCTAAACCCCTAAACCCTAAAACCCTAAAACCCTATAACCCTAAACTAACCCTAAAACCCTAAAATCCAAAAACCCTTAAACCTCAAACCCTAAACCCTAACCCTAGGTGTAAAACCCTAAACCCTAAATCCTAACCCTAAACCCTAAAACCCTAAAATCGCCAACCCTAAACCTAAACCCTTAACCCTAAACCCTAAAACCCTAAACCCTAAACGCTAACCCTAAACCCTAAACCCTAAAACCCTAAACCCTAAACCTAAAACATAAAACCCTAAAACCGTAAACTCACAAAACCTAAACGTTAAACGGTAAACCCACAAAACCTTAAAAGCTAAACCCTAAAATCCTATAACCCTGTGACCCTAAACTCTAAACCCTAAAATACAAAAATCCAAAAATTCTAAACCCTAAACCCTAAACCCTAAACCCTAAAACCCTAAACCCCCAAAAACCCTAAACCTTAAAAACCTTAAAACCTTAAATCCTAAACCCTAAACCCTAAACCGTAAACCCTAAACCCTAAAACCTTAAAACCCCAAACCCTAAATCCTAAACGCTAAACCTAAACCCTAAAACCCTAAACCCAAAACCCTAAACCCTAAAACCCTAAACCCAAACACCCTAAAACCCTAAACCCCAAAACCCTGTAACCCTAAAACCCTAAAACCCTAAAACCTAAACCCAAAAACCCGAAAACCATAAACCCATAAAACACTAAACCCT
Source organism: Chimonanthus praecox (assembly GCA_022113865.1). Classification (NCBI taxonomy): domain Eukaryota; kingdom Viridiplantae; phylum Streptophyta; class Magnoliopsida; order Laurales; family Calycanthaceae; genus Chimonanthus; species Chimonanthus praecox. The sequence goes on from CM039087.1 coordinate 35,935,569, forward strand.
AAAGCCCTAAAATCCTAAAACCTAAACCCTAAACCCATGTCCTAAACCCTAAACCCCAGACAATAAACCGAAATCCCTAAACCTAAACACTAGACCCTAAAAGCTAAAACCCTAAAACCCTAAACCACTAAAACCCGAAACACTAAACCCGTAAAACCCTAAGCCCTAAACCCTAAACACTAAAACCGAAAACCGTAAAACCCTAATACCCAAAAACCATAGAGCCTAAACACAAAAACCCTAAACCCTAACACCCTAAAGCCTTAACCTAAACCCTAAAACCTAAACCCTAAAACCCTAAAATTTTAAAACCCTAAACCTTAAACCTTAAACCCTAAAACCCTAGAACCTAAAACCCTAAAACCCTAAACCCTGAACCCTCAACCCTAAAACCCTCAACCCCTAAACCCTAAACCCTAAACCCTAAAACCTAAACCTAAACGCTAAATCCTAAACCCTAAACCTTAAAACCCTAAAACCCTAAACACTAAAACCAAAAAATCTAAAACCCTAAACCCTCAAAACTAAAACAAAAACCCTAAACCCTAAACCCTAACCCTAAAACCTAAAAACCTAAAATCCCAAACCCTCAAAACTAAAACCGTAAAACCCTAAATCCTAAACCCTAAACCCTAACCCAAAAACCTAAGCCCTAAATCCTCAAAAATAAAACCCAAAAACCCTAAACCCTAACCCTAAAACCTAAGCCCTAAACCCTAAAATGCTAAAACCCTAAAACCTAAACCCAAAACCCCTAAATCCAAAAACCCTACAACCCTAAACACTAAACCAAACCCAAAAATCCTAAACCCTAAACCCTTAACACTAAACCCTAAGACCCTAAAACCCTCAAGCCCTAAAAACACAAAACACTAAACCCTAAAACTCTAAAGGCCTAAACCCTAAACCACAAATCCTAAACCCTAAACCCCTAAAACCCTAAACCCTAAACCCTATAACCCTAAACCCCTAAAACCCTAAAATCGTAGAACCCTAAACCCTAAACACAAAACCCTAAAACCCTAAGACCCTCAAACCATAAAACCATAAAACACTAAACCCTAAAACTCTAAACCCTAAACCCTAAACCCTAAACCCCAAATCCTAAACCCTAAACCTCTAAAACCCTAAACCCTAAAACCCTAAAACCCTATAACCCTAAAACCCTAAACCCTAAAACCCTAAAACCCTAAAACCCTAAACCCTAAAACCCTAAACCCCTAAACCCTAACACCCTAAAACCCTATAACCCTAAACCCTAAACCCTAAAACCCTAAAATCCTAAACCCTTAAACCAAACCCTAAAACCCTAAACCCTAACCCTAAAAACCCTAAACCCTAAACCTAACCCTAAACCCTAAAACCCTAAAATCGCCAACCCTTAAACCTAAACCCTTAACCCTAAACCCTAAAACCCTAAACCCTAAACGCTAACCCTAAACCCTAAACCCTAAAACCCTAAGACCTAAAACATAAAACCCTAAAACCGTAAACCCACAAAACCTAAACGCTAAACGGTAAACCCACAAAACCTTAAAAGCTAAACCCTAAAATCCTATAACCCTGTGACCCTAAACTCTAAACCCTAAAATACAAAAATCCAAAAATTCTAAACCCTAAACCCTAAACCCTAAACCCTAAAACCCTAAACCCCAAAAACCCTAAACCTTAAAAACCTTAAAACCCTAAATCCTAAACCCTAAACCCTAAACCCCTAAACCCTAAACCCTAAACCCTAAACCCCCTAAAGCCCTCAACGCTAAAACCCTAAAACCCTAAACCCTAAATCCCAAACCCTAAGCCCTAAACCCTAAACCCTAAACCCAAAAGCCCTAAACCCTAAAAGCCTAAACCCTAAACCCGAAACCCTAACCCTAAACCCTAAACCCTAAAACCCCAAAATCCTAAGACCTAAAACATAAAACCCTAAAACCGTAAACCCACAAAACCTAAACGCTAAACGGTAAACCCACAAAACCCTAAAAGCTAAACCCCAAAACCCTAAAACCCAAAAATTCAAAACCCTAAACCCTAAAACCCTAAACCCCCTAAAATCCTAAACCCTAAACCCTAAAACCCTAAAACCAAAAATTCTAAACCCTAAACCTAAACCCTAAACCCAAAAACCCTAAATCCAGTAAAACCCTAAACCCTAAAACCCTAAAACCCAAAACCCTAAATCCTAAAATCTAAACCCTAAACCCTAAACCCATAAACCCTAAAACCCTAAACCCCCTAAAACCCTCAACGCTAAAACCCTTAAACCCATAAACCCTAAAACCCTAAACCCCCCAAAACCCTCAACGCTAAAACCCTAAAACCCTAAACCCTAAATCCTCAACCCTAAGTCCTAAACCCTAAACCCTATAACCCCAAAAACCCTAAACCCCCTAAAACCCTAAACCCTAAAACCCTAAAACCCGAAACCCTAAACCTTACACCCTAAACCCTAAACCCTAAACCTAAAAACTCTAAACCCTAAACCCGAAACCCTAAAATCTTAAACCCTAAACCCTAAACCCTAAACCCAAAAACCCTAAACCCCTAAAATCCTAAACCCTAATCCTTAAACCCGAAAATCCTAAAACCCTAAAACCCTAAAACTTGAAACCCTAAACCCCTAAACCTTAAAACACTAAAACCTTAAACCCTAAAGCCGTAAACCCTAAACCCTGAACCCCTAAAACCCTTAAACCCTAAAACCCCAAAACCATAAACCCTAAACCCTAAACCCCAAACCCTAAACCCAAAAACCTTAAACCCCAAAAACCCTAAACCCAAGAACCCTAAAATCCTAAAATCCTAAACCCTAAACCCCTAAACCCCTAAACCGTAAACCCATAAAACCCTAAACCCTAACCCTAAACACTAAACCCTAGACCCTAAAACCCTAAAACCTTTAAACCCTAAAACTCTCAAACCCTAAACCCTAAACCCTATGCACAAAACCCTAAACACCTAAAACCATAAACCCAAAAACCGTAAATCCCTTTAAACAAAAGAACCATAAACCCTAAACCCCTAAAAAACCTAAACCCTAAAACCCTAAATCCTAAACCTTAATCCTAAATCCTAAACCCTAAACCCTAAACCCTAAAACCCTAAGACCCTAAAACCGTAAAACCTAAAACCCTAAAACCCTGAACCCTAAATCCTAAAACCCTAAACCCTAAAACCTAACCCTAAACACTAAACCCTAGACCCTAAAACCCTAAAACCCTTAAACCCTAAAACTCTAAAACCCTAAACCCTAAACCCTATGCACAAAACCCTAAACACCTAAAACCATAAACCCAAAAACCGTAAATCCCTTTAAACAATAGAACCATAAACCCTAAACCCCTAAAAACCTAAACCCTAAATCCTAAACCTTAATCCTAAATCCTAAACCCTAAACCCTAAACCCTAAAACCCTAAGACCCTAAAACCCTAAAACCCAAAACCCTAAAACCCCAAACCCTAAGCCCTAAACCCTAAACCCTAAACCCAAAAGCCTAAACCCTAAACGCCTAAACCCTAAATCCGAAACCAACCCCTAAACCCTAAACCCTAAACCCCAAAATCCTAAGACCTAAAACATAAAACCCTAAAACCGTAAACCCACAAAACCTAAACGCTAAACGGTAAACCCACAAAACCCTAAAAGCTAAACCCTAAAACCCTAAAATCCTACAACCCTGTGACCCTAAACCCCAAAACCCTAAAATCCAAAAATTCAAAACCCTAAACCCTCAAACCCTAAACCCCCTAAAATCCTAAACCCTAAACCCTAAAACCCTAAAACCCAAAAATTCTAAACCCTAAACCCTAAACCCCTAAACCCAAAAACCCTAAACCAGTAAAACCCTAAACCCTAAAACCCTAAAACCCAAAACCCTAAATCCTAAAATCTAAACCCTAAACCCTAAAACCCATAAACCCTAAAACCCTAAACCCCCTAAAACCCTCAACGCTAAAACCCTTAAACCCATAAACCCTAAAACCCTAAACCCCCCAAAACCCTCAACGCTAAAACCCTAAAACCCTAAACCCTAAATCCTCAACCCTAAGCCCTAAACCCTAAACCCTATAACCCCAAAAACCCTAAACCCCCTAAAACCCTAAACCCTAAAACCCTAAAACCCGAAACCCTAAACCTTACCCTAAACGCTAAACCCTAAACCCAAAAACTCTAAACCCTAAACCCGAAACCCTAAAATCGTAAACCCTAAACCCTAAACCCTAAACCCAAAAACCCTAAACCCCTAAAATCCTAAACCCTAATCCCTAAACCCGAAAATCCTAAACCCTAAAACCCTAAACCTTGAAACCCTAAACCCCTAAACCCTAAAACATTAAAACCCTAAACCCTAAAGCCGGAAACCCTAAACCCTGAACCCCTAAACCCTTAAACCCTAAAACCCCAAAACCATAAACCCTAAACCCTAAACCCAAAACCTTAAACCCTAAAACCCTAAACCCAAAAACCCAAAACCCTAAAATCCTAAATCCTAAACCCTAAACCCCTAAACCCCTAAACCGCAAACCCATAAAACCCTAAACCCCTAACCCTAAACACTAAACCCTAGACCCTAAAACCCTAAAACCCTTAAACCCTAAAACTCTCAAACCCTAAACCCTAAACCCAATGCACAAAACCCTAAACACCTAAAACCATAAACCCAAAAACCGTAAATCCCTTTAAACAATAGAACCATAAACCTAAACCCCTAAAAACCTAAACCCTAAAACCCTAAATCCTAAACCTTAATCCTAAATCCTAAACCCTAAACCCTAAACCCTAAAACCCTAAGACCCTAAAACCCTAAAACCTAAAACCCTAAAACCCTGAACCCTAAACCCTAAAACCCTAAACCCTAAATCCTAACCCTAAACACTAAACCCTAGACCCTAAAACCCTAAAACCCTTAAACCCTAAAACCCTAAACCCTAAACCCTATGCACAAAACCCTAAACACCTAAAACCATAAACCCAAAAACCGTAAATCCCTTTAAACAATAGAACCATAAACCCTAAAGCCCTAAAAACCTAAACCCTAAATCCTAAACCTTAATCCTAAATCCTAAACCCTAAACCCTAAACCCTAAAACCCTAAGACCCTAAAACCCTAAAACCTAAAACCCTGAACCCTAAACCCTAAAACCCTAAACCCTAAACCCTAACCCTAAACACTAAACCCTAGACCCTAAAACCCTAAAACCCTTAAACCCTAAAACTCTAAAACCCTAAACCTTAAACCCTATGCACAAAACCCTAAACACTAAAACCATAAACCCAAAAACTGTAAATCCCTTTAAACAATAGAACCATAAACCCTAAACCCCTAAAAACCTAAACCCTAAAACCCTAAATCCTAAACCTTAATCCTTAATCCTAAACCCTAAACCCTAAACCCTAAAACCCTAAGACCCTAAAACCCTAAAACCTGAAACCCTAAAACCCTGAACCCTAAACCCTGAACCCTAAACCCTAAAACCCTAAACCCTAAACCCTAAACCCTAAACGCCAAATCCTAAAATCTTAAAACCCTAAACCTTAAAACCTAAAAATCTAAAACCCTAAGCCTCAAAACTAAAACCGTTAAAGCCTAAACCCTAAACCCTAACCCTAAAACCTAAAAGCCTAAAAGCCTAAACCATCAAAACTAAAACCGTAAAACCCTAGACCCTAAACCCTAAACCCTAACCCAAAAACCTAAGCCCTAAACCCTCAAAACTAAAACCCTAAAACCCTAAACCTTAATTCCCAAACCCTAACCCTAAAACCTAAGCCCTAAACATTAAAACACTAAAACCCTAAAAGTCTAAAACCCTAAACCCTAAAACCCTAAAACCCTATAACCCTAAACCCTAAACCCTAAAACCCTAAAACCCTAAATCCTAAAACCCTGAACCCCTAAACCCTAAAACCCTAAAACCCTAAACCCCTAAACCCTAAAACCCTAAAACCGTATAACCCTAAACCCTAAACCCTAAAACCCTAAAATCCTAAAACCTTTAAACCTCAAACCCTAAAACCCTAAGCCCTAACCCTAGGTGTAAAACCCTAAACCCTAAATCCTTAACCCTAAATCCCTAAAACCCTAAAATCGCCAACCCTTAAACCTAAACCCTTAACCCGAAACCCTAAAACCCTAAACCCTAAACGCTAACCCTAAACCCTAAACCCTAAAACCCCAAAACCCTAAGACCTAAAACATAAAACCCTAAAACCGTAAACCCACAAAACCTAAACGCTAAGCGGTAAACCCACAAAACCTTAAAAGCTAAACCCTAAAATCCTATAACCCTGTGACCCTAAACTCTAAACCCTAAAATACTAAAACCCAAAAATTCTAAACCCTAAACCCTAAACCCTAAGACCCTAAACCCCCTAAAACCCTAAACCTTAAAACCTTAAAACCCTAAATCCTAAACCCTAAACCCTAAACCCCTAAACCCTAAAACCCAAAACCCCCTAAAACCCTCACCGCTAAAACCCTAAAACCCTATACCCTAAATCCCAAACCCTAAGCCCTAAACCCTAAACCCTAAACCCAAATGCCCTAAACCCTAAAAGCCTAAACCCTAAACCCGAAACCCTAACCCCTAAACCCTAAACCTAAAACCAAAATCCTAAGACCTAAAACATAAAACCCTAAAACCGTAAACCCAAAAACCTAAACGCTAAACGGTAAACCCACAAAACCCTAAAATCCTAACATCCTACAACCCTGTGACCTTAAACCCCAAAACCATAAAACCCAAAAATTCAAAACCCTAAACCCCCTAAAACCCTAAACCCTAAACCCTAAAACCCTAAAACCCAAAAATTCTAAACCCTAAACCCTAAACCCCTAAACCCAAAAACCCTAAACCCCGTAAAACCCTAAAACCCAAAACCCTAAATCCTAAAATCTAAACCCTAAACCCTAAACCCATTAACCCAAAACCCTAACCCCCTAAAACCTCAACGCTAAAACCCTAAACCCATAAACCCTAAAACCCTAAACCCCCCAAAACCCTCAACGCTAAAACCCTAAAACCCTAAACCCTAAATCCTCAACCCTAAGCCCTAAACCCTAACCCCTATAACCCCAAAAACCCTAAACTCCCTAAAACCCTAAAACCCGAAACCCTAAACCTTACACCCTAAACCCTAAACCCTAAACCCAAAAACTCTAAACCCTAAACCCGAAACCCAAAAATCGTAAACCCTAAACCCTACCCTAAACCCAAAAACCCTAAACCCTAAAATCCTAAACCCTAATCCCTAAACCTAAAATCCTAAACCCTAAAACCCTAAACCTTGAAACCCTAAAACCCTAAAACCCTAAACCCTAAAAGCCGTAAAACCCTAACCCCTAAACCCTAAAACTCCAAAACCATAAAAAACCCTAAACCCTAAACCCAAAACCTTAAACCCCTAAAACCCTAAACCCAAGAACCCTACAATCCTAAAATCCTAAATCCTAAACCCCTAAACCCCTAAACCGTAAACCCATAAAACCCAAACCCTAACCTAAACACTAAACCCTAGACCCTAAAAACCCTCCCTAAACCCTAAACCCTATGCACAAAACCCTAAACACCTAAAACCATAAACCCAAAAACCGTAAATCCCTTAAAAATAGAACCATAAACCCTAAACCCCTAAAAACCTAAACCCTAAAACCCTAAATCCTAAACCTTAATCCTAAATCCTAAACCCTAAACCCTAAACCCTAAAACCCTAAGACCCTAAAACGTAAAACCCTGAACCCTAAATCCTAAAACCCTAAACCCTAAAACCTAACCCTAAACACTAAACCCTAGAACCTAAAACCCTAAAACCCTTAAACCCTAAAACTCTAAAACCCTAAACCCTAAGCCCTATGCACAAAACCCTAAACACCTAAAACCATAAACCCAAAAACCATAAATCCCTTTAAACAATAGAACCATAAACCCTAAACCCCTAAAAACCTAAACCCTAAAACCCTAAATCCTAAACCTTAATCCTAAATCCTAAACCCTAAACCCTAAACCCTAAAACCCTAAGACCCTAAAACCCTAAAACCCTAAACCCTAAAACCCTGAACCCTAAACCCTAAAACCCTAAACCCTAAAACCCTAACCCTAAACACTAAACCCTAGATCCTAAAACCCTAAAACCCTTAAACCCTAAAACTCTAAAACCCTAAACCCTAAACTCTATGCACAAAACCCTAAACACCTAAAACCATAAACCCAAAAACTGTAAATCCCTTTAAACAATAGAACCATAAACCCTAAACCCCTAAAAACCTAAACCCTAAAACCCTAAATCCTAAACCTTAATCCTTAATCCTAAACCCTATACCCTAAGACCCTAAAACCCTAAAACCTAAAACCCTAAAACCCTGAACCCTAAACCCTGAACCCTAAACCCTAAAACCCTAAACCCTAAACCCTAAACCCTAAACGCTAAATCCTAAAACCTTAAAATCCTAAACCCTAAAACCTAAAAATCTAAAACCCTAAACCCTCAAAACTTAAACCGTAAAAGCCTAAACCCTAAACTCTAACCCTAAAACCTAAAAACCTAAAATCCTAAACCCTCAAAACTAAAACCGTAAAACCCTAAACCCTAAACCCTAAACCCTAACCCAAAAACCTAAGCCCTAAACCCTCAAAACTAAAACCCTAAAACCCTAAACCTTAATTCCCAAACCCTAACCCTAAAACCTAAGCCCTAAACATTAAAACCTAAAACCCTAAACCCCTAAATCCAAAAACCCTAAAACCCTAAAACACTAAACCCTATAACACTAAAAACCCTAAACCCTAAACCCTAACCCTAAACACTAAACTCTAAACCCTAAAACCCTAAAACCCTTAAATCCTAAAATCCTAAAACCCTAAACCCTAAACCCATAACCCTAAAACCCCTAAAACCCAAAATCCAAAACCGTAAATCCCTTAAAACAATAAAACCGTAATACGTAAACCCTAAAACTCTAAACCCATAAAACCCTAAACCCCTAAAATCCTAAAACTCTAACCCTAGACCCCTAAAACTCTAAACCCCTTAACGCGAAAACCCATAAAACACTAAACCCTAAAACTCTAAAACCCTAAACCCCGAACCCTAAACCCGAAACCCCTAAAACCCCAAACCCGAAAACTTAAAACCCTATAACCCTAAAAACCCTAAAATCCTAAACCCTAAAATCCTAAAACCCTAAACCCTAAAGCCCTAAAACCCTAAACCCTATACCCTAAACCCTAAATCCCTAAAACCCTAAACACTAAAACACTAAACCCTAAAATTCTGAAACCCTAAATCCTAAACCCCAAACCCTAAGCGCCTAAAACCCTAAACCCTAAAACCCTATAACCCTAAACACTAAACCCTAAATCCTAAAGTCTAAACCTAAAACCCTGAAACCCTTAAACCTAAACCGTTAACCATAAACCCTAAAGCTCTAAACCCTAAACCCTAACCCTAAACCCTAAACCCCTAAACCCAAAAACACTAAACCCTAAATCCCTAAAACCCTAACCCTCAAAACTAAAAACCCTAAAACCTAAAACCCTAAGCCTTCAAAACCCTAACCCTAAACCCTAACCCTAAACCCTAAAACTCTAAAACCCTAAACCCTAAACCATAAACCTAAAACCCTAAAACACTAAACCCTAAAGCCTAAATCCTAAACCCTAAACCCTAAAACACTAAAACCCTTAAATCCTAAAATCCTAAAACCCTAAACCCTAAACCCTAAACTCCAAAACCCTAAAACCCAAAACCCAAAATCGTAAATCCCTTAAAACAATAAAACCCTAAACCGTAAACCCGAACACTCTAAACCCATAAAATCCTAAACCCCTAAAATCCTAAAACCCTAACCCTAAACCCCTAAAACTCTAAACCCCTAAACACTAGAATCCATAAAATACTAAACTCTAAAATTCTAAACCCTAAACCTAAACCGCGAAACCTAAACCGAACCCTAAAACCCCAAACCTAAAATCCAAAACCCTAAACTATACCCTAAAACACTAAAACCCTAAACCCTAAACCCTAAATCCCTGAAACCCTAAAACCCTAAGCCCTAAAACCATAAAACACTAAAACACTAAACCCTAAACTCTAAACCCTAAATCCTAAACCCCTAACGCTAAACCCCTAAAACCCTATAATCCAAAACACTAAACCCTAAACCCTAAACTCTAAAACCCGAAAACCCTGAAACACTTAAACCTAAACCCTAAACCCTAACCCAAAGTGTAAAACCCTAAACCCAAATCCTAAACCCTAACCCTAAGTGTAAAACCCTAAACACCAAATCCTAAACCCTAAACCCCTAAAACCCATAAACCGCCGACCCCTAAACCTAAACCGTTAACCCTAACGAAAAAACCGTAAGCCCTAAACACTAAACCCTAAACCCTAACCCTAAATCCTAAACCCTAAAACCCAAAAACCCTAAACCCTAAAACACTAAACCCCAAAAACCCTAAACCCTAAATCCTAAAACCCTAAACCCTAAACCCAAAACTCCAAAACCCTAAAACCAAAAACCCAAAAACCGTTAATCCCTTAAAACAATAAAACCCTAAACCGTAAACCCGAAAACTCTAAACTCATAAAACCCTAAACCTCTAAAATCCTAAAACCCTAACCCTAAACCCCTAAAACTCTAAACCCCTAAAACTCTAAACCCCTAAACACTAGAATCCATAAAACACTAAACTCTAAAATTCTAAAACCCTAAACTCTAAACCCCGAAACCTAAATCCTAAACCCCTAAAACCCCAAACCCGCAAACCCTATAACTTTAAAACCTAAACCCTAAACCCTAAAACCCTAAAACCCTAAAATCCTAAAACCCTAAACTGTAAACCCTAAACCCCTAAAACCCTAAACCCTAAACCCTAAAACCCTAAAATCCTAAAACCCTAAGCCCTAAAACCATAAAACACTAAAACACTAAACCCTAAAACTCTAAAACCCTAAATCCTAAACCCCTAACGCTAAACCCCTAAAACCCTATAATCCTAAACACTAAACCCTAAACCCTAAACTCTAAAACCCGAAAACCCTGAAACCCTTAAACCTAAAACCCTAAAACCCTAAACCTAACCCTAAAAAACCCTAAAACCCAAATCCTAAACCCTAACCCTAAGTGTAAAACCCTAAACACCAAATCCTAAACCCTAAACCCCTAAAACCCATAAACCGCCCACCCTTAAACCTAAACCGTTAACACAAAACCCAAAAACCCTAAGCCCTAAACAGTAAACCCTAAACCCTAAACCCTAAAACCCAAAAACCCTAAACCCTAAAACACTAAATCCCTAAAACCCTAAACCCTAAAACCCTAAAACCCTAAACCCTAAAACCCTAAAACCTAAACACCTAAAACCCTAAACCCTATAATCCCAAAACCCTATAACCCTAAACCCTAAAACCCTAAAACCCTAAAACCCTAAACCCTAAACCCTAAACCCTAAAACCCTAAAACCCTAACCCCGAAACCTTAAACCCTAAAACACTAAAACCCCAAACCCTAAATCCTAAACGCTAAACCCTAAAACCCTATACCCCTAAACCCTAAACCCTAAACCCCTAAACCCTAAACCCTAAATCCTAAGCCCTAAACCCTAACCCTAAACCCTGCAACCCTAAAAGACTAAAACCCTAAACCGTAAACCCTAAACCCTAAAACCTTAAAACCCCAAACCCTAAATCCTAAACGCTAAACCCTAAACCCTAAAACCCTAAACCCAAAACCCTAAACCCTAAAACCCTAAACCCAAACACCCTAAAACCCTAAACCCCAAAACCCTGTAACCCTAAAACCCTAAAACCCTAAAACCCTAAAACCTAAACCCAAAAACCCGAAAACCATAAACCCATAAAACACTAAACCCTAAAGCCCTAAAATCCTAAAACCTTAAACCCTAAACCCTATGTCCTAAACCCTAAACCCCAGACAATAAACCGAAATCCCTTAAACCCTAAACACTAGACCCTAAAAGCTAAAACCCTAAAACCCTAAACCACTAAAACCCGAAACCCTAAACCCGTAAAACCCTAAGCCCTAAACCCTAAACACTAAAACCGAAAACCGTAAAACCCTAATACCCAAAAACCATAGAGCCTAAACACAAAAACCCTAAACCCTAACACCCTAAAGCCTTAACACTAAACCCTAAAACCTTAAACCCTAAAACCCTAAAATTTTAAAACCCTAAACCATAAACCCTAAATCCTAAACCTAAACCTTAAACCCTAAAACCCTAGAACCTAAAACCCTAAAACCCTAAACCCTGAACCCTCAACCCTAAAACCCTCAACCCCTAAACCCTAAACCCTAAACCCTAAAACCTAAACCTAAACGCTAAATCCTAAAACCCTAAACCTTAAAACCCTAAAACCCTAAAACACTAAAACCAAAAAATCTAAAACCCTAAACCCTCAAAACTAAAACCGAAAAACCCTAAACCCTAAACCCTAACCCTAAAACCTAAAAACCTAAAATCCCAAACCCTCAAAACTAAAACCGTAAAACCCTAAATCCTAAACCCTAAACCCTAACCCAAAAACCTAAGCCCTAAACCCTCAAAAATAAAACCCCAAAACCCTAAACCCTAACCCTAAAACCTAAGCCCTACACCCTAAAATGCTAAAACCCTAAAACTCTAAAACCCAAAATCCCTAAATCCAAAAACCCTACAACCCTAAAACACTAAACCCGAAACCCAAAAATCCTAGAACCCTAAACCCTTAACACTAAACCCTAAGACCCTAAAACCCTCAAGCCCTAAAAACACAAAACACTAAACCCTAAAACTCTAAAGGCCTAAACCCTAAACCACAAACCTAAACCCTAAACCCCTAAAACCCTAAAACCCTAAAACCCTAAAAACCCTATAACCCTAAACCCCTAAACCCTAAAATCGTAGACCCTAAACCCTAAACACAAAACCCTAAAACCCTAAACCCTCAAACCATAAAACCATAAAACACTAAACCTAAAACTCTAAAACCCTAAACCCTAAACCCCAAATCCTACCCTAAACCTCTAAAACCCTAAACCCTAAAACCCTAAAACCCTATAACCCTAAACCCTAAACCCTAAAACCCTAAAACCCTAAAACCCTAAACCCTAAAACCCTAAACCCCTAAACCCTAAAACCCTAAAACCCTATAACCCTAAACACTAAACCCTAAAACCCTAAAATCCTAAAACCCTTAAACCTCAAACCCTAAACCCTAACCCTAGGTGTAAAACCCTAAACCCTAAATCCTTAACCCTAAACCCCTAAAACCCTAAAATCGCCAACCCTTAAACCTAAACCCTTAACCCTAAACCCTAAAACCCTAAACCCTAAACGCTAACCCTAAACCCTAAACCCTAAAACCCTAAAACCCTAAGACCTAAAACATAAAACCCTAAAACCGTAAACTCACAAAACCTAAACGTTAAACGGTAAACCCACAAAACCTTAAAAGCTAAACCCTAAAATCCTATAACCCTGTGACCCTAAACTCTAAACCCTAAAATACAAAAATCCAAAAATTCTAAACCCTAAACCCTAAACCCTAAACCCTAAAACCCTAAACCCCCAAAAACCCTAAACCTTAAAAACCTTAAAACCTTAAATCCTAAACCCTAAACCCTAAACCGTAAACCCTAAACCCTAAAACCTTAAAACCCCAAACCCTAAATCCTAAACGCTAAACCCTAAACCCTAAAACCCTAAACCCAAAACCCTAAACCCTAAAACCCTAAACCCAAACACCCTAAAACCCTAAACCCCAAAACCCTGTAACCCTAAAACCCTAAAACCCTAAAACCTAAACCCAAAAACCCGAAAACCATAAACCCATAAAACACTAAACCCTAAAGCCCTAAAATCCTAAAACCTTAAACCCTAAACCCTATGTCCTAAACCCTAAACCCCAGACAATAAACCGAAATCCCTTAAACCCTAAACACTAGACCCTAAAAGCTAAAACCCTAAAACCCTAAACCACTAAACCCAAACACTAAACCCAAAACCCTAAAGCCCTAAACCCTAAACACTAAAACCGAAAACCGTAAAACCTAATACCCAAAAACCATAAGCCTAAACACAAAAACCCTAAACCCTAACACCCTAAAGCCTTAACACTAAACCCTAAAACCTTAAACCCTAAAACCCTAAAATTTTAAAACCCTAAACCTTAAACCTTAAACCCTAAAACCCTAGAACCTAAAACCCTAAAACCCTAAACCCTGAACCCTCAACCCTAAAACCCTCAACCCCTAAACCCCTAAACCCTAAACCCTAAAACCTAAACCTAAACGCTAAATCCTAAAACCCTAAACCTTAAACCCTAAAACCCTAAAACACTAAAACCAAAAAATCTAAAACCCTAAACCCTCAAAACTAAAACAGAAAAACCCTAAACCCTAAACCCTAACCCTAAAACCTAAAAACCTAAAATCCCAAACCCTCAAAACTAAAACCGTAAAACCCTAAATCCTAAACCCTAAACCCTAACCCAAAAACCTAAGCCCTAAATCCTCAAAATAAACCCAAAAAAACCCTAAACCCTAACCCTAAAAACCTAAGCCCTAAACCCTAAAATGCTAAAACCCTAAAACTCTAAAACCCAAAACCCCTAAATCCAAAAACCCTACAACCCTAAAACACTAAACCCGAAACCCAAAAATCCTAGAACCCTAAACCCTTAACACTAAACCCTAAGACCCTAAAACCCTCAAGCCCTAAAAACACAAAACACTAAACCCTAAAACTCTAAAGGCCTAAACCCTAAACCACAAATCCTAAACCCTAAACCCCTAAAACCCTAAACCCTAAAACCCTATAACCCTAAACCCCTAAACCCTAAAATCGTAGAACCCTAAACCCTAAACACAAAACCCTAAAACCCTAAGACCCTCAAACCATAAAACCATAAAACACTAAACCCTAAAACTCTAAAGCCCTAAACCCTAAACCCTAAACCCCAAATCCTAAACCCTAAACCTCTAAAACCCTAAACCCTAAAACCCTAAAACCCTATAACCCTAAACCCTAAACCCTAAAACCCTAAAACCCTAAAACCCTAAACCCTAAAACCCTAAACCCCTAAACCCTAACACCCTAAAACCCTATAACCCTAAACCCTAAACCCTAAAACCCTAAAATCCTAAAACCCTTAAACCTCAAATCCTAAAACCCTAAACCCTAACCCTAGGTGTAAAACCCTAAACCCTAAATCCTTAACCCTAAACCCCTAAAACCCTAAAATCGCCAACCCTTAAACCTAAACCCTTAACCCTAAACCCTAAAACCCTAAACCCTAAACGCTAACCCTAAACCCTAAACCCTAAAACCCTAAGACCTAAAACATAAAACCCTAAAACCGTAAACCCACAAAACCTAAACGCTAAACGGTAAACCCACAAAACCTTAAAAGCTAAACCCTAAAATCCTATAACCCTGTGACCCTAAACTCTAAACCCTAAAATACAAAAATCCAAAAATTCTAAACCCTAAACCCTAAACCCTAAACCCTAAAACCCTAAACCCCCAAAAACCCTAAACCTTAAAAACCTTAAAACCCTAAATCCTAAACCCTAAACCCTAAACCCCTAAACCCTAAACCCTAAACCCTAAACCCCCTAAAGCCCTCAACGCTAAACCCTAAAACCCTAAACCCTAAATCCCAAACCCTAAGCCCTAAACCCTAAACCCTAAACCCAAAAGCCCTAAACCCTAAAAGCCTAAACCCTAAACCCGAAACCCTAACCCCTAAACCCTAAACCCTAAAACCCCAAAATCCTAAGACCTAAAACATAAAACCCTAAAACCGTAAACCCACAAAACCTAAACGCTAAACGGTAAACCCACAAAACCCTAAAAGCTAAACCCCAAAACCCTAAAACCCAAAAATTCAAAACCCTAAACCCTAAAACCCTAAACCCCCTAAAATCCTAAACCCTAAACCCTAAAACCCTAAAATCCAAAAATTCTAAACCCTAAACCCTAAACCCCTAAACCCAAAAACCCTAAATCCAGTAAAACCCTAAACCCTAAAACCCTAAAACCCAAAACCCTAAATCCTAAAATCTAAACCCTAAACCCTAAACCCATAAACCCTAAAAGCCTAAACCCCCTAAAACCCTCAACGCTAAAACCCTTAAACCCATAAACCCTAAAACCCTAAACCCCCCAAAACCCTCAACGCTAAACCCTAAAACCCTACCCTAAATCCTCAACCCTAAGTCCTAAACCCTAAACCCTATAACCCCAAAAACCCTAAACCCCCTAAACCCTAAACCCTAAAAACCCTAAAACCCAAACCCAAACCTAACCCTACAAACCCTAAACCCTAAACCCTAAACCCAAAAACTCTAAACCTAAACCCGAAACCCTAAAATCTTAAACCCTAAACCCTAAACCCTAAACCCAAAACCCTAAACCCCTAAAATCCTAAACCCTAATCCTTAAACCCGAAAATCCTAAACCCTAAAACCCAAAACTTGAAACCCTAAACCCCTAAACCTTAAAACACTAAAACCTTAAACCCTAAAGCCGTAAACCTAAACCCTGAACCCCTAAAACCCTTAAACCCTAAAACCCCAAAACCATAAACCCTAAACCCTAAACCCCAAACCCTAAACCCAAAAACCTTAAACCCCAAAAACCCTAAACCCAAGAACCCTAAAATCCTAAAATCCTAAACCCTAAACCCCTAAACCCCTAAACCGTAAACCCATAAAACCCTAAACCCTAACCCTAAACACTAAACCCTAGACCCTAAAACCCTAAAACCTTTAAACCCTAAAACTCTCAAACCCTAAACCCTAAACCCTATGCACAAAACCCTAAACACCTAAAACCATAAACCCAAAAACCGTAAATCCCTTTAAACAAAAGAACCATAAACCCTAAACCCCTAAAAACCTAAACCCTAAAACCCTAAATCCTAAACCTTAATCCTAAATCCTAAACCCTAAACCCTAAACCCTAAAACCCTAAGACCCTAAAACCGTAAAACCTAAAACCCTAAAACCCTGAACCCTAAATCCTAAAACCCTAAACCCTAAAACCTAACCCTAAACACTAAACCCTAGACCCTAAAACCCTAAAACCCTTAAACCCTAAAACTCTAAAACCCTAAACCCTAAACTATGCACAAAACCCTAAACACCTAAAACCATAAACCCAAAAACCGTAAATCCCTTTAAACAATAGAACCATAAACCCTAAACCCCTAAAAACCTAAACCCTAAATCCTAAACCTTAATCCTAAATCCTAAACCCTAAACCCTAAACCCTAAAACCCTAAGACCCTAAAACCCTAAAACCTAAAACCCTAAAACCCCAAACCCTAAGCCCTAAACCCTAAACCCTAAACCCAAAAGCCCTAAACCCTAAACGCCTAAACCCTAAATCCGAAACCCTAACCCCTAAACCCTAAACCCTAAAACCCCAAAATCCTAAGACCTAAAACATAAAACCCTAAAACCGTAAACCCACAAAACCTAAACGCTAAACGGTAAACCCACAAAACCCTAAAAGCTAAACCCTAAAACCCTAAAATCCTACAACCCTGTGACCCTAAACCCCAAAACCCTAAAATCCAAAAATTCAAAACCCTAAACCCACAAACCCTAAACCCCCTAAAATCCTAAACCCTAAACCCTAAAACCCTAAAACCCAAAAATTCTAAACCCTAAACCCTAAACCCCTAAACCCAAAAACCCTAAACCCAGTAAAACCCTAAACCCTAAAACCCTAAAACCCAAAACCCTAAATCCTAAAATCTAAACCCTAAACCCTAAACCCATAAACCCTAAAACCCTAAACCCCCTAAAACCCTCAACGCTAAAACCCTTAAACCCATAAACCCTAAAACCCTAAACCCCCCAAAACCCTCAACGCTAAAACCCTAAAACCCTAAACCCTAAATCCTCAACCCTAAGCCCTAAACCCTAAACCCTATAACCCCAAAAACCCTAAACCCCCTAAAACCCTAAACCCTAAAACCCTAAAACCCGAAACCCTAAACCTTACACCCTAAACGCTAAACCCTAAACCCAAAAACTCTAAACCCTAAACCCGAAACCCTAAAATCGTAAACCCTAAACCCTAAACCCTAAACCCAAAAACCCTAAACCCCTAAAATCCTAAACCCTAATCCCTAAACCCGAAAATCCTAAAACCCTAAAACCCTAAACCTTGAAACCCTAAACCCCTAAACCCTAAAACATTAAAACCCTAAACCCTAAAGCCGGAAACCCTAAACCCTGAACCCCTAAAACCCTTAAACCCTAAAACCCCAAAACCATAAACCCTAAACCCTAAACCCAAAAACCTTAAACCCCTAAAACCCTAAACCCAAGAACCCTAAATCCTAAAATCCTAAACCCTAACCCCTAAACCCCTAAACCGCAAACCCATAAAACCCTAAACCCTAACCCTAAACACTAAACCCTAGACCCTAAAACCCTAAAACCCTTAAACCCTAAACTCTCAAACCCTAAACCCTAAACCCTATGCACAAAACCCTAAACACCTAAAACCATAAACCCAAAAACCGTAAATCCCTTTAAACAATAGAACCATAAACCCTAAACCCCTAAAAACCTAAACCCTAAAACCCTAAATCCTAAACCTTAATCCTAAATCCTAAACCCTAAACCCTAAACCCTAAAACCCTAAGACCCTAAAACCCTAAAACCTAAAACCCTAAAACCCTGAACCCTAAACCCTAAAACCCTAAACCCTAAATCCTAACCCTAAACACTAAACCCTAGACCCTAAAACCCTAAAACCCTTAAACCCTAAAACCCTAAACCCGAAACCTATGCACAAAACCCTAAACACCTAAAACCATAAACCCAAAAACCGTAAATCCTTTAAACAATAGAACCATAAACCCTAAAGCCCTAAAAACCTAAACCCTAAATCCTAAACCTTAATCCTAAATCCTAAACCCTAAACCCTAAACCCTAAAACCCTAAGACCCTAAAACCCTAAAACCTAAAACCCTGAACCCTAAACCCTAAAACCCTAAACCCTAAACCCTAACCCTAAACACTAAACCCTAGACCCTAAAACCCTAAAACCCTTAAACCCTAAAACTCTAAAACCCTAAACCTTAAACCCTATGCACAAAACCCTAAACACCTAAAACCATAAACCCAAAAACTGTAAATCCCTTTAAACAATAGAACCATAAACCCTAAACCCCTAAAAACCTAAACCCTAAAACCCTAAATCCTAAACCTTAATCCTTAATCCTAAACCCTAAACCCTAAACCCTAAAACCCTAAGACCCTAAAACCCTAAAACCTGAAACCCTAAAACCCTGAACCCTAAACCCTGAACCCTAAACCCTAAAACCCTAAACCCTAAACCCTAAACCCTAAACGCCAAATCCTAAAATCTTAAAACCCTAAACCTTAAAACCTAAAAATCTAAAACCCTAAAGCCTCAAAACTAAAACCGTTAAAGCCTAAACCCTAAACCCTAACCCTAAAACCTAAAAACCTAAAAGCCTAAACCATCAAAACTAAAACCGTAAAACCCTAGACCCTAAACCCTAAACCCTAACCCAAAAACCTAAGCCCTAAACCCTCAAAACTAAAACCCTAAAACCCTAAACCTTAATTCCCAAACCCTAACCCTAAAACCTAAGCCCTAAACATTAAAACACTAAAACCCTAAAAGTCTAAAACCCTAAACCCTAAAACCCTAAAACCCTATAACCCTAAACCCTAAACCCTAAAACCCTAAAACCCTAAATCCTAAAACCCTGAACCCCTAAACCCTAAAACCCTAAAACCCTAAACCCCTAAACCCTAAAACCCTAAAACCGTATAACCCTAAACCCTAAACCCTAAAACCCTAAAATCCTAAAACCTTTAAACCTCAAACCCTAAAACCCTAAGCCCTAACCCTAGGTGTAAAACCCTAAACCCTAAATCCTTAACCCTAAATCCCTAAAACCCTAAAATCGCCAACCCTTAAACCTAAACCCTTAA
This sequence comes from Chimonanthus praecox, assembly GCA_022113865.1. Classification (NCBI taxonomy): domain Eukaryota; kingdom Viridiplantae; phylum Streptophyta; class Magnoliopsida; order Laurales; family Calycanthaceae; genus Chimonanthus; species Chimonanthus praecox. The sequence goes on from CM039087.1 coordinate 35,955,560, forward strand.
CCCGAAACCCTAAAACCCTAAACCCTAAACGCTAACCCTAAACCCTAAACCCTAAAACCCCAAAACCCTAAGACCTAAAACATAAAACCCTAAAACCGTAAACCCACAAAACCTAAACGCTAAGCGGTAAACCCACAAAACCTTAAAAGCTAAACCCTAAAATCCTATAACCCTGTGACCCTAAACTCTAAACCCTAAAATACTAAAACCCAAAAATTCTAAACCCTAAACCCTAAACCCTAAGACCCTAAACCCCCTAAAACCCTAAACCTTAAAAACCTTAAAACCCTAAATCCTAAACCCTAAACCCTAAACCCCTAAACCCTAAAACCCAAAACCCCCTAAAACCCTCACCGCTAAAACCCTAAAACCCTATACCCTAAATCCCAAACCCTAAGCCCTAAACCCTAAACCCTAAACCCAAATGCCCTAAACCCTAAAAGCCTAAACCCTAAACCCGAAACCCTAACCCCTAAACCCTAACCTAAAACCCCCAAAATCCTAAGACCTAAAACATAAAACCCTAAAACCGTAAACCCAAAAAACCTAAACGCTAAACGGTAAACCCACAAAACCCTAAAATCCTAACATCCTACAACCCTGTGACCTTAAACCCCAAAACCATAAAACCCAAAAATTCAAAACCCTAAACCCCCTAAAACCCTAAACCCTAAACCCTAAAACCCTAAAACCCAAAAATTCTAAACCCTAAACCCTAAACCCCTAAACCCAAAAACCCTAAACCCCGTAAAACCCTAAAACCCAAAACCCTAAATCCTAAAATCTAAACCCTAAACCCTAAACCCATTAACCCTAAAACCCTAACCCCCCTAAAACCCTCAACGCTAAAACCCTTAAACCCATAAACCCTAAAACCCTAAACCCCCCAAAACCCTCAACGCTAAAACCCTAAAACCCTAAACCCTAAATCCTCAACCCTAAGCCCTAAACCCTAACCCCTATAACCCCAAAAACCCTAAACTCCCTAAAACCCTAAAACCCGAAACCCTAAACCTTACACCCTAAACCCTAAACCCTAAACCCAAAAACTCTAAACCCTAAACCCGAAACCCAAAAATCGTAAACCCTAAACCCTAAACCCTAAACCCAAAAACCCTAAACCCCTAAAATCCTAAACCCTAATCCCTAAACCTGAAAATCCTAAAACCCTAAAACCCTAAACCTTGAAACCCTAAACCCCTAAAACCCTAAACCCTAAAGCCGTAAACCCTGAACCCCTAAAACCCTTAAACCCTAAAACTCCAAAACCATAAACCCTAAACCCTAAACCCTAAACCCAAAAACCTTAAACCCCTCTAAAACCCTAAACCCAAGAACCCTACAATCCTAAAATCCTAAATCCTAAACCCCTAAACCCCTAAACCGTAAACCCATAAAACCCTAAACCCTAACCCTAAACACTAAACCCTAGACCCTAAAACCCTTAAACCCTAAAACTCTCAAACCCTAAACCCTAAACCCTATGCACAAAACCCTAAACACCTAAAACCATAAACCCAAAAACCGTAAATCCCTTTAAACAATAGAACCATAAACCCTAAACCCCTAAAAACCTAAACCCTAAAACCCTAAATCCTAAACCTTAATCCTAAATCCTAAACCCTAAACCCTAAACCCTAAAACCCTAAGACCCTAAAACCCTAAAACCCTAAACCCTAAAACCCTGAACCCTAAACCCTAAAACCCTAAACCCTAAACCCTAACCCTAAACACTAAACCCTAGATCCTAAAAACCCTAAAACCCTTAAACCCTAAAACTCTAAAACCCTAAACCCTAAACTCTATGCACAAAACCCTAAACACCTAAAACCATAAACCCAAAAACTGTAAATCCCTTTAAACAATAGAACCATAAACCCTAAACCCCTAAAAACCTAAACCCTAAAACCCTAAATCCTAAACCTTAATCCTTAATCCTAAACCCTATACCCTAAGACCCTAAAACCCTAAAACCTAAAACCCTAAAACCCTGAACCCTAAACCCTGAACCCTAAACCCTAAAACCCTAAACCCTAAACCCTAAACCCTAAACGCTAAATCCTAAAACCTTAAAATCCTAAACCCTAAAACCTAAAAATCTAAAACCCTAAACCCTCAAAACTTAAACCGTAAAAGCCTAAACCCTAAACTCTAACCCTAAAACCTAAAAACCTAAAATCCTAAACCCTCAAAACTAAAACCGTAAAACCCTAAACCCTAAACCCTAAACCCTAACCCAAAAACCTAAGCCCTAAACCCTCAAAACTAAAACCCTAAAACCCTAAACCTTAATTCCCAAACCCTAACCCTAAAACCTAAGCCCTAAACATTAAAACGCTAAAACCCTAAACCCCTAAATCCAAAAACCCTAAAACCCTAAAACACTAAACCCTATAACACTAAAACCCTAAACCCTAAACCCTAACCCTAAACACTAAACTCTAAACCCTAAAACCCTAAAACCCTTAAATCCTAAAATCCTAAAACCCTAAACCCTAAACCCATAACCCTAAACCCCTAAAACCCAAAATCCAAAAACCGTAAATCCCTTAAAACAATAAAACCGTAATACGTAAACCCTAAAACTCTAAACCCATAAAACCCTAAACCCCTAAAATCCTAAAACTCTAACCCTAGACCCCTAAAACTCTAAACCCCTTAACGCGAAAACCCATAAAACACTAAACCCTAAAACTCTAAAACCCTAAACCCCGAACCCTAAACCCGAAACCCCTAAAACCCCAAACCCGAAAACTTAAAACCCTATAACCCTAAACCCTAAAATCCTAAACCCTAAAATCCTAAAACCCTAAACCCTAAAGCCCTAAAACCCTAAACCCTATACCCTAAACCCTAAATCCCTAAAACCCTAAAACACTAAAACACTAAACCCTAAAATTCTGAAACCCTAAATCCTAAACCCCAAACCCTAAGCGCCTAAAACCCTAAACCCTAAAACCCTATAACCCTAAACACTAAACCCTAAATCCTAAAGTCTAAACCTGAAAACCCTGAAACCCTTAAACCTAAACCGTTAACCATAAACCCTAAAGCCCTAAACCCTAAACCCTAACCCTAAACCCTAAACCCCTAAACCCAAAAACACTAAACCCCTAAATCCCTAAAACCCTAAGCCCTCAAAACTAAAACCCTAAAAACCTAAAACCCTAAGCCTTCAAAACCCTAACCCTAAACCCTAAACCCTAAACCCTAAAACTCTAAAACCCTAAACCCCTAAACCATAAAAACCTAAAACCCTAAAACACTAAACCCTAAAGCCTAAATCCTAAAACCCTAAACCCTAAAACACTAAAACCCTTAAATCCTAAAATCCTAAAACCCTAAACCCTAAACCCTAAACTCCAAAACCCTAAAACCCAAAACCCGAAAATCGTAAATCCCTTAAAACAATAAAATCCTAAACCGTAAACCCGAACACTCTAAACCCATAAAATCCTAAACCCCTAAAATCCTAAAACCCTAACCCTAAACCCCTAAAACTCTAAACCCCTAAACACTAGAATCCATAAAATACTAAACTCTAAAATTCTAAAACCCTAAACTCTAAACCGCGAAACCTAAATCCGAAGCCCGTAAAACCCCAAACCTAAAATCCGAAAACCCTAAACTCTATACCCTAAAACACTAAAACCCTAAACCCTAAACCCTAAATCCCTGAAACCCTAAAACCCTAAGCCCTAAAACCATAAAACACTAAAACACTAAACCCTAAAACTCTAAAACCCTAAATCCTAAACCCCTAACGCTAAACCCCTAAAACCCTATAATCCAAAACACTAAACCCTAAACCCTAAACTCTAAAACCCGAAAACCCTGAAACACTTAAACCTAAAACCCTAAACCCTAACCCAAAGTGTAAAACCCTAAACCCCAAATCCTAAACCCTAACCCTAAGTGTAAAACCCTAAACACCAAATCCTAAACCCTAAACCCCTAAAACCCATAAACCGCCGACCCCTAAACCTAAACCGTTAACCCTAACGAAAAAACCGTAAGCCCTAAACACTAAACCCTAAACCCTAACCCTAAATCCTAAACCCTAAAACCCAAAAACCCTAAACCCTAAAACACTAAACCCCAAAAACCCTAAACCCTAAATCCTAAAACCCTAAAACCCTAAACCCTAAACTCAAAATCCTAAACCCTAAACCCCTAAAACCCTAAACCTTATAATCCGAAAACCCTAAAACCCTATAACCCTAAACTCCTAAACCTTAAAACCCAAACACCCTATAACCCTAAACCCTAAACCCTAAAATCCTAAAATCCTGAAACCCTTAAACGTCAAACACTAAAACCCTAAACCTAGGTGTAAAACCCTAAACCCTAAACCCCTAAAACCCTAAAACCGCCAACCCTTAAACCTAAACCCTTAACCCTAAACCCTAAAACCCTAAACCCAAAACCCTAACCCTAAACCCTAACACCCGAAGACCTTAAACATAAAACCCTAAAACCGTAAACCCACAATACCTAAACGCAAAACGGTAAACACACAAAACCCTAAAGGCTAAACCCTAAAACCCGAAAATCCTAAAAACCTATGACCCAAACCCTAAACAATAAAACCCTAAACCCTAAACCCTATAACAATAAAACTTAAACCCTAAATCCTAAACCCTAAACCCTAAACCCCCTAAAACCCTAAAACTCTAAAACCCTAAACCATACAACCTAAACCCTAAACCCTAAACCCTAAACCCAAAGACCATAAACCCTAAACCTTAAGCCCAAAAACCCTAAAACCCTAAAAGCCTTAACCCTAAAACCCTCTAAACCATAAACCCTAAAACACTAAAACCCTAAACCCGAAATCCTAAACGCTAAACCCTAAAACCTTATAACCCTAAACCCTTAAACCCTGAACCCGTAAACCCAAGAACCCTAAAATCCTAAACCCTAACCCCTAAAACCCAAAACCCCTAAAACCCTAAACCCTAAAACCCTAAAACCCTAAACTTTAAACCATAAACCCTAAAACTCTAAAACCCTAAACCCCTAAACGCTAAAACACTAAACCCTAAAGCCCAAAATCCAAAAACCCTAAACCCTAACCACGAAACCCTAAAATACTAAAACCCTTAAACACTAAACCCTAAAACTCTAAAACCCTAAATCCTCAACCCCAAACCCTAAACCCTAAACCCCTAAAACCCTAAACCCTAATCTCTAAAAACCTATAACCCTAAAACCTAAAAACCCTAAACCCTAACCCTAAGTGTAAAACCCTAAACCCTAAACCCCTAAAACCCTAAAACCACCCACCCTTAAACTTAAACCCTTAACCCTAAACCCTAAACCCTAAAACCCTTAACCCTGAAACCCTAAAACCCTAAATCCTAAACTCTAAAACACTAAAAACGTAAATCCGAGATCCTAAACCCTAAACCCAAACCATAAAACCCTAAAACCCTAAACCCTAAACCCTAAAGCCTAAACCGTAAACCTAAAACCCTAAACCCTAAAACCCTTAACCCTCAAACCCAAAAACCCTAAACCCTAAACCCTAAAACACTAAAACCCTAAACCCTAAATCCAAAAAAAAAAAACCGTAAAACCCTAAAACGGACAACCCTTCAAGCCAAACCCTAAACCCTAAACCCTAAACCCCAACCCTAAACCCTAAACCCTAAAACACTAAAACTCTAAACCCTAGATCCTAAACAAAAAACCTGTAAAACCCTAAAACGGGCAACCCTTAACCTTAAACCCTAAACCCTAAACACCAACCCTAAACCCTAAACCCTAAACCCTTAAACCTAAACCCTTAACCCCAACCTCAACCCCTTAACCGCCAACCCTTAACCCCAACCCTAAACCCTAAACACTAAAACTCTAAAACCATAAACCCTAAAACACTAAACCCGTTAAACCCTAAACCCCAAAACCCTAAACCCTAAACCCGAAGAACCCAAAACCCTAGACCCTAAACCCTAAACCCTAAACCCTAAAACTCTAAAACCCTAAAACACTAAACCCCTTAAACCCCAAAACCTTAATACCTTAAACCCCTAAAACCCTAAACCCTAAGCTCTAAAAACCTATAACCCTAAACCCTAAACCCCTAAACCCTCAACCCTAAAACCCTAACCCCTAAAATCCTAAAACCCTAAACCCTAAAAGACTAAAACCCTAAACCCTAATACCTTAAACCCCTAAAGCCCTAAACCCTACCCTAAAACCCTAAACCCTAAACCCTAAACCCCAAACCTCTAAAACCCTAAACCCTAAAATTCTAAAATCCTAAACCCTAAACCCTAAATCCAAACCCCGAAACCCTATGCCCTAAAACCCTAAACCCAAAAACCATAAATCCCTTAAAACAATAAAACCCTAAACCGTCAACCCTAAAACCCTAAACCCCTAAAACCCTAAAATCCTAAAACCCTAAACCCCTAACCCTAAACCCCTAAAACCTTAAACCCCTAAACCTTAAACCCTAAACCCACCCCCCCCCAAAAACCCAAAACACTTAACCCTCAAACCCTAAAGCACAAAACCCTAAATCCTAAACCCCAAAACACTAAAACCTAAACCCTAAACGTAAACCCTAACCCTAAAGTCTAAACCCTAAAACATTAAACCCTAACACTAGAACCTTAAAACCCTAGACTCTAAACCCTAATCCTGTACCCTAAAACCCTAAAATCCTACAACCCTAAACCCTTAAAACCCAAAACCCGAAAACCGTAAATCCCTTAAAACTATAAATCCCTAAAGTATAAACCCAAAAATCCTAAACCCCTAAAACCCTAAACCCTAAAACCCTAAAATCCAAAAATCCTAACCCTAATCCCCTAAAACCTAAAACCATAAAGTCATAAAATACTAAACCCTAAAACTCTAAAATGCTGAACCCCAAACCCTAAAACCTAAACCCCTAAAACCCTAAACCCGAAAACCCAAAAACCCTATAACCCTAAACCCTAAACCCTAAATCCTAAAACCCTAAACCCTAAAATCCTAAAACCTTAAATCCTAAACCTTAAAACACTAAAACCCTAAACCCTAAATCCTAAACCCTAACCCTAAAACCTAAGCCCTAAACCCTAAAGCCCTAAAACCCTAAAACCTAAAACCTAAAACCTAAAACTCTAAAACCCTAAACCCCTAAACCCTAAAACCCAAAAACACTAAACCCGAAACCCTAAAATCCTAAAACCCTAAATGCTAAACACTTGACCCTAAAACCCGAAAACCATCAAACACTAAAACACTAAAACCCTAAACCCTAAACCCCTAAAACCCTAAATCCTAAAACCCTAAAACCCTATAACCCTAAACACTAAACCCTAAACCCTAAACGCTAAAACCCGAAAACCCTAAAACCCTTAAACCTAAAACCGAAAAACCCTAACCCTAAGTATAAAATCCTAAACCCCAAATCCTAAACCGCCAACCCTTAAAACCGTTAACCCTAAACCCAACCCTAAATCCTAAAACCCTAAAACCCTGTAACCCTAAACCCTAAAACCCAAAACCAAACCTAAACCATAAACCCATAAAACACTAAACCCTAAAACCCAAAAATCCGAAAACCTTAAACCCTAAACCCTAAATCCTAAACCCTAAACCCTAACCCCAAAACCCTTAAACCCTAAACACTAAAACCCTAAACCCAAAACCCTAAAACCCCTACAACCCTAAACCCTAAACCCTAAAACCTTAAATCCCTAAACACTAAACCCTAAAACCCTAAACCCTAAAAGAACCCTAAACCCTAAACCCTAAACCCTAAAACCCTAAACCCAAAACCATAAAACAATAAAACACTAAACCAAAAACCCTGTAACCCTAAACTCTAAAATCCTAAAACCCTAAAACGCTAAAACCATAAACCCATAAACCCATAAAACACTAAACCCTAAAATCCTAAAACCATAAACCCTAAACCCTAAATCCTAAACCCTAAACCCTAAACCCTAACTCAAAACCCAAAACCCTTAAACCCTAAACACTAAACCCTAAAACCTAAAACCGTAAAACCCAAAACCCCTAAAACCCTAAACCCCTAAAACCCTAAGCCCTAAACCCTAAAACACTAACATCCAAAACCATAAAACCCTAATACCCAAAAACCCTAGAGCCTAAACACTAAAACCCTAAACCCCCTAAAACCCTAAACCCTAAAACCCTAAACCCTAAACCCTAAACACTAAACCCTAAACCCTAAACCCTAAAGCCCTAACCCCTAAAATCCTAAAACCCTAAACCCACAAAACCCCTAAAACCCTTAAACCCTAAAACCCTAAAACCCTTAAACCCTAAAACCCTAAAACCCGAAAATCCTAAAACCATAAAACCTAAACCCTAAATCCTAAACCCTAAACACAAAATCCTAAACCCTAAAACAATTAAAACCTAAACACTAAATCATAAAACCAAAACCCCTAAAACCCTAAACCCCTAGAACCCCAAACCCTTAACCCCTAAAACCCTAAACCCTAAACCCTAAACACTAAACCCTAAACCCTAAACCCTAAACCCCAAAGCCCTAAACCCTAAAATCCTAAAACCCTAAACCCCTAAAAGCCTTAAATCCTAAAACCCTATAACCCTATAACCCTAAAACCCAAAAATCCTAAAACCATAAACCCAAAACCCTAAATCCTAAACCCTGAACCCAAAACCCTAAACCCTAAATACTAAACCCTAAACCCTGAACCCTCAAATCCTAAAGCCTAAATCCTAAACCCTAAACCCTAAACCCTAAACCCTAAACCCTAAATGCTAAACCCTAAACCCTAAACCCTACACCCTAAACCCTACACCCTAAACCCAAAACCCTAAAATAGAAAACCCTAAACCCTAAACCCTAAAACCCTAAACCCTAAACCCTAAACCCAAAAACCCTAAACCATAAACGCTAAACCCAATAACCCTAAAAACCCTAACCCTAAAGCCCTAAAACCCTAAACCCTAAACCCTAAAAAACTAAAACCCTAAACCCGTAATCCTAAACGCAAACCCTAAAACCTAAACTCCAAAACCCCAACACCCTAAACCCTAAAACCCTAAACCCTCAACCCTAAACCGTAAACCCTAAACCCTAAAATCCTAAAACCCTGAACCCCTAAAACCCTTAAACCCATAAAACCCAAAAATCCTAAACCCTAAACCCTAAAACCTTAAACCCCTAAAACCCTAAACCCAAGAACACTAAAATCCTAAAATCCTAAACCCTTAACACTAAACCCTAGACCCTAAAACCCTAAAACCCTTAAACCCTAAAACTCTAAAACCCTAAACCCTAAACCCTAAACCCTAAACACAAACCCTAAACCCCTAAAACCCTAAACCCAAAAACCATAAATCCGTTAAAACAAAAAAAACATAAACCTTAAACCCTAAAACCCTAAACCCCTAAAAACCTAAACCCTAAAACCCTAAACCCTAAACCCTAAATTCAAAACCCTAAACCCTAAACCCTAAGACCCTAAAACCCTAAACCCTAAAATCCTAAAACCCTATAACCCTAAACCCTAAACCCTAAAACCCTATAACCCTATAACCCTAAATCCTAAAACCTTAAAACCCTAAACTCCTAAACCTATAAACCTAAAACCCTAAACCCTCAAAACTAAAACCGTAAAACCCTAAGCCCTAAACCATAAACCCTAACCCTAAAACCTAAAAACCTAAAGCCCTAAACCCACAAAACTAACACTGTAAAACCCTAAACCCTAAACCCTAAACCCTAACCCTAAAACCTAAGCCCTAAACCCTCAATACTAAAACACTAAAACCCTAAACACTCAAAACTAAAACCGTAAAACCCTAAACGCTAAACCCAAAACCCTAACCCTAAAACCTAAAAACCTAAAACCCTAAACCTTAAAAACTAAAATCGTAAAACCCAAAACCCTAAATCCTAAACCCTAACCGTAAAACCTAAGTCCTAAACTCTCAAAACTAAAACCCTAAAACCCTAAACCCTAACCCTAAATCCTAAACCCTAAACCCCTAAAACCCTAAACCCTAAAACCCTAAAATCCTAAAACCCTATAACCCCAAACTCCTAAACCCTAAAACCGTAAACCCCTAAACCCTAAAACCCTATAACCCTAAACCCCAAACACTAAAACCCTAAAATCCTGAAACACTTAAACCTCAAACCCTAAAATCCTAAACCCTAACCCTAGGTGTAAAACCCTAAACCCTAAATTCTTCACCCTAAAACCCTAAAATCCTAAAACCGCCAACCTTTAAACCTAAACCCTTAACCCTAAACCCTAAAACCTTAAACCCTAAACCCTAACCCTAAACCCTAAACCCTAGAACCCTAAAACCCTAAACCCTAAAACCCTAAACCCTAAACCCTAACCCTAAAACCTAAACCCTAAAACCCTAAAACCCTAAAACCCTAAGACCCTAAAACCCTAAGACCCTAAAACATGAAACCCTAAAACCGAAACTTACAAAACCCTAAAAGCTAAACCTTAAGACCCTAAAATCCTATGACTCTGTAACCCTAAACCCTAAATTCTAAAACCCTAAACCCTAAACCCTAAAACAATAAAACCTAAACCCTCAATCCTAAACGCTAAACCCCTAAAACCCTAAAACCCTAACACAGCCAACCCTTAAACCTTCACCCTAAATCCTAAATGCTAAACCCCTAAAACCCTAACACGGCCAACCCTTAAACCTAAACCCTACACCCCAAACCCTAAACTCTAAACCGTAAGCCTAAACCCTAAACCGTAAACCCTAAAACCCTTAACCCTAAAATCCTAAAATCCTAAATCCTAAACCAAAAAACACTAAAACCCTAAACCCTAAACTGTAAAGCCTAAACACTAAAACCCTGACACACTAAAACCCTTAACCCTAAAACCCTAAAACCTTAAAACCCTATAACAGTAAAACCAAAAAACCCTAAAACCCCAAAAATCGTCAACCCTTAAACCTAAACCCTTTACCCTAAACCCAAAAACCCTAAACTCTAAACCCTAAACCCTAAACCCTAAACCCTAAAACCCTAAAACCCTACGACCCTGAAACATAAAACCCTAAAACCGTAAACCCACAAAACCCTAAACGCTAAACCCTAAAACCATAAAACCCTCAAACCATAAAACCCTAGACCCTAAAACCCTAAAAACCCTATAACCCTATAACCCTAAACTATAAATCCTAAACCCTAAACCCTAAACCCTAAAACCCTAAAACCCTAAACTGCCAAACCGTAAACCTAAACCCTAAAACCCTAAACCCTAAACCCTAAACCCTAAACCCTAAACCCTAAAACCCTATAACCCTATAACCCTAAACCCTAAATCCCAAAACACTAAACCCTAAACCCCAAAACCCTAAACCCTAAAACCCTAAACCCTACACCCCTAAAACCCTAAACCCTAAAAGCCTAAAACTCCAAACGCTAAACCCTAATAACTTAAACCACTAAAACCCCAAACCCTACCATAAAACACTGAAGCCCTAAAACCTAAACCCCAAAACCTTAAACCGCTAAAACCCTAAACCCTACTCTAAAACCCTAAAACCCTAAACCCTAAGCCCTGAGCCCCAAACCTCTAAAACCCTAAACCCTAAAATCCTAACATCCTAAACCCTAAACCCAAAATCCAAACCCCTAAAATCCTAAACCCTAAACCCTAAACCCAAAAAACCGCAAATCCCTTAAAACAATAAAATCGTAAATCGTAAACCCTAAAACCTAAAACCCTAAAACCCTAAACCCTAAAACCCTAACCCTAAACCCATAAAACCCTGAACCTTAAACCCGAAAACCCTGAAATCCTATAACCCTAAACCCTAAACCCTAAACCCTAAACCCTAAACCCAAAAACCCTAAAACCCTTAACCCTCAAACCCTAAAACCCTAAACCCTAAAACACTAAAACCTAAACCCTAAACCTAAACCCTAACCCTAAAGCCTAAACCCTAAAACCCTAAAACCTAACACTAAAACCCTATAACCCTAGACCCTACACCCTAACCCTGTACCCTAAATACCTAAAACCCTAAATGTAATGGGCCGGAATTTTTAAATCAATATAAATGTGGATATTATTTATTTTAATGATGGAAATTGGAAATTTTATGGAATAAATGGTGAATGGATCAAAATATGGACAAAGGCCCAAGTATGGCCCAATGGACTATGGATTGGGTTTAAGTTTACTTAAAGGGTCAAAGATGGTCAATTGGGCCAAGAATGGTCAAATTGGGCCCAATACCCATTTGGGACCCAATGGATCAAGATGATGTAAGCATTAAGGTAAATGGGTAAGATGAAAATGTAATTGGGCCATGGGCCCAATGGTGATCCAATTGGAATGAATTGAATGGGTTCAATTCACCTAAGTCAATTTGAAGTTGACCAAGGTGATGTGGTCAAGTGGGACCCACCTCCACCTCACCAAGTGAGGTGGGTGTGGACCCAAGGTTTGGTGGGGCCGACCACCATGGTTGAATTGGTCAACCATGGGTGTATGCATAAAGGCAATTTAAGCAAGTGGGATTAAGTTCAAGTGGGAATTAATTAACTTAATCAAATAATCCAATTAATTAGTTAATTAAACTAAGCTAAAGTGGTCGTCAAAGAGGGGAGACCAAAACACCTCATTCCAAGCCTAAGAGAAGAAAAAACGTTGGCTAGGGTGTTGGGGTCAAAAAGCATATAAAATATCTATGGGTTGGTGGGAGAAGTAATGGCAAGCTTTATCTTAACCAATCAAGAGGAGATAAGTTTTATCCTATTTTCTTATCTTTTCCATCTAACTCTCATTTCACTCTCTCCCAATTTTGCTCTGTCATGGCCGTCCCACCCTAGCAAGAGAAAGAAGAAGAAAAAATTGGAAAAAGAAGGAGAAGAGCTTAGGGAGGGGAAGAAGAGGTTGGCCCACCACGTCAAGGTAAAGACTTTGAGACACTTTTCCCATCTCCATCCTCTTCCCTCTCTCAATTCAAACCCTATTATGGCCGATCCTAAGATTGGAGGTTGTCACCATTGATCAAGCATCCTAGCCGATAAAATAAGGAGAGGAAGGAGAAAGGAGGCTAAGGAAGCCGACGGGAGTGGCAAAAGTCGGAGGAGGCGTCGGATTGTAAGTATTTTCTTAAACACGAAATTTTGGATTTTTAGGGTTTAAGATTTGGGATTCATTTTGTAAATTTAATGGTGGCCAAATGATTTTATGCCATGGATTTTAAATCCATCAATTTGAAGGATGGAAAGTGGACAAAACCCTAATGGGTAAATTAGGGCTAGGTTAAGGAAAAATAAATGGATTGAGTGCATTGTGTAAGTAGGTATTAATCAAGCATGGAAGTGGGGGTTTTAAATGGATTAATGGACCATAGGGTTCGGCCATGTAGTATGGCCGAACCCCATGGTAAAAAGGGTTGATGAATCTAATTAGGGTTATGTAATTAATGTGTAAAATTTTTAGGGTTTTAAGGAATGGAGGACATTATGTAATGTAGTTAAATTGATTAAGCAATGGATATATGTAAATATTTTTGGAAGTGAGGATTGGTGAAGGAATCAAAGGCCATAGGGTTTGGCCATGTAGTATGGCCGAACCCCATGGTAAATAATTGAGGAAATTTTAATGGCGTGTTAAGGTTAAAAATTTGAAGGATGAATTATGGTTTTAGGGTTTGATGATTAAATATTGGTAAATTGTTTTAAAGGGATGGTAAATGAAGAAACGCATGGGAGAAGTGCATGATGTTGATGGCCTTAACAATGGTAGATGATGGAGTACTTTAATTAGGTTTTGTAAAAATGGAAGCATGGAGAATGTTTTAGGGTTTTGATATGGTTAATGATTTAATGTAGGTAATGTTTGAGGAGGTTTATTATGATGGAATCCATGAATAAATGTGAGGGTTTTTATGGTCAAAAAGGGCACCAATGGAATAGTGGACCATGAACCATGGCTTCCGCCATGGTGTATGGCCGAACCCTATGGTGGTGAAGTGATGAAATTAATGGATATAGGGATATGGAAATTAATGGAGGAAATTGATGGACAAAGTGAACCTAATGTTGATTGTTGAGATGGAAAGGTGATTAAGGAATGATGAATCAAATGTAGGGTTTAGGTTCTCTCAATGGGGACTAATGATGAATCTAATGTGTAATCAAAGACCAAGGAAAATGGGGATTTGGTTAAGTTAGGGTTTAGGTTCTCTCAATGGAGGGACTAATGATGAATCTAATGTGTAATCAAAGACCAAGGAAAATGGGGATTTGGTTAAGTTAAAAGGGGTTGATTGTTAATGAACCAATGGTAGATCATTTTGGCCTAAGACTAATGTGTAGGTATATGTTTAAATAAATGGACTTTAGGTTAAAATTAAATGGCTGATGTAAATGATCTTGTGATATGGAATGAAACTGGAGTCCATGCTCCGTTGGGGCGACCGATAAACAGACATGGAGATATTTTGATGTGTTTGATTTATCAGGGATGTTGTATGTAATTATGATACCTTGATGATGGTTCTTCCATAAGGGAGATGATGTGTGATTGTTTATACCTGGACGAGGTTTTGCCATCCAGGGGGATGATGTGTGATTGTTTATACCTGGACGAGGTTTTGCCGTCCAAGGGGATGATTTGTGATTATTTATACCTGGACTAGGTTTTGCCGTCCAGGGGGATGATTTGTGATTATTTATATCTTGACGATGTTTTACCGTCAAAGGGGATATGACAGCATGATGGTATGGATGATGGGTGGGGTCTATAACACAGACACCCATGGCATAGCATTCATTTTATGGTTTTTCGTTATAATATTATTTATATGCTTTGTTATCACTAATCCATGTGTTAGCCCTAGTCGGAGTCCTAATGGGCGCGTGGTCTAACTCCCTACTTCTACCCTAGCTGATGACGCAGGAAATGCTGGAGCAGAAGGACAAGACGGGAGCCAAGCTTAGGAGCTTGGAAAGGCGGACTAATTATTTTGTTTAAGTTTATTTTGGGAAATGTGCATTTGTATAGTTTATCTTGTCGGAAATGTAATATTTTAGACTTATTGCTATGATTTGGATTTTATTGTAGACATATGATGTTATGGCATTTTGGTAATTAAATGATGAAATCTTCCCTGTTATCTAAAAATTGTAGGTTCTATTGCAATTTCCGCATTTAGAGTAGTATTCCTCGAGCTTATTTCTGCGTGTGAACCTTTTTTTGTGGACTTCGTTCCACGCACACGTAGGGTTGGCCAGTTAAGGGCCGGGCTTTAGAGGCTCGGACTTAACTCGCGTCGTGACGTCCGCGCCCTTTGTCACTTAAAAAAAAAATAGACTCTGCTTTTTGGTGAAAAGGGGCGGGCGTTACAGTTGGTATCAGAGCGAATTCGGAAGAATGAATCTCTCGAAGTAAGATTAAGATGGTTGCATATTTCACTGGCAGCTAAGAATCCCAACTGGCCGACTTTTCGGAGTCCGCTGCACGGGGACCGGGTTAATTTACTTCGATTGACTCAAACTGAAGTATTCAATCTGAGAACAGCGTCTGACAAAAGGGAATGATAGCAAGGGAAGAGAAATTCATTCTAAGTTAGATTTATCAAACATAGCAATATAGGGCTTATTTCTCCCGAAAATGAGAACATGGTACTTTGATACTTAGGAAGTTTTCTCCAAAGCAAGGTATAATCACTTAGAAATCTTTCCCCCGAATTGATGAAACAGTGATAGCTTATCAAACGTACCAAAAATATGATGTATTTCCCCAGTATCCCCAAGTTGAACAACAAACAGTAGGAGTTTAGATATTCTCCCCCCAGAAACAAAGGGAAACCAAGTGTGCTTATTTGGCAACTTCCCCCCCAAATGGAAAGAAAAACAGTGATACTTAGGAAAATTTCCCCCAAAATACATTGTGTTATGTATAGGAAATTTCCCAAAGTCTAGATTGGTTTTATTGGAAACTGCTGTCGATGATTTTTGTATTCTAGTTATGTTCTGTGATACAGATATGTCAAATGACGGGGAGTATATGGAACAGTGGGATAAGGAAACCCCTAGCTGTCCCATAGATTTGGTGTCTGCTTTTAGTATAAGCAGTTAGCCTGGACTTTCAGGAGAGACCTCCCCGAGGAAGATGAAGAGGATTTTGCATCTCTTCCTGAAGAGAATGTGGAAGACTTTCCGATGGTAAGAGAGTCGGTAGGGGAAGTAGAACCCTATTATATGCGCGAGTTGTACAACCAGGTTGGGTACAACTGTATATACTGCCCTACCCTTTTGAAGTGTTATGCCCGGTTTGTGGGCTACATGGACACGGGAAAGAAAGGACTAACTGTCCTTATATTGGAGGATCAGGGATAATACCTTGTTTGACATGTGGAGTACTGGGTCACATGTCGATGTCGTGCCCTGACAGTCTTTTGTGTTTGAGGATGATGTAGGGTCTTCTACGGAAGACCTAGGTTGAGGAGTAGTAAGAAAGGTCATTCAAAGAGGATTATTTTGTAAGGGTTGTGGGTACGTTTTGTTATTTTGAAGGGTTTATTTTAACCCTATCAACCTTTGTGATGTGATAGAAGTTTGAATGACTTTTAAAGGAAATATGCAACTAACGAATTTATGAAGGAACTAAGCCAGTGAATTTCTTTTATGACTTAGGGAAAATGCCTCCGAAGAGAAGAACCCGACAAGCCCCGTGTGTGGAAGAAGAAGTACAACAGCCTCATTCGGAAGAAGAGGTACAACAACCTCATCAGGAGGAAGCACAGAATAGCGTGAATGTTTCAGTGATAACACCCGAGCTACAAAACGTAGTGCAAGCTCTAGTCACCTACGTGATTCAACAACTCTTGAACGGAAATGAAACACAGGACCGAAGAGGTCAGAGTGGGGTAAATACCTTTCGCCCTCACAAGAGATTCAAACCCAACTTTTGGAGACCTTCAGCCTCTACTGGCGGTTCCTGTTTTCAGTGTGGTCAACAGGGGCATTTAAAAAAAGAGTACCCACAGAACGATAAATCTTCGGACTTCAGAGGTTCTCGCCGGTTAGCCTTTACTTGGAAGTTCCTGTTTAGTGTGGTCAGCAGGGGCATTTCAAAAGAGAGTGTCCTCAGAACTATAAAGCTTCTCACTTCAGGGTTCCTTCCGTCGTCTAACTCAATCAGCTCAGCCACAGGGACCTAGAGCACATGATCCGACAGGAAGAGCACCTACTCCGACAGAGTCGGGACAACTGAATGCTACGATTTCTTTTCCAGAGATAATGGATCATTCGGTGGTTCAAGGTATGCAGTAGTTTGTAGTTCGTATGCTTATGCATTATTTAATTTGGGAACATTCTACTCTCTTGTACCTACTGCCTTCATGAATATTATTAGTACTTTAGTACAATAAATGTTCACTACATTTGCTGTATTATTCCCTATTGGTAGACAAGGACGACCATTGGTGGGTATGTCGAGTCCCCGATAGATACAGTTTGGTTCCATAAGTTGACCCATGAGTTTTATGATAGACAGAATAGTCCTGCGAAGGTATTAGTATGCCCATGAATGGATTATACCCATAGGAGGGTTATATTCATGGGTGGTTACTAACCATGGATGAGGGTTCCCATGGTGGTTTGGATTGATGCCGGGGGTTGGTATCGTAGAAATTATGAACAAAAGGGTTAGTCACATAGTGACTTATGTGCAATTGAAGAGGTGCTAAGTTTTGGAGGTGTGTTTAATGGGAAAGATAAAAGTCTAGTGAAACTCGAATGGGAAGCTATGGGCGACTGCCGAGTTAGTCTAGCTAGCTGACTCTGTAGTTAGCCGATGGAGTTCCAGGAGAGTGTCGCAAGAAACCTAGTTGAAATGGAATTAGCCAATGACTTGAACATAGGCTCGTACTGGCAGGCTACCTCACACAGAGAGTAGACGAAAGAACATGTTGAATAAATACGTATGGGAAATGTCTTGGTAGCAGGTGAAGTGAAATAGAATACATTAGTCTGCATAAGAGCGCAAATGGGTTCATGAGAGAAAGAGATAGCATGAGACAGAGTAATTTCTGCAAGAATGAAACTCATAGGTCGATATGAGTGATGTTGATGTAATTAAGAGGTACTTGACCCGATTGAACGGGAACAACGAATAGACCCAAAAATGGAGGAGGTATGGACTGAGATATGTACAGGCGAAGTAGTACCGAAATAGGAATTACGATCGGGACAGGGTCTTGTGTTCCGAGGCATGACGGATGTGCCTAAGAGCATGCAGTCGGCTATGGGGACCGACTTGTTAACCAGCACAACATTCCACCCACAGACTGATGGACAGTAGGAGAGAACAATACGGGTATTGGAGGATATGCTGAGAGCATGTGTACTGGATTTCAAAGGTGGATGGGAGGATCATTTGCTCCTGGTGGAGTTCTTCTACAATAGCAGTTACCATGCAAGCCTCCAGATGGCTCTATTTGAGGCCTTATATGGTAGGCCATGTAGATCGCCAGTGTGTTGGACAGAGGCCGGTGAGCCTGCGCTAATTGGACCGGAATTGGTTGCAGAGACCACAGCGCAGATCAAATTGATACGACAACGTCTACTCACTGTACAGAGCCGTCAGAAGAGTTACACCGACAAGAGGAGGAGGTTCCTCGAGTTTGAGGTGCGAGACTTAGTGTTTCTGAAAGTCTCACCACGGAAAGGACACATGAGATTCGGGAAAAAAGGGGAAACTGTCACCTAGGTTTGTGGGGCCATTTCCAATCTTGAAGAGGGTGGGGGAAGTAGCTTATCAGTTAGTGCTTCCTCCACAGTTATCCTCTTTGCATGATGTATTCCATGTGTCCATGTTGAGGAAGTATAACCCCGATCCTTCACATGTGTTGGATGTTCAAGACATCGATGTACAAAGCGATGTGACATATGTGGAGAAACCGGTCAGAATAATCGGGAGCGAGCAAAGGGTGCTGCAGAACCGTGCCATTCAGTTCGTCAAGGTGGAATGGGAACGACAGGGCAATGAGGAGACCACCTGGGAACTTGAATCAGAAATGAGAGCCGCTCATCCGGAACTCTTTGTGTGAGTTGTTTTGAACCTCTACTTCGCTCGAATTTTCGGGACGAAAATTTCAAAAGAGGATTGTATTGTAATGGCCCGGAATTTTTAAATCAATATAAATGTGGATATTATTTATTTTAATGATGGAAATTGGAAATTTTATGGAATAAATGGTGAATGGATCAAAATATGTACAAAGGCCCAAGTATGGCCCAATGGACTATGGATTGGGTTTAAGTTTACTTAAAGGGTCAAAGATGGTCAATTGGGCCAAGAATGGTCAAATTGGGCCCAATACCCATTTGGGACCCAATGGATCAAGATGATGTAAGCTTTAAGGTAAATGGGTAAGATGAAAATGTAATTGGGCCATGGGCCCAATGGTGATCCAATTGGAATGAATTGAATGGGTTCAATTCACCTAAGTCAATTTGAAGTTGACCAAGGTGATGTGGTCAAATGGGACCCACCTCCACCTCACCAAGTGAGGTGGCGTGTGGACCCAAGGTTTGGTGGGGCCGACCACCATGGTTGAATTGGTCAACCATGGGTGTATGCATAAAGGCAATTTAAGCAAATGGGATTAAGTTCAAGTGGGAATTAATTAACTTAATCAAATAATCCAATTAATTAGTTAATTAAACTAAGCTAAAGTGGTGGTCAAAGAGGGGATACAAAAACACCTCATTCCAAGCTTAAGAGAAGAAAAAACATTGGCTAGGGTGTTGGGGTCAAAAAGCATATAAAATATTTATGGGTTGGTGGGAGAAGTAATGGCAAGCTTTATCTTAAACCAATCAAGAGGAGATAAGTTTTATCCTATTTTCTTATCTTTTCCATCTAACTCTCATTTCACTCTCTCCCCATTTTGCTCTGTCATGGCCGTCCCACCCTAGCAAGAGAAAGAAGAAGAAAAATTTGGAAAAAGAAGGAGAAGAGCTTAGGGAGAGGAAGAAGAGGTTGGCCCACCACCTCAAGGTAAAGACTTTGAGACACTTTTCCCATCTCCATCCTCTTCCCTCTCTCAATTCAAACCCTATTATGGCCGATCCTAAGATTGGAGGTTGTCACCATTGATCAAGCATCCTAGCCGATAAAATAAGGAGAGGAAGGAGAAAGGAGGCTAAGGAAGCCGACGGGAGTGGCAAAAGTCAGAGGAGGCGTCGGATTGTAAGTATTTTCTTAAACACGAAATTTTGGATTTTTAGGGTTTAAGATTTGGGATTCATTTTGTAAATTTAATGGTGGCCAAATGATTTTATGCCATGGATTTTAAATCCATCAATTTGAAGGATGGAAAGTGGACAAAACCCTAATGGGTAAATTAGGGCTAGGTTAAGGAAAAATAAATGGATTGAGTGCATTGTGTAATTAGGTATTAATCAAGCATGGAAGTGGGGGTTTTAAATGGATTAATATACCATAGGGTTCGGCCATGTAGTATGGCCGAACCCCATGGTAAAAAGGGTTGATGAATCTAATTAGGGTTATGTAATTAATGTGTAAAATTTTTAGGGTTTTAAGGAATGGAGGACATTATGTAATGTAGTTAAATTGATTAAGCAATGGATATATGTAAATATTTTTGGAAGTGAGGATTGGTGAAGGAATCAAAGGCCATAGGGTTTGGCCATGTAGTATGGCCGAACCCCATGGTAAATAATTGAGGAAATTTTAATGGGGTGTTAAGGTTAAAAATTTGAAGGATGAATTATGGTTTTAGGGTTTGATGATTAAATATTGGTAAATTGTTTTAAAGGGATGGTAAATGAAGAAATGCATGGGAGAAGTGCATGATGATGATGGCCTTAACAATGGTAGATGATTGAGTATTTTAATTAGGTTTTGTAAAAATGGAAGCATGGAGAATGTTTTAGGGTTTTGATATGGTTAATGATTTAATGTAGGTAATGTTTGAGGAGGTTTATTATGATGGAATCCATGAATAAATGTGAGGGTTTTTATGGTCAAAAAGGGCACCAATGGAATAGTGGACCATGAACCATGGCTTCCGCCATGGTGTATGGCCGAACCCTATGGTGGTGAAGTGATGAAATTAATGGATATATGGATATGGAAATTAATGGAGGAAATTGATGGACAAAGTGAACCTAATGTTGATTGTTGAGATGGAAAGGTGATTAAGGAATGATGAATCAAATGTAGGGTTTAGGTTCTCTCAATGGATGGACTAATGATGAATCTAATGTGTAATCAAAGACCAAGGAAAATGGGGATTTGGTTAAGTTAAAAGGGGTTGATTGTTAATGAACCAATGGTAGATCATTTTGGCCTAAGACTAATGTGTAGGTATATGTTTAAATAAATGGACTTTAGGTTAAAATTAAATGGCTGATGTAAGTGATCTTGTGATATGGGTGATGGGTCAATTATGGACCCAAGAATGTGCCTAAGAATGATGACTTAATTATAAGTCGTTTTTAAGGACAAAGGTTAAAGTGTATGCATGTCAATTTATTAATGGGGATTAGATTAAGTAAATGATTATTTTTATAATTTTTATGTCATGGTTGATGGGTCATGAATGGATCCAAGTCTATGATCAATTATGAACTTAGTTGGCCAAGGGTGAATGAGTCATTAACCATGGAGAAGAGGTAGTGGCAAAACCGTAATTAATGGCCAAATTCAAGAACTCCATGGGAGATGACTAAGGGCTTAGGGGCTCTAAGTATCAAGTCTATGTATGGTTAAATAAAACCTAGGATGGCTAATTTGTATTAAATTCACAAATTAAAGGGGTTTAATGGATTAAATGGGACCCACAAAACCTAAATGGTGACCGATTATTCATGTGGACTTCGAAATGATTAATGGGCTTGGAAATAGTTAGAAACATGGAGTAATTATTAATGTGTAATAAGGTACTGGACATCGTAAGCGGTGCATGATCGGCGACCGGCTCTGTCGGAATGAAACGGAAGAAAGAACGCTAGTCGGTATTCGGTAGGATTCTAACCTTTTTGTAAGCCATGGATTGAGTGATGGTTTTCTTTGAATTATTTTGGAAATTATATGGTTTGTTTTAAGATTGGTTTTGAATTATGTATTATGGAGGGGTTCTTACTTGATTTATTCTGGTAAGCATATGAGTGGTTTAAAATGGGTTTTAAGGCTATGATGTGATTATTGAGGCTTTGCTTGATCTATTTTTGATAATCAAGTTATATGTTTTATTGATGGGATTTTTTTTTAAATGTCATGGTTTGTTATTATATTCATTACATGGCATATGGCATCTACATCTCATGCATGGCATGGGAGGGATATGATAGGGGAAGGATGAAATGAAACCGGAGTCCATACTCCGTCTGGGTGACCGATAAACAGACATGGAGATATTTTGATGTGTTTGATTTATCAGGGATGTTGTATGTAATTATGATACCTTGATGATGGTTCTTCCATCAAGGGAGATGATGTGTGATTGTTTATACCTGGACGAAGTTTTGCCGTCCAGGGGGACGATGTGTGATTGTTAATACCTGGACGAGGTTTTGCCGTCCAGGGGGATGATTTGTGATTATTTATACCTGGACGAGGTTTTGCCGTCCAGAGGCATGATTTGTGATTATTTATATCTTGACGAGGTTTTGCCGTCAAGGGGGATATGACAACATGATGGTATGGATGATGGGTGGGGTCCATAACACAGACACCCATGGCATAACATTCATTTTATGGCTTTTCGTTATAATATTATTTATATGCTTTGTTATCACTAATCCATGTGTTAGCCCTAGTCGGAGTCCTACTGGGCGCGTGGTCTAACGCCCTACTTCTACCCTAGCTGATGACACAGGAAATGCTGGAGCAGAAGGACGAGACGGGAGCCAAGCTTAGGAGCTTGGAAAGGCGGACTAATTATTTTGTTTAAGTTTATTTTGGGAAATGTGTATTTGTATAGTTTTATTGCTATGATTTGGATTTTATTGTAGATATATGATGTTATGGCATTTTGGTAATTAAATGCTGAAATCTTCCCTGCTATCTAAAAATTGTAGGTTAGCCTCTATTGTAATTTCCGCACTTAGGGTAGTATTCCTCGATCTTAATTCTGCGTGTGAACCGTTTTTCGGGGACTTCGTTCCACGCACACGTAGGGTTGGCCAGTTAAGGGCCGGGCTTTAGAGGCTCGGACTTAACTCGCGTCGTGACGTCCGCGCCATTTGTCATTTTAAAAAAAAAAAATAGACTCTGATTTTCGGTGAAAAGGGGCGGGCGTTACACTAAAATCCTACAACCCTAAACCCTAAACACTAAACCCTTAAAACCGAAAACCGAAAAACCGTAAATCCCTTAAAACTATAACTCCCTAAACTGTAAACTCTAAAATCCTAAACCCCTAAAACCCTAAACCTGAAAACCCGAAAATCGTAAAACACTAACCCTAATCCCCTAAAACCCTAAAACCATAAAGCCATAAAACACTAAACCCTAAAACTCTAAAACCTAAAACCCAAACCCTGAAACCTCAAAAACCCTAAACCCGAAAACCCTAAAACCCTATAACCCTAAACCTAAACCCTAACCCTAAAACCCAAAAACCCTAAACCCTAAAATCCTAAAACCTTAAACCCTAGAACACTAAAACCCTAAACCCTAAACCCTAAACCCTAAACCCCAAACCCTAAACCCTAAAAACTAAAACACTAGAACCCTAAACCCAAAACCCAAAACCCAAAACCCAAAACCCTACCCTAAAACCAAAGCCCTAAAGCCTAAAGCCCTAAAACCCTAAAACCTAAAAAACACTAAAACTCTAAACCCCTAAACCCTAAACCCCAAAAAACACTAAACCCTAAACCCTAAAATCCTAAAACCCTAAACGCTAAACACTTAACCCTAAAACCCGAAGACCATAAAACACTAAAACACTAAACTAAACCCTAAACCCTAAACTAAAAAACTCTGAAACCCTTAAACCTAAAACCCTAAACCGTAACCCTAATTATAAAACTCTAAACCCCAAATCCTAAACCGCCAACCCTTAAACCTAAACTGTTAACCCCAAACCCTAAAACCCTAAACCCTAAATCCTAACCCTAAAACCTAAACCCTAAGACCCAAAAACCCTAAACCCTAAAACTAAACCCTAAATCCCTAAACCCTAAAACCATCAAACCTAAACATTAAGACCCTAAAACCCAAACACCCTATAACCCTTAACCCTAAACTCTTAACCTTAAAACCCTTAAACCCTAAACCCTAAACCCTAAATCCTAAACCCTAAATCCTAAACCCTAAACCCCTAAAACCGTTAAACCGCCAACCACGAAACGTAAACCCAAAACCCTACAACCCTAAACCCTAAACCCTAAACCCTAAACCCTAACCCTAAGCCTAAACCCTCAACCCTTAAACCCTATAACCCTAAACCCTAAACCCAAAACCATAAACCCTAAACCTTAAAATAACCCTAAAACCGCCAACCCTTAAACCTAAACCCTTAACCCTAAACCCTAAACCCTAACCCTAAACCGTAAACCCTAAAACCCTAAAACCCTAAGACCCTAAAACATAAAACCCTAAAACCCTAAACCCACAAAACCTAAACGCTAAACGGTAAACCCACAAAACCCTAAAACCTAAACCCTAAAACCCTAAAATCCTTAACCTTAAGCCCTCAATCCGAAAGCCTAAATCCTAAAACCAAAACATACTAAAACCCTTAACCCTAAAACCCTAAAACCCTAAAACCCTAAACCCTAAACCCTAAAACAATAAAACCATAAAACCCTAAAACCGCCAACCCATAAACCTAAACCCTTAACCCTAAACCCTAAAACCCTAAACCCTAAACCCTAAACCCTAAAACCCTAAAACACTAAGATCCTAAAACATAAAACCCTAAACCCCTAAAACCGTTAAACTGCCAACCATGAAACCTAAACCCAAAACCCTAAAACCCTAAACCCTAAACCCTAAACCCTAAGCCTAAACCCTAAACCCTAAACCCTAAGCCTAAACCCTCAACCTTTAAACCCTATAACCCTAAACCCTAACCCAAAACCATAAACCCTAAACCTTAAATCCTTAACCCTAAACCCCTAAAACCCTAAAACCGCCAACCCTTAAACCTAAACCCTTAACCCTAAACCCTAAACCCTAAACCCTAACCCTAAACCGTAAACCCTAAAACCCTAAAACCCTAAGACCCTAAAACATAAAACCTTAAAACCGTAAACCCACAAAACCTAAATGCTAAATGGTAAACCCACAAAACCCTAAAACCTAAACCCTAAAAACCTAAAATCCTTAACCTTAAGCCCTAAACCCTAAAGCCTAAATCCTAAAACCCAAACATACTAAAACCCTTAACCCTAAAACCCTAAACCCTAAACCCTAAACCCTAAAACAATAAAACCACAAAACCCTAAAACCGCCAACCCATAAACCTAAAAACCCTAAACCCTAAAACCCTAAACCTTAAACCCTAAACCCTAAACCCTAATACCCTAAAACCCTAAGATCCTAAAACATAAAACCATAAAACCATAAACCCACAAAACCCTAAACTCTAAACCACAAAACATAAAACCCTAAAACCCTAAAACCCTAAACCCTAAAACCCTAAAAACCCTAAACCCTAAGCCCTAAACCCTAAACTCTAAAACCCTAAAACCGCCAACCCTTAAACCTAAACCCTAAACCCCAAAACCATAAACCCTAAACCCAAAACCCTAAGCCTAAGCCCCAAACCCTAAACCCTAAAACCCTATAGCCCTAAACCCTAAACCCTAAAACCCTAAAACCTAACCCTAAGTGTAAAACCCTAAAAAACCCTAAACCCTAAAACCCTAAAACCCAAAAACCTACCTTACCTAAAACCCTAAACCCTAAACCCTAAACGCTAAATCCCTAAAACCCTAAATCGCTAAAACCCTAAAACCCTAAACCTTAAACCCTAAACCCTAAAATATAAACCCTTAACCCTAAACCCTAAGCCCTAAATCCTAAACCCTAAAACCCTAAAACCCTAACCCAAAAAACCCTGAACCCTAAACCCTAAAACCCTAAACCCTAAAACCTAAATGCAAAATCTCTAAAACCCTAAAACCCTGAACCCTAAACCCTAAACTATAAACCCTTAACCCTAAACCCTGAACCCTGAACCCTGAACCCTAAACCCTAAAATCCTAAAACCCTACAACCCTAAAACCCTAAACACTAAAACCCTAAAACCCTATAAACTAAAGCCTAAACCCTCAAAACTAAAACCCTAAAACCCTAAACCCTAAACCCTAACCCTAAAACCTAAGCTCTATGTTTAGGGTTTAGGGTTATGTTTAGGTTTCAGGGTTTACGGTTTTAGGGTTTAGGGTTTTAGGTGTTTAGGTTTTAGGGTTTCGGATTTTAGGGTTTAGGGTTTTCTGGTTTAGGGTTTAGAGTTTTAGGGTTTAGGGTTTTAGGGGTTCATGGTTTTAGGGTTTAGGGTATTCGGGTTTAGGGTTTAGGGTTTTAGGGGTTGAGGGGCTTACGGTTTAGGGTTTAGGGTTTAGGGGTCTAGGGTTCAAGGGGTATATGGTTTTAAGGTTAGGGTTTTGGGTTTCAGGGTTTATAGGGTTTAGGGTTTAGTGTTTACGTTTTAGGGTTTAGATTTTAGGCTTTAGGGTTTTAGGGTTCTAGGGGTTTAGGGCTTAGGGTTAGGGTTTTAGTGTTTTAGGGTTTTAGGGGTTTAGGGCTTAGGGTTTAGGGTTTTAGGATTTAGGGTTTAGGGTTTATGATTTTGGGGTTTTAGTGCTGTAGGGTTAAGGGTTTCAGGGTTTTAGGGTTTGGGGTTTCAGGGTTTTAGGTAATTAGGGTTAAGGTTTTAGGTTTTGGGTTTTAGGGTTTTAGGGATTTAGGGTTTTAAGGTTTAGGGTTTAGGGTTCTTGGGTTTTATGGTTTTAGGGTTTAGGATTTAGGGTTTAGGGTTTTAGGGTTTTATGAATTTAGGTTTAGGGTTTAGTGTTTAGGTTTTAGGGTGTAGGTTTTAGGGTTTAAGGTTTTTGGGTTTTAGGAGTTTAGGGGTTAGGGTTTAGGGTTTTAGTGTTTTAGGGTTTTAGGGTGTTCGGATTTAGGGTTTAGGGTTTAGGGTGAGGGTTTACGATTTAGGGTTTAGGGTTTTAGGGTGTAACGCTCCGCCGTTTTTCACTAGCCGAAAACCAGAGTCTATTTTTTTTTTTTTTAAATAAAGACTGAGAGGGAGAGGACGTCACGACGCGAGCTAAGTCCGAGCTTCCAATGCCCGGCCCTTAACTGGCCAACCATATGTGTGCGTGGACTAAGCCACTAAAACGGTTCACGTGTACTAAGGCTAAACTTGCGGAATTAAACATAATTGCGGAATTATAATAGAGTCTATCCTATCCAATTTTTAAATAGCAAGGAAGTCTATCACTTAATGATAATTACCTTAAGTTAAAATGTCCAAAGTAAAAATCCAAACCACAGCAAATAGTCTAACTTATTACAGTCCCAACAAGCTAATTATTCAAATTACATTGTCCATAAATAAACTTAAATAAAATAGATCTAGCTCATCCAAGCTCCTAAGCTTGACTCCGATCACGTCCTTCATTCCGTCCGTTTCCTGTGTCATCATCTAAGGTAGAAGTAGGGCGTTAGACAACGACCCAGTAGGTACTCCAGGTAGGGTCAACATATGGATTAGTATAACAAAAACACATAGATATAAATAAGAATCAAAACCATGCAAATCAATGCCATGCCATGGGTGTCATATGCCATGAGTCCCACCCATCATCCATATCACAATCACATAGTATTCCTCTCGATGGAAAATCCTCATCAAGGTATTGTCATGACTCCCCGCGAAAGCCTTCTCGGTCGCCTCGAGCGGAGCGCGGACTCCGGTTACATTTCAAACATAGTATCCCTCTTGATGGATAATCTACATCAAGGTATCCCCACGAATGCCTTATCGGGAGCCCCGAACGGAGCGTGGACTCCAGTTATAATTCAATCATACATCCCTTGGAATCAGTGTAGATTCCTCCCCACGATTATTTATTGGAAATCCGAATGGAGCGTGGACTCCCCTCATTTGATCCCACCCATACCATGCATGAGATGCAAGTGCATGCATGCTATGTAATAATAATAATCATAGCATTAAAATCCCATCATTGAAACATAGTACTTTGATACCAAAATTAACATAGAAGTA
This sequence comes from Chimonanthus praecox, assembly GCA_022113865.1. Taxonomy (NCBI): domain Eukaryota; kingdom Viridiplantae; phylum Streptophyta; class Magnoliopsida; order Laurales; family Calycanthaceae; genus Chimonanthus; species Chimonanthus praecox. The sequence continues at coordinate 35,983,781 of CM039087.1, forward strand.
AAATCATTCACATATACATATTCCATGGTTTTCAATAAGGTAGGAATCCAACCAATGTCCAAATACCGGGTCCTCGTGTTTCCGTCCAAAAATCGATCACCGATCGCGTCAAGCCGATCGTACACCGCTTGTGAAATCCCGTTACCTTATTACATATAAATAAATCAAACCAATGATCCATTTGATTTCCAACCGTGTTTAAGTCCACAAAATACCTTAGTGGGGTTGGCCATACAACATGGCCGAACCTCACTCTCTTGGTTTTGGTCCCCTCTTTTTAGTCCTTTATCATTTTAATCAATGTGGGTCCAAGATCATTCCATCCTTTGATTTATTAAACCAATCACATAGGTTAATTGTTTTACATTAATAAAAACCCTAAGTCCATAAAACATTCTCCATGGGGTCCTGTAACGCCCGCCCCTTTTCACCGAAATTAGAGTCTATTTTTTTTTTTTTTGAAGTAAAGAGTGACAAAGGGCGCGGACGTCACGACTCGAGTTAAGTCCGAGCTTTTATAGCCCGACCCTTAACTGGCCAACCCTACGTGCGCGTGGAACAAAGTCCACGGAGAATGGTTCACATGTAGAAAGTAAGCTTCTGGAATACTAAATTAAGTGCGGAAATATAATAGAGCCTAATCCTAACAATTTCTAGATAGCAGGGAAGATTACATCATTCAATTTACTAAATTATTTCAAAATGATAATATCCGAAATAAAATCCAAACCATAGTAAGTAATCTAAATTATTACATTCTGACGAGTTAGCTATTCAAATTACATTTTCAAAATAAATTAAATAAACTAAGTAGTCCATCTTCCCAAACTCCTAAGCTTGGCCTCCGTCTCGTCCTTCGTGTCCGGCATCTCCTGCGTCATCAGCTACGGTAGAAGTAGGGCATTAGACAACGCGCCCAGTTAGGACTCCGAGTAGGGCTAACACATGGATTAGTGGTAACAAAACATATAGATAATATCATATCCAAAATGATGCAATTTGGTGCAATGTCATGCAATGGGTGTCCTATGTCATGAATCCCACCCATCATCCATACCATCATGCTGCCATATCCCCCTTGACGGAAAAACCTCGTCAAGATATAAACATTCACAAAGCATCCCCCTTGATGGCAAAACCTCGTCAAGATATAAACAATCACAAATCATCCCCCTTGACGGCAAAACCTCGTCAAGGTGTAAACAATCACAAATCATCCCCCTTGACGGCAAAGCCTCGTCAAGGTGTCCCCATGCTTGCTTCTCGGTCGCCCCGACGGAGCATGGACTCCGGTTATATCTCATAATATCCCTCTTGATGGATGAAACACATCAAGATATCCCCATGTTTGCTTCTCGGTCACCCCTACGGAGCATGGACTCCGGTTTCACTTCATCCTTCCCATACCATATCCCTCCCATATCATGCATGAGATGTAGATGCCATATGCCATGTAATATATATGATCATAGTCATAAAACCCATCTTAAAACCATTACATGATTACCAAAATAAATCAAAGGAAAACCATCACATAATACTTAATCCATGACCAAAATAAATCAAAGGAAAAACCATCACATAATACTTAATCCATGGCTTACAAAAAGGTAGGAATCCTACCGAATACCGACTAGCGTCCTTTTTCGTTTCCGTCCGATACCTTATTACATATTTATAATCAATCCAGGTTTTATCATATCTAAGTCCATTATCCAAGCCTTAGTGGGGTTCGGCCATACACCATGGCCGAACCTCACTATGCAGTTTTGTGGGTCCCATTTAATCCATTAATTACTTCTAATTACATGAGTCTAAAAAAACTAGCCATACTAGGCTTTATTTAGCCATACATAATGTTATTACTTAGAATCCCTAAGCCCATGATCATCTCCCATGGTGTTCTTGAATTTGGTCATTATTTACGGTTTTGCCACTACCTCTTTTCCATGGTTAAATTCTCATTATATTCCCCCATTCTTGTACTCATAATTGATCCATAGATTTGGATCCCTTAATGACTCCTTAGCTATGACGTAACATTATAAAAAATTAGCCACTTAATTACCCTAATCCCCATTCATTACCCACATGTATAACACCAAGCTTAATCTATAAACTTATCCACAAATGGGTCATGGGTTCGGCCATACACCATGGCCGAACCCATGATGCCTCATTAACCATGACATAGAAACATTAGAAATCAGCCACTTAATTAACCTAAACTCCATACATTTAAAACATAGACATACACATTAATCTTAGGCCAAAAATGATCTACAATTGGGTTCATTAAAAAATCAGCCCTTTTTAACTTAACCAAATCCCCATTTTTCCTTGGTCTTTGGTTACACTTTAGATTCATCACAAGTCCCTCCATTGAGAGAACCTAAACCATACATTTAATTCATCATTCCTTAATCATATTTAAGTCCATTAACTTAGCCACATTCCATCATAACTATCAACATTAGGTTCACATTGGTCCATCAACACCACCAACATTGCCCATTTATTTTTCCATTCTTTTACATCCATCATCATTCCACATTCATCACCATAAGGTTCGGCCATACACCATGGCCGAACCCATGGTTCATGGTTCACTTTCATCCACCATTTTTGAGGCAATTGAAATCACCAATATCTCCCATGATTTTTCCTCATTTAAAATCCTTTCAGAATTACTACGTTTAATCATTTAACAACTTAAAACCCTAACTCATTCTTCATGCTTCCATTCTTATAAACCCTAATAAATAAATCAATCATCTACCATGGGGTTCGGCCATACTACATGGCAAAACCCTATGGTCCATCAATCCATTCAAAACCCACACTTCCATGCATAATTAACACCTAATGTCCTTTATACCTCCATTCATCTTTCTTAACCCTAATTTTCCCATTAGGGTTTTGTCCACTTCCCATCCTTCCATTGGATGGATTTGAGATCCAAGGCCCATGACAATTTGGCCATTATTTAAATCCAAGAAATGGACCCATTTATAAACTTTAAAAAAAACTAACCTCTTGTTTTAGAAAATACTTACAATCCGACGGCTCCTCCGACTTTTCCTTCTCCTCTCGGATTCCTTGGCCTTCTTTTCTCTCATTCTCCTTGATTGGTCGACTAAGATGTGTTTGACCTAATGAAAAACCCCAATACTTGGGTCGGCTAAGATAGGGTTAGATTTGAGAGAGGGAAGGGAGGAGAAGATGGAGATAACTAACCCAAGGTCTTGATCTTGGAGTGATGAGCCCAAGCTTGCACTTCTCCTCTCTTTTTCTTCTTTCTCCTTAGTTTTTCTTCTTCTTTCTTTCCTTGGTGTGGGACGGTGGTGGAGAGCAAGAGAGGAAAAAAATGAGATAAGAATGGAATTTGAGAGATAAGATAAAAACCAACACCTTTTGGTTTCTTAAACTTTACTCCACCATTTAATTCCTCCACCAACCCATATGAGATATTTTTCATGCTTTATGGTGGTGGTTGTAACAAACCACCACCCTAGCCAACGTTTTTGCTTAGAGATAAAGTGGAATGGTTTGGGTCTTCCATCTTTTGACCCCTTTGACCACCCTTTTGGATAATTTAATTATTTAATTAATTTAAGTCCTTTAACTTAGGTCAATTAACCCCCATTTAATTTCCTCAATTCTTCTTGATTCCTCTCCATTAATCCACCCATGGTTGATCAAGTCAACCATGGTGGCCGGCCCCACCAATCCTTGGTCCACGGAGGTGGGTCCCAATCGGCTATGTCACCTTAGTCAATTCATCAACAACTTAGGTGATTTAATTTAATCCATTTTCAACTACTTGGATCACCATTGGGGCCATGGCCCAATTACATTCACCTCCTACCCATTTACCTTAGAGTTTACATCATCTTGATCCATTGGGTCCCAAATGGGTATTGGGCCCAATTTGACCATCCTTGGCCCAATTGACCATCATTGACCCTTTAAATGAATTTAAATCCAATCCATGGTCCATTGGGCCATACTTGTGCTTTTGTCCAATTTTTTATCCATTTACCATCTACTCCATCAAATTTCCCAATTTCCATCATTAAAAATAATAGCCACATTTTTATTGATTTAAAAATTCCTGGCTATTATAGGTCCGGCCATACAACATGGCCGAACCCATGGTCCTTTCATTCCATCATCCTTTCATTTTAACCCTCATTTCTTAGCTTGATTATTCCATCTCTTTAAACATACATAGATCTACAAATGGTCCATCAAAATGATTCATTAGCATACCATAAATCCATAATAAATCCCTCCATTCCTTGGCTTGATCATTCAATCTCCTACACATGCATGGATCTACCAAATGATCCATCAAAATGGTTCATGGGGTTCGGCCATGTTGTATGGCCAAACCCATGATGTCTTATTTTCATCCTCTCCTTTAAATCATTTACAAACATTAGACCCATAAACAAAGTCCCTCCATGGGGGGTTTAATCATACACTTAGGTCCATCATTTTAAAACCCAAAATTCATCAACATGTCTTCCATCATTTTCATGGCCAAATACATCTAAGTCCATCGATATCTCTCCATGGGATTCGGCCATATTCCATGGTTCTTCATGAAAAATGTATAAAAATCCATAAACATACTTCCACCATTTTCATCCTTTAAAACTCATTTAAAATCACTAACAAGCTTCCATGATTTTCATCTTTAAAAACCCATTAAAATCATTAACATACTCCCATGGGGTTCGGCCACACAACATGCCCAAACCCTACGGTTCATCATCTTCTCTTAAAAATCACCTACCCATGATTATATCCTTTGATGGGGTTCGGCCATACATCATGGCCGAACCTCATCCAATCCCCTTTTTAGTTCTCAATGGTCCATGCATAAATTCTAGGGTTTGGCCATGCAAGGGCCAAACCATGGTCTTTGATCATTCTCCATTCTTTGTATTGAACATGTATGAGGTCCTTATGCATGTTAAGATTAGGGTTTGGCCATGCAAGGGCCAAACCATGATCTATGATCATTTTAACCATGCATGCTCTTATAAGCCATACATACATAGTGTCCTTTGTAACGCTCGCCCCTTTTCACCGTAAAATCAGAGTACATTTTTTTTTTTAAATAAAAGTGCCAAAGGGCGCCGACGTCACGACGCGAGTTAAGTCTGGGCTTCTAAAGCCCGGCCCTTAATTGGCCAACCCTACGTGTGCGTGGAACGAAGTCCACGAGAATGGTTCACACGTAGACGTAAGCTGGTGGAATACAACTTAATGCGGAATATTATAATAGAGACTATCCTACCAGTTTTCAGATAGCAGGGAAGAAACATTCATTTAGTTACTAATATATCTCAAAATCATAATGTGTAAACTAAAATCCCAAAACATAGCAAGTTATCTAAATTATTACATTTCCAACAAGCTACGCTATTCAAATGTACATTTCCAAAATAAACATAAATAAGTTAGCAGTTCACCTTCCCAAGCTCCTAAGCTTGGCTCCCGTCGCGCCCCTCCGTTCCGCCATCTCCTGCGCCATCAACTAGGGGAGAAGTAGGGCGTTAGACAACACGCCCAGTAGGACTCTGAGTAGGGCTAGCACATGTATTAGTAATAATAGCATGCAGATAATAACATAGTGAAAACTGGTGAACAACCATATAATGAAATTATAAAGTGAATGCCATGCTATGGGTGTCTATGTTATGAATCCCACCCATCATCCCTACCATCATGATATCATATCCCCCTTGACGGTAAGACCTCGTCAAGGTATCCCCATGCCTGTTCTCGGTCACCTCGACGGAGCATGGACTCCGGTTATAACCTATCACATTATCCCCATGCCTGTTCTCGGTCGCCCCGAGGGAGCATGGACTCCGGTTTGTTTATTTTTTTCCGCCCATGCCATGCATGAGATGTAATGCATTATGCTATGTAATATATTTGGGTCATAGCCTTTACATATTACTCATATCACTAACATATAACTCATAGGTTAACCATATGCCATAATCACATATAAACCATAATTTCATAACCCATTGTATAACCAAAAATATAATTTCCAAAAATAAAGCAATAACCATTCACATAACACCTAATCCATGTCTTACAAATAGGTAGGAATCCTACCGAATACCGACTCGCGTTCTTCTCTTTCGTTTTCGTCCGATAGTCTGGCTACCGACGCGCGTACCGCTCGCGATATCCAATACCTTATTAAATACACATAATCAGTCCACGTTTTAACCATTTCTAAGCCCATACATCATGTCTTAGTGAGTTGCTTCATTTTGACCAATATTTACGGTTTTGCCGCTACCTTTCCCATAGTTAAACCTTCACTTAATTATATACATTTCTTTGTCCAAAATTCATTCATGGATTTAGGTCCATTAATCACCCACTCCTCCATGTCACATGACCATTAAAATTAACTATTAAATTTTCTTAAACTCCATTAACCTACATACAAATACACATTAATCTTAGGCCTTAATTTATTCACAAAATGGGTCCATTGATGTCTCATCACCCACAACCTAACCACACTAGAAAAATCAGCCATTTAAACACTCTAACCCTCATTCATGCTACATGGCCGAACCCTATGGCCCATGATTTTCTTCCAATCACATAATTCCATGCTTAATTAGCTAAATTACATAATGTCCCCCATTCCTAAAAACCCAAACAACTTCACACATTAATTACATAACCCTTTATCCATTTATATTTTTTATTTTTTTATTTTTTTTCTTTCCCTAACCCTAATTTATCCATTAGGGTTTCCTCCACTTTCCATCCTTCCATTTGATGGATTTAAAATCCATGGCATAAAATCATTTGGCCACCATTAAATTTAACAAAAATGAATCCCAATTTTTAAACCCTAAAAATCCAAAATTTCTTGTTTAAGAAATACTCACAATCCTTCGTCTCCTCCGATTTCCGCCACTCCTGTCGGCTTCCTTAACCTTCTTTCTCCTTCCTCTTTATCTTTGGTAGGCCAAGATGCTTGATCAATGGTGAAACCCTCCTAACTTAGGATTAGCCATGATAGGGTTTGATTTGAGAGAGAAAAGGGAGGAGAGGATAAAGAGGTGTCTAACTTTCTTGGCCTTGAGGTGGAGGGCCCAAGCTTAACCCTTTCTTCTCTCCTTCTCTTCTTTTCTCCTTAACTTTTTTTCTTCTTCTCTTCTCTTCCCAGTGGGGGACTCCATGAGAGAGTGAAAGAGAGGAAAGAGTGAAATGAGAATGAAAAGAGAGGGAGAAAAGAAAAGATAAGCCTTATCCCCATTTGCTTACCTAATTTCCACTTTACATTAACTATCCCCAACTACCCCACATGATATTTCTCATGCTTTATGGCCCAAGCAACCAGCCAACGTGTTTTTCTTTTTTTTTTTCTTCCAATGGATGGTTTTGGTCTTTCATTGACCATTTGACCACCTTTAACCACCATTTTAATAATTTAATTATTTAATTAATTAAGTCCTTTAACTTAGGTTAATTAATCCCCACCTAATTTAATTCCATTCAATTCCCTCTATGAAATCCACCCATGGTTGACCAAGTCAACCATGGTGGCCGGCCCCACCAATTCTTGGTCCACGCGCCACCTCACTTGATGAGGTGGAGGTGGGTCCCACTTGGCCACATCACCTTGGCTTAATTCAAATTAACTTAGGTGATTTAAATCCATTCCATACATTCCAATTGGATCACCATTGGGCCCATGGCCCAATTACATTTTCCTCTTACCCATTTACCTTGGGGCTTACATCAATTTGATCCATTGGGTCCCAAATGGGTATTGGGCCCAATTTGACCATCCTTGACCCTTTAAGTAAACTTAAATCCAATCCATAGTCCATTGGGCCCTACTTGGGCCTTTGCCCAAATTTTGGTCCATTTACCATTTATTCCATCAATTTTCCCAATTTTTCATCCTTAAAATAAATAATATTCACATATTCATTAATTTACAATTTCCGGGCCATTACATCCTTAGTAATCCATCTTACCCATTAGGGTTTTGTCCATTTTTCCATCTCATTCCTTGGGTGGATTTTAAATCCATGGCCCATCATATTTTTGGCCAACTTTCCAATCCGAAAAGGAATGTTCCTTTAACCTCTTTCTACTTAATAAAATCTTGTCAAGTACTACTTACCGATTCCGCGACTCCTCCTTTCTCTTTCGCTCGTTCTTGCTCCTCTACTTTTCTCCCTCCTTAGTCTTTTCTTTCTTTCTCCTTAATCTTCGGCCAAAAAGTGTAGGTTTGAGAGAGGGAGAGAAGGAGAGTGAGATGAAAACTCCAAGTCTTTTCTTGTCTAATGAGAGAGGTCGGCGCTTAGGGTTTTTGGTGAGATAGAAACTCTAACTCTTTCTCTTTTGTCTTAGAGAGAGGTCAGCCAAGAGTGAGAGGGAGAGGAGTTTGAGATAGAAAACTCTAAGTCTTTTTCCTTTGTCTTAGAGAGAGGGTCGGCCAAGCTTGAGAGAGGGAGAGAGTGAATGAGATGGAAGGCTAGCCCTTTTCATCTTGTCTAGGGTTTCCTTGGGTAAGACTGCACCTCCAACCACCCTCATCAATTTGGAGTCTTCCCTATGAGTCCCTTGACCAAACAAGGGAGTGCATGCCCTCCACATGGCACACACCACCCTCTCCAACGGTTTTGGCTAGTGGTTTCCATTGAGATGGAACCCCAACCTCTCCTTTGACCAACCATGAGGGTGCATGCCCTCCACCTAAGTTCTTTGTCTAGCCAAGAGAGTGCATGCCCTCCACATGGCACACACCACCCTCTCCAACGGTTTTGACTAGTGGTTTCCATTGAGATGGAAACCACCCACCTCTCCTTTGACTCACTCATTTAAATGCAACTCAACTCCTAACTCAAGCATTAGAATTTATTTCCATCAAACTTAGGTGATTTAATTAAATAATTTAATTCAACTTACTTCACTTGATCCCCTTTAATTCACCCATGAACTCACCCATGGTTGACCAAGTCAACCATGGTGGCCGGCCCCACTTGTACCTTAGTCCACACGCCACCTTACTTGATGAGGTGGAGTTGGATCCCATTTGGCTATGCCACTTGGATAATTCCTCATACATTTGCCACCTCACTTGATGAGGTGGACCCCATGCCTTTGATCTTAATTGGGTCCATGACCCGATTAAATTCATTCCTTACCCATTTACCCTAATCATCAATCCATTTTGACCCATTGGGTCCCAATTGGGCATTTGACCCAATTGACCACTTTGACCCAATTAAATACTATCCATGATCCATTGGACCATACTTGGGCCATTGCCCCAACTTTTATCCATTTAACATTCATTCCATCTATGAATCTTAATTATTAACAATTAAAATAAATAATAGCCAATATATTTATTGCATTGGAAATCCGGGCTATTACATAGGGTTTCAGGGTTTTATGGGTTTAGGGTTTACTATTTGGGTTTTAGGGTTTAGGGTTTTAGGGTTTTAGGGGTTTAGGGTTTAGGGTTTAGGGTTTTAGTGTTTTAGGGTCTTAGGGTTTTGGGTTTAGGGTTTTAGGGTTTTGGGGTTTTAGGGTTTAGGGTTTAGGGTTTTCGGGTTTTGGGTTTTAGGGTTTAGGCTTTAAGGTTTCGGTTTAAGGGTTTTAGGGTTTAGGTTTTAGGGTTTTAGGGATTTAGGGTTTAGGTTTTAGGGTTGAGGGTTTAGGGTTTTACGTTTTAGGGTTTTTGGATTTAGGGTTTAGGGTTTTAGAGTTTTAGGGTTTAGGGTTTAGGGTTTTATGATTATAGGGTATAGGGTTTTTGGGGTTAGGGTTTAGGGTTTAGGTAATAGGGTTTAGGGTTTAGGGTTTTAGGATATTAGAGTTTAGGGTTCTAGGGGTATAGGGTTATAAGGTTTAGGGTTTAGGGTTTTAGGGTTTTTGCTGTTTAGGGTTTATGGTTTATTGTTTAGGTTTTAGGGTTTAGGGTTTTAGGGTTTTAGGGTTTGGGGTTTTAGCTGTTTAGGGTTTAGTGTTTATTGTTTAGGTTTTAGGGTTTAGGATTTTAGGGTTTACGGTTTTAGGGTTTAGGGTTTAGGGTTTTAGGGTCTTAGGGTTTTAGGGTCTTAGGGTTTAGGGTCTTAGGGGTTTTTCGTTTTAAGGTTTAGGGTATTCGGGTTTAGGGTTTATGGTTTTAGGGGTTCAGGGGTTTAGGGTTTAGGGTATTCAGGTTTAGGGTTTATGGTTTTAGGGGTTCAGGGGTTTAGGGTTTAGGGTTTAGGGGTCGAGGGTTCTAGGGGTATAGGGTTTTAGGGTTTAGGGTTTCGGGTTTTAGGGCTTAAAGGGTTTAGGGTTTAGGGATTCGTGTTTACGTTTTAGTGTTTAGGTTTTAGGGTTTATGGTTTTAGGGTTTTAGGGGTTTAGGGCTTAGTGTTTAGGGTTTTAGGGTTTAGGGTTTAAGGTTTTGGGGTTTTAGGGTTTAGGATAGGGTTTAGTGTTTTAGGGTTTTAGGGTTTTAGGGATTTTAGGGGTTTAGGCTTTAGGGTTTAGGGTTTTAGGGGTTTAAGGGTTTAGGGTTTAGGGTTTAGGGTTTAAGGTTTAGGCTTTTAGGGTTTAGGGTTTAGGATTTTACGGTTTAGGGTAGGGTTTTAGGGTTTTGGGTTGGGTTTAAGGGTTTAGGGTTTAAAGGTTTTAGGGTTTGGGGTTTTAGGAGTTTAGGGTTTTAGGAGTTTAGGGTTTAGGGTTCTTGGGGTATAGGTGTTGGTCACGCTAGCCAATATCTTGAATAGTCCTAGAGGGGGGTGAGTAGGACTACTGGAGAATTTTAAAATCTATTTAAATATTGGGCACTTATTGTTTAATCAATACAAATTTGCTTGATTAATATTCTAAATGTAATTTACAAGCAATATTAAGTTTGAACAAATTATGTGTGCAATAAGATATGAGCTAAAGCAAGTGCACTAAATAAGGTGAAGTAGATGAGAAGAGATTGAAAATTGTGACACAATGATTTTTACGTGGTTCGACAACCTTGCCGACATCCGCGCCTCAAGTACACCACTTGAGGATTTCACGAACCTTCTCCTTCATGGGTGGAGAAGAAACCAATTAAAAAGCTTGACCTACTTCACGGGTGTAGATTGACCTAATCACCAAGAGAACACCTCTCTTGAAAGCCAATAGGGTTACACCAACCCTTTACAATATTTCACAAGTAATAGAAAGAAGTTGTGCTTTGAAATATATCAAGAACTTAGCCTGACTTACTTGAAGTAGCTTGGACTTGTTCTTGAATGTCCTCTTCTTCTTGGCTTGATGTAAATGCTCCAATGAAGTCCAACCAAGATGATAACAAGGAGGTCTAGGGTAGATAGAGGTTTTCCTATGAGGATTAAGACCCTAGAAAGAATCTCCACTTAACACATTCAACTTAGAGCATAAAATGCTCAAAATATGCCTATGAGAGCTTTGAATGTGTTTGAGATTAAGATGCAAAGCTTAGAGTGTTTCACTATGGAGTACATGAGCTTTAGAAGTTGTTTGGAAGATTGAAAGAGTGTATGGAAAAATTGGGCTCAAGTCATCAATCCTTTCCTCTCCAAAAAGCTTTACTTTTATAGGCTAGAAAAGTTCCAACAGATCTATCTTCGGACCTTCCAAAGATGGGTCTCAAATCTTCCGAGGTTGCAACGGTCTGATTCCCAATGGTCATATTACAACAACTATTTTGACCTTGCAACGGATAGCTTCGGATCGTCCGAAGTGTTCTGTTCGGAATGTCCGAGGAACCCTGGAATTCATTGGTTTGGAATGTCCAAACAACTCACACAGATTGTCCGAAGGTATATCCTTGGACATTCCGAGACAATGTTCTCAGAAGTTCCGAGCTGCCCAAAAAAACCATTTTTCACTAAGTGTTGGAAACTTGAGATTTTGTGAAAAACGTGGACATGGTGGAGACCTCATGAGTATTCTATGCAATCAATTAGATTTCACTATAATGAACATTTTAGATTGCAAGGACACATGAAAATATGGAGATATTTGTTAGATCGCAAGAGCTCTCCACAGGGCAGAGAGTGCACTTAGAAACCCCATTTGTATTATTTCAATTTTAACTAAAAATACTTCTAAGGCTTCTAGGTCAGTCCTATGGTCCATATACCTGTGATGGTTGGCATTTAAGGAGTTCTTTCGGTTTTGATGTGAGCTTTCCAAACAACGTGTCTTTTGGAGCTTCAAGCTTGATTTAACTTTTAGGCCAACAATCTTCTCCTTTGTCAATTTCGTGACAAAACCTAGAGAATACTCTATATAGACTCAAATACAAGTTACAAACTTTAATGAGTTCAAATACATGCCAAGTACAGAAATAAAATATGACAATAAACTCAATACACTTGGACATCATTTCATGAAGTTTGAACTCTTGAAGGCTCATGGTAGCTCCCCCTTAGAATATGCCTGTGATATTCCTGTAAGCACAACATAAACTGCATATTCTTGGTGGAAAGTGATCTCCCCAATGGTTAGTGATAATAAGCAATATGTGTTCAATTTAAAGGATATCTAAAAGTCACATTTGCTCCCCCCTGTATTTGATACCGATATTGAATTTTTGTTTCTCCCCAATCTTCATGTATTGACTCCTTCAGAAGTTTTTTCCCATGAAAACATTTGTGTCTCCTGTATATCAATATTTATTTGTGTCTCCTGTATATCAATATTTCTCCCCTTTGTTGTCAAAAATTGACATAGGACCATTTTAGGTACTTTTCATAGTTTCCCCAAGTTATGATAAACCTTGTCATGTAAGTTTCCATATTTACTCCCCCTAAATATTGGAGTGTGACAAAGGTTTACATGTACATGTCATAGCATTCCAAATGGTATGTGATATGACTATAAGCATTGCGAATAAGGGAAGATGGAGAGAGAGAGAAAACCAATGGTGTTTTCATGACAATTTCAAATGATACCACATTGTTATACAAATTTAACTTTGAGGCCAGATGTATTTGATACCAATTGAAACACAATGATATATATTGCCAACATGAAAATAGTATAACTATAACGTATATAAGGGATAATCACAATCCATGTGAGCACAATTGATAATTCATCAATATTCTTCCAAATACATATTCACACATGTAATGCATTCATGAAAACAAGAAGAATATACAAATTATTTCATTTTTTATGAAGGCGTATGAGAAAGCCAACCTTTCTTTCAGATTTGTATTCCTCTTAATGAAGGGTTCAAACATCTTTCATATTAGAATAAGCCATTCCCCCTTTTCTTCATGCTACAATTTTAATGACTTATATGAATGAGTTATAAATCATGAGAGATGTTTTCATATAAGAATCATATAAGGTCAAGCATGTGGAATTTAAAAAAAATAGACTCCAACCATCATCCATGAAAACAAATGAGCTCACCTAGCCGACCATACATGCATGAGACCAAGACTAAGACTAATACCCATCAACCATCAACCATCAACCATCAAGACCATAAAGCATCCATGAATAATATGACAAACATTCAACTCCTAAAAAATATAACTATAGCCTTTTAGAGTTTGAACATTTCCATATTTACAAAATATTACATGCCGAAGAGTTTTAATACATCCCTAAAATTTGGTCAAAACAGATCAACGAGCCCAAAGTGTATGTACCCATCCCATTACTCCTAGTGGTCCATCATGGTCTAGTCTGACGAGAAGAGGGAGGAGTATCGGCATCGGAACATCTGCAACTTACAATATCCAAAATCTGTTTCAGCCATGAGTTGTGCCTTTCTTGAGTTCCGCGTATATCGACAATGTTCCTCTCATGAGATTCACGCAACTCTGCAATGTCTCTTTCTAAAGCAGCTAGACGTTGAAGAAGTAGAGGTTAATGAGCTTGTTCTTCACGTGTCTGCTCATCATGTACTTCCTCTTGATGGGCTTCTTCACCTCCTTGTTCTTCATTTTGCACTTGTTCGTCTACAATAGGGGGTGCTTGAGGAGGACGGATAGTTCTTCGAGAACGAGAGCGCTCAATGAGTCCTATTTTCTGCAAAGTTGTTTTGTTGAGAGGGTTGTGATACACGGTCTCCTCATTTGGAATTGGGACGCCTAATTTATTGGTCAATTTTGACATGATATATCCGAAAGGTGCAGCAATGACCTTTACAAGACCAATGATCAATGATGGTCCGACATATTATGGAGGGAAGGCAGATGTTGTGTTCAAAATCTACAGTAATCAGTGTATTTATCATAAGAGGAGTCAAGTCTTCTCTATTACCCTTTCGTGGATAAACATTGAAGAGAAACACTTGGTGCAGAAGACGGAATTTAGGGAGAAGCTCGGAAGCACGGAGAGCATTGCCCCTAATCCATTTGACGAATACTCCACATAATTTCTCAGTTACCCATAATCTTTCACTATCAGGGACAGAGTAGTCAATAGACTTGAGGCCACCAGGACATAGGGGCACACCGATAAGAGAGGAGATGTGACTTGGTGTAATCCGTGCTTGGGATCCATCAGTGAATCTTATGGTAAATGACAGACGATCACGGTTCACACTACAGATTGCACCACACATTCCTTTGGCAAAAGAAAGATAGGTGTGACTGCCCCATTTCAAGATGTTTAGCTAGTTGATACGCCCAAGAGTTTGTGGAACATCAAATTGTTCCAAACATTCTATAACACTATGTCATTCAAAAGTAATTCCAGTTCTTGTAATGTATTCAGTTGTCTCTGGAACTACATCCATGAGAAGAAGTCTCTCAGGAGGATTGGTGAGAAATAGAGGTCATCTTCTATAGGTTTGAGTGTCGGGAGCAGCTTCATCCATACTTTGGAAAAATCAAGGAAAAGGAGAAGGTGCCAAGGGTGGAATCCTAAGACACTAACAGAGATTTGCAAATGGAAGACTGATGGAGAAGGACCCTAAGCAGAAATAAAACAAACTTAATTAACACCCAAAGCAAGATTACCAATTAAGACTGATCTTGGGTTGTTTGGCCTTGAATTTCAGTGAAATTAGTGGAAATCAGTATTCCTTAGGGAGTCTTCTCTAGAGCTTGAAGAAGCTTGAGCCAAAAGCTCAAGAAATCAGTTCTAAACTAAGGGAGAAGTAAGCTTACCAATGGATTCAGGAAAATCCCAAGCTATAAGATTAGTTTTGAGAGATTTTATCAAAAATAACTATTAGGAGCTCCCAAAATCGAAGAGAGATTCGAAAGAATGCTTACTCGAGAAGGAGATGAGTTTTGTCGGAAGGAAACGTGAATGGAGAAGAGAGGAGAGATTTGAAACTTCACCTCGGAGGGAGACTTGAGAAGAGAGGCTCGGAGGGAGAGATGGGTCGAGAGAGAAGAGACGGCGGAAGAATGGAATGAAGAAAAGAGGGGTTGTGGATCTTGTTTTATAAATCCCGAAACTGTGCAGTTTCTGCATCTTTGGAACATTCCAAAGTAAGTTACTACATTCTTTGGATGTTCTGAGGTTATCCAGAATTGAAGGGCATCTTCTGCATCTTTGGACGTTCCGAAGAAAGTTCTTTTCTCCTTCGGACGTTCCGAGGTTCGCAGGCAGCATCAGTACCTTCGGATGTTCCAGAGGAGGACTTCGATACTTCTTAAGAAATCCCATTTCGGAAGGTCCGAGAAGATAATTCAGATCGTCCGAGAGAGGCAAGATTCCAAAAGGAATTTAGATTTGAATTTTTATTTTTGGGCCTTACAGAGATGTCCATTTGATCAGGGAAACCTACCTAAACGACTAATGGCAAATGGTAATGGTCTTAATTGGAGGTCCTAAAATATCAAGAATCATGCAATTAAATATTTTAACAATGACCACTCTACTCAAGCATGATTCGCACATACCATGTTGCAAGAAACACTATATCAATGATTTTCAATACAATCAAACAACATGAACAAATTTGGTTAATCAATTACTACCAAGGTGTCCATTTCAAATGATTTAAATTCAAGACTTGGAGATGGAGATAGTGAAATCAACAATAATCCAACAATTTGCTTTCATATCACTATGAGGTAGTAAGATTAAACCAAGCAATCAACAATCAATTCTTTTGGACTTTTGATGAGATCAAGTCCATGTATTTTTTACTTCTTTGAGCATGACATATATTACAGTCAGGAACAATATTATCAAAGCTTTAGGAGTCAAGGGTATCATGTCATCGCACAACAAGAGATTAATCTTGTTTGTAGATGTAAGTAATCAAGTAATCGAATTTCAAGCAAGACATGATGCAATGAACCAAGATATGTAATTATTTCCTTCAAGTTTGGAACATAGAGGGACATTGGTTCACACTCAAATATCATCAACAAGATATAGGCATTAAAAGCATGGATGAAACATGAATGAACAAAGCAATCAAGAAGTATTCCATTCATGATGAATTCTTATACCTAAAATGGAAACATAGAATCTTGCAAAAGCTTATATACCAAAGATTATATCACAATCTAACTCACTCTTCTAGCCTTGGGTAACCATATGGCATTTGGGAAAGGTCTACGAGGTCCACCGGTGTCAAACACATGAACATTTGATTTTCTCCTTTTAGTGTTCTTGTTAGTTTGACAAAACCTTGTGAATTCATTTAAGGCATCAATCAATTTATGAGTTAAGACATGATTTAGATTTTCATTTAAGTTGTTATGCCTTGGTCTTTGATTTTGGAACTTTGGGGGGGATTCTTTTGATTTGTATTTTCAAGGTTCTTTCTTCTTTTCAAGTTTGGAGTTACTCTTTTTGAATCTTCTTTGTGTGTCATTTGCTTTTGATATCTCATTTTTGTTTGATTAGCATTTTGAAATTTATATTCACTTCTTAACTTGCATTCAAACATGAGATGTCTGGATAGTCCACAATGAAAGCATTTTATGATTTTCATTGGAGGACTTGAGGGTGACTTACCCTTAATAAAAATAGTTTGGTTCTTGGGTCCTTATCATTTTTCCTATCATATCCAAGACCCGTTTTGTCTCCAAATGGTTTGCTTAGTTTTAGAAGCTTTTCAAGCTTCTCTTCTCCTCTTGTGAACTTCATCTCAAATTTTTCTTTACATCTCTTTAAGTCATTAACTTCTTTTGCCAATCTTTGATTTTCAATTTCTAGATTTGATTGTGATTTAGGAACATTAGCTTTAGCATCATTAAGTTGATTTTCAATTTTAGCATTTTCTTCTTCTTCACAACTTAGCACAATTTTCAAATCTTTGTAATCTTCTTTTAATGAATGAAGTTCATGCTTCAGTTTTCTTATATCATTTTCAAGATTTCCTTTTTCATTTATTTTCACTTTTAAGCATTCTTCAAGTTTCAAGCACTCTTCTTGAATAGCTTTTGGATTTACTTAATTTGCCAATATTAAATCTTTTAAAATGTTTTCTTTTTCCAACTTATCTTGATTTAGTTCTTTTGTTAGTTTTATATTTTCTTTACCAACTTTCTTAAGTTGCTTGTACATTTCATTTAATCACTCACTTAATTCTTCTATGGTCGGTGCATTATCTTCTACATCTTCTTCATTAGTTTGTTCTTGTTGAGGCTCAAGTGTTTGAATAGGTCTTAGACAATACACCACTTCTAAGGCATCTTCTTTCCTAGGTTTTTCATAAGTTTTCTCCAACATGTCCCATGCTTCCTTTGCGGTTTCACAAGATATGATATTCTCTAAGATATTTGGTGAAACGGCACAAAGTATCGTATTGAGGAAATTAGCATTTGCCGAATACCTACTATTTTCAATATTATTGTA
This sequence comes from Chimonanthus praecox, assembly GCA_022113865.1. Classification (NCBI taxonomy): domain Eukaryota; kingdom Viridiplantae; phylum Streptophyta; class Magnoliopsida; order Laurales; family Calycanthaceae; genus Chimonanthus; species Chimonanthus praecox. The sequence goes on from CM039087.1 coordinate 36,001,601, forward strand.
TGAGAGTAAATCTTAGAAGGTTTAGTCCATCCACATAAGATTATTTCCCATAAAGCTCCATCCATTATCATTAAGTGTATTTTCATTTTAGCTTTCTAAATAGCGTAGTTAGAGCCATCAAGTATTGGAGGACATATCACGGCCATGCAATCTCCCTTAGACATTTCTAGCTTAAAAGATCTACTCTTAGACGGTTAATAAAATAGCAAGAGTCCTTGCTCTGATACCACTTGTTGGTCAAGTTAGCAAAATATCTAGAGTAGTCCTAGAGGGGGTGAATAGGACTATTGGGGAATTTTAAAATCTATTTAAATATTGGGTACTTTAATGATTAATCAATACAAATTTGTTCAATTAATATTCTAAATGTGATTTACAAGCAAGATTATGTTTAAGTAAATTATGTGTGCAATAAGATATGAGCTAAAGCAAGTGCACAAAATAAGGTGAAGGAGATGAGAAGAGATGGAGAATTGTGATACAATGACTTTTACGTGGTTCGGCAACCTTGCCGACATCCACGCCTCAAGTACACCACTTGAGGATTTCACTAACCTTCTCCTTCATGGGTGGAGAAGAAACCAATTACAAAGCTTGATCTACTTCATAGGTGTAGATCGACCTAATCACCGAGCGAACACCTCTCTTGAAAGCCAATAGGGTTACACCAACCCTTTACAATATTTCACAAGTAATAGAAAGAAGTTGTGCTTTGAAATATACCAAGAACTTAACCTTGACTTACTTGAAGTAGCTTGGGCTTGTTCTTGGATGTCCTCCTCTTCTTGGCTTGATGTAAATGCTCCAATGAAGTCCAACCAATATGATAACAAGGAGGTCTAGGGTAGATAGAGGTTTTCCTATGAGGATTAAGAACCTAGAAAGAATCTCCACTTAACACATTCAACTTAGAGCATAAGATGCTCAAGATATACCTATGAGAGCTTGGAATGTGTTTGAGATTAAGATGCAAAGCTTTGAGTGTTTCACTATGGAGTATATAAGCTTTAGAAGTTGTTTGAAGGCTTGAAAGAGTGTATGGAAAAATTGGGCTCAAGTCATGAATCATTTCCTCTCCAAAAAGCCTTACTTTTTTAAGCTAGAAAAGTTCCAACGGATCTATCTTCGGACCTTCGGAATATGGGTCTCGGACCTTCCGAGGTTACAACGGTCGGATTCCCAATTGTCATATTGCAACAACTATTTTGACCTTGCAACTGATAGCTTTGGATCGTCCGAAGTGTTCTGTTCGAAACGTCTGAGGAACCCTGGAATTCATTGGTTCGGAACGTCCTAACAACTCACACAGATCGTCTGAAGGTATATCATCGGACTTTCCGAGACAATGTTTTCGGAAGTTCTGAGTTGCCCAAAAAAACCAGTTTTCACTAAGTGTTGGAAACTTGAGATTTTGTGAAAAACGTGGACATGGTGGAGACCTCATGAGTGTTCTATGCAATCAGTTAGATTTAACAATAATGAACATTTTAGATTGCAAGGACACATGAAAATATGGAGATATTTGGTAGATCGCAAGAGCTCTCCACAGGGCAGAGAGTGGACTTAGAAACCCTGTTTATATTATTCCAATTTTAACCAAAAAAGACTTCTAAGGCTTCTAGGTCAGTCCTATGGTCCATATACCTGTGATGGTTTGCATTCAAAGAGTTATTCCGATTTTGGTGCGAGCTTTCCAAACAACATGTCTTTTCGATCTTGAAGCTTGATTTGACTGTGCATGTCTTCCAGAGTTGAGGTCTTAAACACGTAGACAGTCACGACTCAGCTAAAGAAATTGATAACTCAGGACTCAATTGGACACAGTCACAGAATTGATAACTCAGTCTGACTCAGGAGAGGTAGATTTAACTTTTAAGCCAACAATAGGGTTTTAGGGTTTAGGGTTTAGGGTTTTAGCTGTTTAGGTTTTAGGGTTACGGATTTTAGGGTTTAGGATTTTAGGGTTTAGGGTTGGTCTTAGGGTTTTAGGGTTTTAGGGTTTAGGATTTTAGGGGTTTATGGTTTTAGGGTTTAGGGTATTCGGGTTTAGGGTTTAGGGTTTTAGGGGTTTAGGGGTTTAGGGTTTAGGGTTTAGGGTTTAGGGGTCCAATGTTCTAGGGGTATAGGGTTTTAGGGTTTTAGGGTTTAAGGGGTTTAGGGTTTAGGGTTTAGGGTTTAGTGTTTACGTTTTAGGGGTTAGGGCTTAGGGTTTAGGGTTTAGGGTTTAGGGTTTTAGGGGTTTAGGGCTTAGGGTTTAGGGTTTTAGGGTCTTAGGGTTTTAGGGGTTAGGGCTTAGGGTTTAGGGTTTTAGTGTTTTAGGGTTTTAGGGTTTTAGGGTTTAGGGTTTAGGGTTTAGGGTTTTAGGGTTCTAGGGTTTAGGGTTTTAGGATTTTAGGGCTTAGGATTTTAGGGATTTAAGGTTTTAGGGATTTAGGGTTTAGGGTTTTCAGGGTTTTAGGGTTTGGGGTTTTAGGGGTTTAAGGTATTAGGGTTTAGGGGTTAGGGTTTGGGGTTTTAGGGTTTTAAGGTTTAGGGTTTAGGGTTTTTGGGTTTTAGGGGTTAGAATTTAGGGTTTTAGTGTTTTAGGGATTTAGGATGTTAGGGTTTAGGGTATAGGGTTTAGGGTTTAGGATTTAGGGTTTAGGGTTTAGGATTTAGGATTTAGGGTTTAGGGTGAGGGTTTAGGGTTTAGGGTTTTTGGGTTTCAAGGTTTTATGGGTTTAGGGTTTAGGGTTTAGGGTTTAGGGTTTAGGGTTTAGGGTTTAGGTTTTAAGGTTTAGGGTTTTAGAGATTTAGGTTTAGGGTTTTGGGTTTAGGGTTTTAGTGTTTTAGGGTTTTAGGGTTGTAGGGTTTAGGGTATAGGGTTGTAGGGTTGTAGGGTTAAGGGTTTTAGGGTTTAAGGTCTTAGGGGTTTAGTGTTTTAGGGTTTAGGGTTTTAGGGTTTTAGGGTTTTAGGACTTTAGGGTTTAGGTTTTAGGGCTTAGGTTTTAAGGTTTAGGGTTTTAGGGTTTTAGAGATTTAGGTTTAGGGTTTTGGGTTTAGGGTTTTAGTGTTTTAGGGTTTTAGGGTTGTAGGATTGTAGGTTTTATGGTTTTACTGTTTAGGGTCTTAGGGGTTTAGGGTTTTAGGATATTAGGGGTTGGGGTTTTAGGGGTATAGGGTTTTAGGGTTTAGGGTTTAGGATTTTAGGATATTAGGGTTTAGCGTTTTAGGGGTATAGGGTGTTTGGGTTAGGGTTAGGGTTTAGCGTTTTAGGGGTATAGGGTGTTTGGGTTAGGGTTTAGGGTTTTATGGTTTTCGGGGTTTAGGGTTTTAGTGTTTTAGGGTTTTAGAGATTTAGGGTTTAGGGTCTTCGCTTTAGGGTTTTAGTGTTTTAGGGTTGTAGGGTTTAGGGTTTTAGGGTTTTAGGGTTTAGGGTTTTAGGATATTAGGGGTTGGGGTTTAGGGGTATAGGGTTTTAGGGTTTAGTGTTTAGAGTTTTAGGATTTTAGGATATTAGGGTTTAGCGTTTTAGGGGTATAGGGTTTTAGGGTTTAGGGTTTAGGGTTTTATGGTTTTCGGGGTTTAGGGCTTAGGGTTTAGGGTTTTAGTGTTTTAGGGTTTTAGGCTTTTAGGGTTCTAGGTTTTAGGATAGGGTTTAGGGTTTTAGGGTTTTGGGGTTTTAGGGTTTAGGATTTTAGCGGTTTAGGGTTTTAGGACTTTAGGGTTTAGGGTTTTGTAACGCCCGCCCCTTTTCACTGAAATCAGAGCCTATTTTTTTTTTTTTTGAAATAAGAGTGACAAAGGTGCTGGACGTCACGACGCGAGTTAAGTTCCGAGTTTCTAAAGCCCGGCCCTTAACTGGCCAACCATACGCGTACGTGGAACGAAGTCCGCGAGGACGGTTCGCACGTAGATGTAAGCTCGAGGAATTTTAAACTAAGTGCGGAGTTAAAATAGAGACTAACCTACCAAGTTAGATAGCAGGGAAGATAACATTCATTTAATTACCAAAATACCTCAACATCACAATGTCCAAAAATAAAAACCAAAACATAGCAAGTAATCTAAAATATTACATTTCTGACAAGCTAGGCTACTCAAATGCATTTCCAAAACAAATCTAAAAAAATTAAGTAGCCGCCTTCCCCAAGCTCCTAAGCTTGGCTCCACTCTAGTCCTTCTGCTCCGCCGTCTCTTGCGTCATCAGCTAGGGTAGAAGTAGGGCGTTAGACAACGCGTCCAGTAGGACTCCGAGTAGGGCTAACACATGGATTAGTGATAACAAGCATACAGGTAATAATATATGAAAACCATAAAATGAATGCTATGCCATGGGTGTCTATGTGATGAGTCCCACCCATCATCCATACCATCATGATATCCCCATGCTTGCTTCTCAGTCGCCCCGACGGAGCATGGACTGTAACGCCCGCCCCTTTTCATCGTAAAATCAGAGTATATTTTTTTTAAAAATAAAAGTGACAAAGGGCGCGGACGTCACGACGCGAGTTAAGTCCGGACTTCTAAAGCCCGTCCCTTAACTGGCCAACCCTACGTGTGCGTGGAACGAAGTCCACGAGAACGGTTCACACGTAGACGTAAGCTCGTGGAATACAACTTAATGCGAAATATTATAATAGAGACTATCCTACTAGTTTTCAGATAGCAGGGAAGAAACATTCATTTAGTTAATAATATATCTCAAAATCATAATGTGTAAACTAAAATCGCAAAACATAGCAAGTTATCTAAATTATTACATTTCCAACAACCTACGCTATTCAAATGTACATTTCCAAAATAAACATAAATAAATTAACAGTTCGCCTTCCCAAGCTTCTAAGCTTGGCTCCCGTCTCGCCCATCCGTTCCGCCATCTCCACGTTTTAACCATTTCTAAGCCCATACATCATGTCTTAGTGGGTTGCTTCATTTTGACCAATATTTACGGTTTTGCCACTACCTTTCCCATAGTTAAACCTTCACTTAATTATATACATTTCTTTGTCCAAAATTCATTCATGGATTTAGGTCCATTAATGACCCATTCCACCATGTCACATAACCATTAAAATTAGCCATTAAATTTACTTAAACTCCATTAACCTACATACAAATACACATTAATCTTAGGCCTTAATTTATTCACAAAATGGGTCCATTGATGTCTCATCACCCACAACCTAACCACACTAGAAAAATCAGCCATTTAAACACTCTAACCCTCATTCCTTTCTCCCACACATAATATCAAATTTTAATCCATACTTTTACCCACAAATGGGTTATGGGTTCGGCCATACACCATGGTCGAACCCATGATGCCTTTATCCCATTTTTTTCTTGGGTCCATTGTTACACATTTGAATTCATCACAAGTCCCTCCATATGGGGATTTCATCATTCATTTAGATCACCCATTTGATCAACATTGGTTTCATCTCTTGAGTCTATCAAAATTACTAACATTCCCCCTCATCTTTTCATGGTTTCAAACACACTCAAACCATTAAATCTATGCTTAAAGTCCATTTAAAACCATCACCATTTTCAAATATGTTAGTACCTCCTTCCAAACCCATTAAATTCACACACAGCAACATAGGGTTCGGCCATACACCATGGCCGAACCCATGGTTCATACTTCATTCTCTTCTATGCCTTTCAAGGCCATAAAACCCCTTTGCATTTTCATCATAAAAACCCTTTTAAAACTTACCCACATTTATTCATTTAAAACCCTAAAATTCATTAGCTACCCTCATTGTCTTCCATTCTTTAAAACCCTAACCAATTAAATCAAGCACCTAATCACCCACCATGGGGTTATGGCCGAACCCTATGGCCCATGATTTTCTTCCAATCACATAATTCCATGCTTAATTAGCTAAATTACATAATGTCCCCCATTCCTTAAAACCCAAACAACTTCACACATTAATTACATAACCCTTTATCCATTTATATTTATTTTCATTTTTATTTCTTTCTTTCCCTAACCCTAATTTATCCATTAGGGTTTCCTCCACTGTCCATCCTTCCATTTGATGGATTTAAAATCCATGGCATAAAATCATTTGGCGACCATTAAATTTAACAAAATGAATCCCAATTTTTAAACCCTAAAACTCCAAAATTTCTTGTTTAAGAAATACTTACAATCCGTCGTCTCCTCCGATTTCCGCCACTCCCGTCGGCTTTCTTAACCTCCTTTCTCCTTCCTCTTTATCTTTGGTAGGCCAAGATGCTTGATCAATGGTGAAACCCTCCTAACATAGGATTGGTCATGATAGGGTTTGATTTGAGAGAGAAAAGGGAGGAGAGGATAAAGAGGTGTCTAACTTTCTTGGCCTTGAGGTGGAGGGCCCAAGCTTAACCCTTTCTTCTCTCCCTCTCTTCTTTTCTCCTTAACTTTTTTTTTTTTCTTCTTTCTCTTCCTAGTGGGGGACGTCCATGAGAGAGTGAAAGAGAGGAAAGAGTGAAATGAGAATGAAAAGAGAGGGAGAAAAGAAAAGATAAACCTTATCCCCATTTGCTTACCTAATTTCCACTTTACATTAACTATCCCCAACCATCCCACATGATATTTCTCATGCTTTATGGCCCAAGCAACTAGCCAACGTGTTTTTTTTTTTCTTCCAATGGATGGTTTTGGTCTTTCATTGACCATTTGACCACTTTTAAACACCATTTTAATAATTTAATTATTTAATTAATTAAGTCCTTTAACTTAGGTTAATTAATCCCCACCTAATTTAATTCCATTCAATTCCCTCTATGAAATCCACCCATGGTTGACCAAGTCAACCATGGTGGCCGGCCCCACCAATTCTTGGCCTGCACGCCACCTCACTTGATGAGGTGGAGGTGGGTCCCACTTGGCCACATCACCTTGTCTTAATTCAAATTAACTTAGGTGATTTAAATCCATTCCATACATTCCAATTGGATCACCATTGGGCCCATGGCCCAATTACATTTTCCTTTTACCCATTTACCTTACGGCTTACATCAATTTGATCCATTGGGTCCCAAATGGGTATTGGGCCCAATTTGACCATCCTTGACCCTTTAAGTAAATTTAAATCCAATCCATAGTCCATTGGGCCCTACTTGGGCCTTTGCCCAAATTTTGGTCCATTTACCATTTATTCCATCAATTTTCCCAATTTTTCATCCTTAAAATAAATAATATTCACATATTCATTGATTTACAATTTCCGGGCCATTACAATACAATCCTCTTTTGAAATTTTCGTCCCGAAAATTCGAGCAAAGTAGAGGTTCAAAACAACTCATACAAAGAGCTCCGGATGAGCGGCTCTCATCTCTAATTCAAGTTCCCAGGTGGTTTCTTCATTGCCATGTCGTTCCCATACCACCTTGACCAACTGGATAGCGCGGTTCCGCAACACTCTTTGTTCTCTCCCGATCACTCTGATCGGCTTCTCCACATACATCACGTCGCTTTGCACATCGACGTCTTGTACGTTCAATATATGTGAAGATCAGGGTTGTACTTCCTCAACATGGACACATGGAACACATCATGTAGAGATGATAACTGTGAAGGGAGCGCCAACTGATAAGCTACCCCCCACCCTCTTCAGGATTGGAAACGGTCCCACAAATCTAGGCGACAGCTTCCCCCCCTTCCCGAATCTCATGTGTCCCTTCTGTGGTGAGACTTTCAAAAACACCAAGTCTCCCACCTCAAACTCGAGGAACCTTCTCCTCTTGTCGGCGTAACTCTTCTTACGGCTCTGCGCGGTGAGTAGGTGTTGCCGTATCAACTTGATCAGCGCTGTAGTCTCCGTAACCAACCCGGTCCAATCAGCGCAGGCTGACCGGCCTCTGTCCAACACACTGGCGATCTACATGGCCTACCATACAAGACCTCAAATGGAGCCATCTGTAGGCTTGCCTGGTAACTGCTGTTGTAGGAGAACTCCACCAATGGCAAGTGATCCTCCCATCCACCTTTGAAGTCTAGCATGCATGCTCTCAGCATATCCTCCAATGTCTGTATTGTCCTCTCCGATTGTCCATTAGTCTGTGGATGAAATGCTGTGCTAGTCAATATGTCGATCCCCATAGCCGACTGCATGCCCTGCCATACTCTGCCTGTGAATCGGCCATCTCTGTCGGACACAATAGTCCGAGGAATACCATGTAGTCTGATGATATCCCCGGATGTATCGTCGACCCAATGTCTCCGATGAATCTGTCATCTTGATGGGAAGGAAATGCGCAGATTTAGTCAATCGGTCCACTACGACCCATATCGCATCGTTGCCCTTTGATGACCTAGGCAACCCTGATACGAAATCCATAGATATATGCTCCCATTTCCACTCCGGCACTGGTAAGGGTGCTAGTCAATATGTCGGTCCCCATAGCCGACTGCATGCCCTGCCATACTTTGCCGGTGAATTGGCCATCCCTGTCAGACACAATAGTCCGGGGAATACCATGTAGTCTGATGATATCCCGGATGTACCGTCGACCCAAAGTCTCCGATGAATCTGTCATCTTGATGGGAAGGAAATGCGCAGACTTAGTCAACCGGTCTACCACGACCCATATCGCATCGTTGCCCTTTGATGACCTTGGCAAGCCTATTACAAAATCCATGGATATGTGCTCCCATTTCCACTCCGGCACTGGCAAGCGTGTGAGTAAACCCAGTGGTTTCTGATGTTCCGCCTTAACCTGCTGGCAAGTTAGGCAACGAGCAACAAACTCTGCCACATCTCTCTTGAATCCCCTCCACCAACAGTGCCTCTTAAGATCATGATACATCTTGGTGCTGCCCGGATGTATAGAGAGCTTGGTTTGGTGTGCTTCAATCAACAATTCTCTTCTGGAGCTCTTAGGCACATATGTTCTACCTCGGAACACAAGACCCTGTCCTGGTCGTAATTCCTATTCCGGTACAACTTCACCGGTAGACATCTTAGTCCATATCTCCTCCACGTCTGGATCTGTCCGTTGTTCCCGTTCAATCTCGGAGACCATATTGGATCGTATAATCAAACTATATATGGTCCCATGATTATTGAGATAGAGTTTGAACTATCTGATAATATTCAATACCTCCCATTCCGTCCTGATCAAGCTAGCTATTGTCGCATGTGAGATGCGACTGAGAGCATCTGCCACCTTATTCGCCTTGGCGGGATGATATCGGAGTGCAAAATCATAATCTGCCAGATATTCCATCCAGTGGCGTTGTCTCATGTTGAGTTCCTTCTGATCAAACAAATATTTCAAACTCATGTGATCAGAAAACGCCTCAAATTTCTCACCATACAGGTAGTGTCTCCAGCTCTTGAGAGTGAAAACCACTGCTGCTAGCTCCCGATCATGTGTAGGATAGTGGCGTTCATGAATTTTTAACTGTCTTGATCCGTACGCCACTTCCCGATTACCTTGACTGAGTGTACACCCCAGTCTCTCTCCTGAGGCATCACAGTACACCTCATAATTTCTGCCTCTTTCCGGCAAAATTAAAATAAGAGCGGTTGTAAGATTTTCCTTTATCTCCTCAAATCTCCGGTTGCACAGATCCGACCACTCAAATTTGACTCCTTTCTGAGTGAATCGGGTAAGTGGAGCTACAATCTTGGAGAAGTCCATGATGAATTTCCTGTAGTAACCGGCCAATCCCAGAAAACTGCGGATCTCGGTCACATTTGTCGGCACTTTCCACTCCTTCACTGCCGCTACCTTAGCCGGGTCCACGGCTATACCTTCCTCCGATATAACGTGTCCCAAGAAGTTAACCTTAGATAACCAGAACTCACACTTGCTTGCTTTGGCATACAACTGGTTCCTCTTCAGGGCGTCCAGAACTATCCGCAGATGTTCAGCATGTTCTTCCTGACTCTTGGAATAGATCAGGATGTCATCAATAAATACGATCACAAACTGATCTAAGTTAGACTAGAATATCCTATTCATCAGGTCCATGAACACAGCCGGTGCATTAGTAAGTCCAAATGGCATGACCACATACTCATATAAGCCATACCGTGTCCTGAAGGCTGTCTTCTCTATGTCCTCTTCTGACCTGGATTTGATGATATCCGGACATCAGATCAATCTTGGAGAAGTGAGAGGAACCCCTAAGTTGATCAAATAGATCATCAATCCTGGGCAGGGGATATTTGTTCCTGACAGTCAATTGGTTCAATTTCCTGTAATCCACACACATCCGCAGGGTACCATCTTTCTTTTTCACAAATAATACTGGGGCTCCCCATGCTGATGTGCTGTTCCGAATAAAACCCAGTCTGAGCAGTTCATCAATCTGCTTCTTCAACTCAGTCATCTCAGCCGGTGCCATCCGATAATGAGGCAATGATACTGGAGCAGTGCCTGGATACAACTTGATTTCAGAGTCTAACTCCCTCTTGGGTGGTAAACCAGGGAGCTCTGTTGGAAATATCTCGGCATAATCTGCTACTACCGCCGGAAGTTCAGCCCTAGTGCTCTGTCTAATCTAATGTTGTTCAAGACAAGGTGGTTCAATTCTTCCTGCAGCCTTCTAGGAATGCCTTGTTTGTCAACGGGCACTATATACCGCTTTCCTTCGGGTGACCAAAATATCACCCTACGAAGATGGCAATCAATATGGGCCTGGTATGTAGCCAACCAATCCATACCAAATATAACATCGTATTCCGCCATATCGATTACCAAATAGTTGAACTCGAATCTGAATCCAGCGAGTTCAGTGTTCAGTGCCGTGCATATGAGTCCCAAGGACGTGTCTCCGACGGGGGATACAATGGTAAGTGATGTGGACAGTTTTTGTACTAAAGTGTCCGTAGCAGATATATGAATGCAGCAGATATAAATGAATGAGATGCTCCAAAATCAAACAATGCCACAGCATAGGAACTACCAACTACGGCCATACCTTGAATCACCAAGTGATCCGCCGCTGCTAGAGGAGCTATCGCAAAAAGCTGCCCCGATCCTGTAGGGTTTGTCGCCCGCCCCTTTGGGTTATATGCTCTGCCTCCTCGCGACTGAGCTGGTTTAGCTGGAGGAGGGGAAGAACCCCTGAAGTTAGAGGGTCTGCTCAGTTGTGGACATTCCCTCTTAAAGTGGCCCTGTTGGCCACACTGATAGCAAGGGGGAGGACTGATTGGGGCGAAAGCCCCCTGTAGATCCAGTAGAGGGTGAGGGTCTGCTGAAACTCGGGCGAAACCTCTTGTTGGGTTGAAATACGCCCCGCCCACTCTGCCCTTGGCGGTTGTCAGGCCGCGCTATCTCATTCAATTCCCGCTCCACTATAGTGGCCCTGCTGACCCACCCCTGCCAATGTAGGTTCCTTGAATACTGTCACCCTAGCCTTGATGCTCAGCCGAAGGCCCCGTTCAAACTTACGGGCCCTCCGGTGCTCAGTATCCACCATGTAGAATGCGTAGACAGATAGACGAAGGAACTCCCTATGGTACTCTGTCACCGTCATATTGCCTTGTACTAATGATATAAAAGCTTGAGTCTGGCTCTCTCTTTCTTTCTCCAGAAATACTGTTCTAGAAAAGTGGCTGAGAACCATTCCCAAGTCATGGCAATCCTTTACCCTTCCGGCACCAGTGCTTGTTGCTTTTCTACCACTTCCCACCAATTACCGGCATTCTCAATCAGTTGAGATGTTGCCAGTAAGATTCTGTCAGCCGGACTGGAAATCTGAAGCAGATTCAAGATCTGAGTGATCTTCTTTAACCAATGATCTACTCCTACAGCCCCTTCTTTTCCTCTGAAGTAGGGAGGGCGTTGTTGCTGGAAGTCTTTGACCATCTTCCGTTTACTGGTGTCACTAGTAGTCGCATTTCCTCTCAAATGTTGTTGAAGAGCAGCAGTGACTGCCGCTTGAACTACGTCTTTTAACTCGGGAGGTACACCTTGTATGTTTATACTATTCTATCCCTCTGCTTGATGAGGTGGTTGTGTACCCCCTCTTGATGCGGTGGTTGTACCCCCTCTTGATGCGGTGGCTGTACCCCCTCTTCCTGATGAGGTGGTGACACACCTCTTCCTCTACCCGGGGGTTTTGTCGGGTTCTTCTCTTTCGAGGCATTTTCCTAAATCATCGAAAATACTTATCGATTTAGTTCCTTCGTAGAATTGTTGTATTCATATATTTTGAGAAAAAAATTTCCCTAAGTATCAAATACTTTCTTCAGTTTGGGGAAAGAAAAATAAATACCGACTATGTATACTTCATTTTTGGGGGAAATTTTCCTAAGTATCAAATGTTTTTCTTTCCATTTGGGGGGAAGTTGCCAAATATGCACAGTTGGTTTGAGGGAAAACTTCCCAACTATCAAATATTTATTTTTAATTCGGGGAAATCGGGGAGATTTTCCTATTTCTCTACGTTTGATAATTCCAACTTAAAGTGATTTTTTTTTCTTCCCTTACTATCATTCCTTTTCGTCAAACGTTGTTCTCAGATTGAATGCTTCCTTCTGAGTCAATCGAAGTAAATTAACCTGGCCCCCGTGCAGCGGACTCCGAAGAGTCGGTCGGTTGGGATTCTTAGCTGCCAGTGAGACATGCAACCGTCTTAATCTTACTTCGAGAGATTCATTCTTCCGTGTTTGCTCTGACCAACTATAATGCCCGCCCTTTTCACCGTAAAATCAGAGTACATTTTTTTTTAAAATAAAAGTGACAAAGGGCGTGGACGTCACGATGCGAGTTAAGTCCGGGCTTCTAAAGCCCGGCCCTTAACTAGCCAACCCTACGTGTGCGTGGAACGAAGTCCACGAGAACGGTTCACACATAGACGTAAGCTCGTGGAATACAACTTAATGCGGAATATTATAATAGAGACTATCCTACCAGTTTTTAGATAGCACGGAAGAAACATTCATTTAGTTACTAATATATCTCAAAATCATAATGTGTAAACTAAAATCCCAAAATAGCAAGTTATCTAAATTATTACATTTCCAACAAGCTACGCTATTCAAATGTACATTTCCAAAATAAACATAAATAAATTAATAATTCGCCTTCCCAAGCTCCTAAGCTTGGCTCCCGTCGCGCTCCTCCGTTCCGCCATCTCCTGCGCCATCAGCTAGGGGAGAAGTAGGGCGTTAGACAACGCGCTAAGTAGGACTCTGAGTAGGGCTAGCACATGGATTAGTAATGATAGCATGCAGATAATAACATAGTGAAAACTGGTGAACAACCATATAATGAAATTATAAAGTGAATGCCATGCTATGGGTGTCTATGTTATGAATCCCACCCATCATCCCTACCATCATGATATCATATCCCCCTTGACGGCAAGACCTCGTCAAGGTATCCCCATGCCTGTTGTCGGTCACCCCAACGGAGCATGCACTCCGGTTACAACCTATCAGGTTATCCCCATGCCTGTTCTCGGTCGCCCCGACGGAGCATGGACTCCGGTTTGTTTATTTTTTTCGGCCCATGCCATGCAAGAGATGTAATGCATTATGCTATGTAATATATTTGGGTCATAGCCTTCACATATTACTCATATCACTAACATATAACTCATAGGTTAACCATATGCCATAATCACATATAAACCATAATTTCATAACCCATTGTATAACCAAAAATATAATTTCCAAAACTAAAGCAATAACCATTCACATAACACCTAATCCATGTCTTACAAATAGGTAGGAATCCTACCGAATACCGACTCGCGTTCTTCTCTTTCGTTTTCGTCCCATAGTCCGGCTACCGACACGCGTGCCGTTCGCGATATCCAATACCATATTACATACACATAATCAGTCCACGTTTTAACCATTTCTAAGCCCATACATCATGTCTTAGTGGGTTGCTTCATTTTGACCAATATTTACGGTTTTGCCACTACCTTTCCCATAGTTAAACCTTCACTTAATTATATACATTTCTTTGTCCAAAATTCATTCATGGATTTAGGTCCATTAATGACCCATTCCACCGTGTCACAAGACCATTAAAATTAGCCATTAAATTTACTTAAACTCCATTAACCTACATACAAATACACATTAATCTTAGGCCTTAATTTATTCACAAAATGGGTCCATTGATGTCTCATCACCCACAACCTAACCACACTAGAAAAATCAGTCATTTAAACACTCTAACCCTCATTCCTTTCTCCCACACATAATATCAAATTTTAATCCATACTTTTACCCACAAATGGGTCATGTGTTCGGCCATACACCATGGTCGAACCCATGATGCCTTTATCCTATTTTTTTCTTGGGTCCATTGTTACACATTTGAATTCATCACAAGTCCCTCCATATGGGGATTTCATCATTCATTTAGATCACCCATTTGATCAACATTGGTTTCATCTCTTGAGTCCATCAAAATTACTAACATTCCCCCTCATCTTTTCACGATTTCAAACACACTCAAACCATTAAATCTATGCTTAAAGTCCATTTAAAACCATCACCATTCTCAAATATGTTAGTACCTCCTTCCAAACCCATTAAATTCACACACAACAACATAGGGTTCGGCCATACACCATGGCCGAACCCATGGTTCATACTTCATTCTCTTCTATGCCTTTCAAGGCCATAAAACCCCTTTGCATTTTCATCATAAAAACCCTTTTAAAACTTACCCACATTTATTCATTTAAAACCCTAAAATTCATTAGCTACCCTCATTGCCTTCCATTCTTTAAAACCCTAGCCAATTAAATCAAACACCTAATCACCCACCATGGGGTTCGGCCATGCTACATGGCCGAACCCTATGGCCCATGATTTTCTTCCAATCACATAATTCCATGCTTAATTAGCTAAATTACATAATGTCCCCCATTCCTTAAAACCCAAACAACTTCACACATTAATTACATAACCCTTTATCCATTTATATTTATTTTTATTTTTATTTTTTTTCTTTCGCTAACCCTAATTTATCCATTAGGGTTTCCTCCACTTTCCATCCTTCCATTTGATGGATTTAAAGTCCATTGCATAAAATCATTTGGCCACCATTAAATTTAACAAAAAATGAATCCCAATTTTTAAACCCTAGAAATCCAAAATTTCTTGTTTAAGAAATACTTACAATCCGTCGTCTCCTCCGATTTCCGCCACTCCGTCGGCTTCCTTAACCTCCTTTCTCCTTCCTCTTTATCTTTGGTAGGCCAAGATGCTTGATCAATGGTGAAACCCTCCTAACTTAGGATTGGCCATGATAGGGTTTTATTTGAGAGAGAAAAGGGAGGAGAGGATAAAGAGGTGTCTAACTTTCTTGGCCTTGAGGTGGAGGGCCCAAGCTTAACCCTTTCTTCTCTCCTTCTCTTCTTTTCTCCTTAACTTTTTTTTTCTTCTTCTCTTCTCTTCCTAGTGGGGGACGTCCATGAGAGAGTGAAAGAGAGGAAAGAGTGAAATGAGAATGAAAAGAGAGGGAGAAAAGAAAAGATAAACCTTATCCCCATTTGCTTACCTAATTTCCACTTTACATTAACTATCCCCAACCATCCCACATGATATTTCTCATGCTTTATGGCCCAAACTAGCCAACGTGTTTTTTTTTTCTTCCAATGGATGGTTTTGGTCTTTCATTGACCATTTGACCACCTTTAACCACCATTTTAATAATTTAATTATTTAATTAATTAAGTCCTTTAACTTAGGTTAATTAATCCCCACCTAATTTAATTCCATTTCAATTCCCTCTATGAAATCCACCCATGGTTGACCAAGTCAACCATGGTGGCCGGCCCCACCAATTCTTGGTCCACGCGCCACCTCACTTGATGAGGTGGTGGTGGGTCCCACTTGGCCACATCACCTTGGCTTAATTCAAATCAACTTAGGTGATTTAAATCCATTCCATACATTCCAATTGGATCACCATTGGGCCCATGACCCAATTACATTTTCCTCTTACCCATTTACCTTAGGGCTTACATCAATTTGATCCATTGGGTCCCAAATGGGTATTGGGCCCAATTTGACCATCCTTTACCCTTTAAGTAAACTTAAATCCAATCCATAGTCCATTGGGCCCTACTTGGGCCTTTGCCCAAATTTTGGTCCATTTACCATTTATTCCATCAATTTTCCCAATTTTTCATCCTTAAAATAAATAATATTCACATATTCATTGATTTACAATTTCCGGGCCATTACATGGACTCCGGTTATATCTCCACATATCAAGATATCCCCATGTCTGCTTCTCGGTCGCCCCGACGTAGCATGGACTCCGGTTATAGCGCATCAGGTTATCCCCATGTTTGCTTCTCGGTCGCTCCGACGGACCATGGACTCCGGTTCCTTTATTTTCCCGTACATGCCATGCATGAGATGTAGGTGCATTATACTATGTAATATATATAATCCATCGTCTTAATATAGAGTTCATAACTTAGCATATAATTCATAGCCTTGCATTATGCCATATGAGATACATAAATCATGATCTTAAAACATCATAAACAAACCATATAATTTCCAAAATAAATCAAAGAAACCATCACACAATCCATGGCTTACAAAAAGGTAGGAATCCTACCGAATACTGACTAGAGTCCCTTTACGTTTTTCCATCCGCAAACCCGGTCGCCGATCGCGCACCGCTTGTGATGTCTAGTACCTTATTATATATTACTAAATCAGTCCATATCGTATCCATGATCAAGCCCCTAAATCATGTCTTAGTGGGGTTCGGCCATACACCATGGCCGAACCTCACTAACTAGGTTTGTGGGTCCCATTTTCTCCATTAATTATTTTAATTACATAAGTCTAAAAACTAGTCACCCTAGACTTTATCAATCACACATAAGTTCATTACTTAGAGTCCCTAAGTCCATGGTCATCTCCCAAGGGGTTCTTTATCTTGGCCCATATTTACGGTTTTGCCACTACCTCTTTTCCATGACTAATCACTCATTTACCCATGTACATTTTTTGCTCATAATTGATCCATACACTCAAGTCCATTAGTGACCCATTTAATCATGCCATAACATCATTAAAACAACCCTTTTTCTTAACTTAATCTTCATAAATTAACCACCTACATAAACCCTTCCTTAGTCCATAAAAATGACTTATAATTGAATCATCATTCTTAGCCACATCTTGAGTCCATAATTGATCCATCAACCATATCACAAGATCATTTACATCAGCCATTTAATTAACCTAATATTTATTTATTTAAACACACATATACATACTTAGCCCATCAATTATCTCATAAAATTGGGTCATGGGTTCGGCCATACACCATGGCCGAACCCATGATGTCTTTTTCCCATTTCTTGGACCTTTGTTACACATTTAAATCCATCATAAGCCCTTCCATGAAGGGGTTTAATTCATACATTTAAACCATCATCCTTAATCACATTTAAGTCCATTAACTTAGCCACATTCCCATTACAAATATCAACATTAGGTTCATTTTGGTCCATCAACATCACCAACATTGTCCATTTATTTTTCCATTATTTTACATCCATCATCATTCCACATTCATCACCATAGGGTTCAAAAATATTCCATCCATAAAATCTTTCCATGGTTTTATTTTTTAAAACCTCATTTACAATGTTTAAAGTCCATTTAAAAATTGTTAATCTTCTCCATCATTTTCCATAATTTCACACCCATTAAATCCACCATTTCATCACCATAGGGTTCACCTTCATCCACCATTTTTGAGGCCATTAAAATCATCAATATTTCCCATGATTTTTCTCATAAAACCCTTTAAAATTACCCACATTTAATCATTTAAAAACTTAAAACCCTAAATCATTCTCCATGCTTCCATTCTTATGAACCCTAATAAATAAATCAATCATCTACCATGGGGTGTACTTGAGAGAGAGAGGGAGAGGATGGGATGGAAAAATTACCTCAAGCTTTGGTCTTGAAGAGGTGGCCCAAAGTTTGTACTTTTCTTCTCTTCTTTTCTAAGTGTCCTTCTTTTTTTTTTTTTTTCCAAGCTTTTCTTCTTCTTTCTCTTCTTAGTGTGGGACGGATATGAGAGAGGGAAAGAGAGGAAGAGAATGAAATGGGAGAGAATGAAAAGAAAACCCATCTTATCCCAAGGCTTGCTTAAGCTACACTTCACCATAAATTTTCCCACCAACCACATAAGATATTTTCTATGCTTTATGGTGGTGGTTGGGATAACCACCAGTAGCCAACGTTTTGTGTGTTTGGAGATAAGATGGGTTTTGGTCTTCCCATTTGACCATTTGACCACCTTTTGAATAATTTAATCATTTAATTAATTAGTTAATTACCTTAGGTTAATCAATTCCCACTTAAACTAATTCCATTATTCCACCCATGGTTGATCAAGTCAACCATGGTGGCCGGCCCCACCAATCCTTGGTCCACACACCACCTCATTTGATGAGGTGGAGGTGGGTCCCATTGGACCATGTCACCTTGGTCAACTCATCACTAACTTAGGAGATTTAATTTAATCCATTTTCAACTACTTAGATCACCATTGGGCCCATGGCCCAATTACATTCACCCTTACCCATTTACC
The DNA here is from genome assembly GCA_022113865.1 of Chimonanthus praecox. Taxonomy (NCBI): domain Eukaryota; kingdom Viridiplantae; phylum Streptophyta; class Magnoliopsida; order Laurales; family Calycanthaceae; genus Chimonanthus; species Chimonanthus praecox. The sequence continues at coordinate 36,020,132 of CM039087.1, forward strand.
TTAGAGCTTACATTATCTTGACCCATTGGGTCCCAAATGGGTATTGGGCTCAATTTGACCATCCTTGGCTCAATTGATCATCATTGACCATTTAAATGGCTTTAAATCCAGTCCATGGTCCATTGGGCCATACTTGGGCCTTTGTCCATATTTTGATCCATTCACCATTTATTCCATCAAATTTCCCAATTTCGACCATTAAAATAAATAATATCCACAAATATATTGATTTAAAAATTTCGGGCTATCACAATACAATCCTCTTTTGAAATTTTCGTCCTGAAAATTCGAGCGAAGTAGAGGTTCAAAACAACTCATACAAAGAGCTCCGGATGAGCGGCTCTCATCTCTAATTCAAGTTCCCAGGTGGTTTCTTCATTGTCATGTCGTTCCCATACCACCTTGACCAACTGGATAGCACGGTTCCGTAACACTCTTTGTTCTCTCCCGATCACTCTGATCGACTTCTCCACATACGTCACGTCGCTTTGCACATCGACATCTTGTACGTTCAATATATGTGAAGGATCAGGGTTGTACTTCCTCAACATGGACACATGGAACACATCATGTAGAGATGATAACTGTGAAGGGAGCGCCAACTGATAAGCTACCCCCCCACCCTCTTCAGGATTGGAAACGGTCCCACAAATCTAGGCAACAGCTTCCCCCCCTTCCCGAATCTCATGTGTCCCTTCCGTTGTGATACTTTCAAAAACACCAAGTCTCCCACCTCAAACTCGAGGAACCTTCTCCTCTTGTCGGCGTAACTCTTCTGACGGCTCTGCGCGGTGAGTAGGTGTTGTCGTATCAACTTGATCTGCGCTGTAGTCTCCGTAACCAACTCCTGTCCAATCAGCGTAGGCTCACCGGCCTCTGTCCAACACACTGACGATCTACACGGCCTGCCATACAAGGCCTCAAATGGAGCCATCTGGAGGCTTGCCTGGTAACTGTTGTTGTAGGAGAACTCCACCAATGGCAAGTGATCCTCCTGTCCACCTTTGAAGCCTAGCATGCATGCTCTTAGTATATCCTCCAATGTCTGTATTGTCCTCTCCGACTGTCCATCAGTCTGTGGATGAAATGTTGTGCTAGTCAATATGTCGGTCCCCCATAGCCGACTGCATGCCCTGCCATACTTTGCCGGTGAATTGGCCATCCCTGTCAGACACAATAGTCCGGGGAATGCCATGTACTCTGATGATATCCCGGATGTACCGTCGACCCAAAGTCTCCGATGAATCTGTCATCTTGATGGGAAGGAAATGCGTAGACTTAGTCAACCGGTCTATCACGACCCATATCGCATCGTTGCCCTTTGATGACCTTGGCAAGCCTGTTACAAAATTCATGGATATGTGCTCCCATTTCCACTCTGGCACTGGCAAGGGTGTGAGTAAACCCGGTGGTTTCTGATGTTTCGCCTTAACCTGCTGACAAGTTAGGCAACGAGCAACAAACTCTGCCAGCTCTTTCTTGAGTCCACGCCACCAATAGTGCCTCTTAAGATCAGATACATCTTGGTGCTGCCCGGATGGATAGAGAGCTTGGTTTTGTGTGCTTCAAACAACAACTCTCTTCTGCAGCTCTTAGGCACATATGTCCTTCCTCGGAACACAAGACCCTGTCCTGGTCGTAATTCCCACTCCGGTACAACCTCACCGGTAGACATTTTAGCCCATATCTCCTCCACCTCTGGATCTGTCCCTTGCTCCCGTTCAATCTCGGAGACCATGTTAGATCGTATGATCAGGTTATATATGGTCCCATGATTATTGAGGTAGAGTTTAAACTCTCTAATGGTATTCAATACCTCCCATTCCGTCCTGATCAAGCTGGCTACTGTCGCATGTGACATGCGGCTGAGGGCATCTGCCACTTTGTTTGCCTTGCCAGGATGATACCGAAGTACGAATTCATAATCCCCCAGATATTCCATCCATCTGCGTTGTCTCATGTTGAGGTCCTTCTGTTCAAATAGGTACTTCAAGCTCTTGTGGTTGAGAACCTCAAACTGCTCACCATAAAGGTAGTGTCTCCAGCTTTTGAGAGCGAAGACCACTGTTGCTAGCTCTAGATCATGTGCGGGGTAGTGGCGCTCATGAATTTTCAACTGTCTTGATCCGTACGCCACCGCACGATTACCTTGACTAAGTACACACCCCAGTCCCTCACCTGAGGCATCATAGTACACCTCATAATTTCTGCCTCTTTCTGGCAAGATCATAATAGGAGCGGTTGTAAGCCTCTCCTTTAGTTCCTCAAATCTTCGGTTGCACAGATCCGACCACTCAAATTTAACTCCTTTCTGAGTGAGTCGGGTACGTGGAGCTGCAATCTTGGAGAAGTCCATGATGAATTTCCTGTAGTAACCGCCCAATCCCAGAAAACTGCGGATCTCTGTCACATTCGTTGGCGCTTTCCACTCCTTCACTGTTGTTACTTTAGCCGGGTCCACGGCTATACCTTCCTTCGATATAATGTGCCCCAATAAGTTGACCTCAGATATCCAGAACTCAAACTTGTTGGCTTTGGCATACAACTGGTTCTTCCTCCAGGTGTCCAAGACTATCCGCAGGTGCTCGACATGTTCCTCCTGACTCTTGGAATAAATCAGGATGTCATCAATAAATACGATCACAAATTGGTCCAAGTAAAGACGGAAGATCCTGTTCATCAAATCCATGAACACAGCCGGTGCGTTTGTAAGTCCAAACGGCATGACCACATACTCATATAAGCCATACCGTGTCCTAAAGGCTGTCTTCTCCATGTCCTCCTCTTTAACCCGGATTTGATGGTATCCAGACATCAGATCAATCTTAGAGAAGTGAGAGGAACCCCTAAGTTGATCAAACAAATCATCTATCCAGGGTAAAGGGTACTTGTTCCTTACAGTCAGTTGGTTCAATTTCTTTTAGTCCACACACATCCGAAGGGTACCATCTTTCTTCTTCACAAATAATACTGGGGCTCCCCATGTGGATGTATTGTTCCTAATAAAACTCAGTCTGAGCAGTTCATCAATCTATTTCTTCAACTCGGACATCTCAGCTGGTGCCATCCTGTAATGGGGCAATGATACTGGAGTAGCACCGGAATATAACTTGATCTCAAAGTCTATCTCCCTCTTAGGTGGCAACCCAGGGAGCTCTGTTGGGAATACCTCGGCATAATCTGCCACTACCGCTGGAAGTTCAGACCCTGGTGCCCTGTCTAATCTAATGTTGTTCAAGATAAGGTGGTTCAATTCTTCCTGCAGCCTTCTAGGGATACCCTGTCTGTCAGCGTGCACTGTATATCGCTTCCCCTCGGGTGACCAAAATATCACCCTACGAAGATGGCAATCAATATGGGCTTGAAATGTATCCAACCAGTCCATGCCAAATATAACATCGTACTCGGTCATATCGAGTACCAAATAGTTGAACTCGAACCAGAATCCAGCGAGTTCAGTGTTTAATGCAGTGCATAGGAGTCCCAAAGATATGTCTTCGACGGGGGATACAATGGTAAGTGATGTGGACAGGTTTTGTACTAATGTGCCCGTAGCAAATATGAATGCAGCAGATATAAATGTATGGGAAGCTCCAGAATCAAATAATGCAACAGCATAGGAACTACCAACTACAGCCATACCTTGAATCACCGAACGATCCACTGCTACTGGAGACGGTATGGTAAAAAGCAGTCAAGATCCTGTAGGTTTGGAGCCCGCCCCGCCTGGTTGTATGTTCTGCCTCCTCGCGACTGAGCTGGTCTAGTTGGAGGGCGGAATGAACCCTTGAAGTGAGAGGGTCTGCTGATCTGTGGACACTCTCTCTTGAAGTGGCCCTGCTGGCCACACTGATAACATGTGTTCCCCCCCGTGGGACCTGAGTGTCTGATGCTGATGGGGAGGGCTGATTGGGGCGAAAACCCCCTGTAGATCCAGTGGAGGGTGAGGGTCTGTTGAAGTTCGGGCGGAAACTTCTTGTTGGGTTGAAATGCACCCCGCCCACTCTGCCCTTGGCGGTTGTCAAACCGCACTATCTGATTCGACTCTCGCTCCGCTATAGTAGCCCTGCTGACCACCCCTGCCAGTGTAGGTTCCTTGAAGATGGTCACCCTAGTCCTGATGCTCGGCCGAAGGCCCCGCTCAAACTTACGGGCCTTTCGGTGCTCGGTATCCACCATATAAAATGCATATACGGATAGCCTAAGGAATTCTCTGTGATATTCTGCCACCGTCATATTGCCTTGTACCAATGATAGGAAGGCTTGAGTCTGGCTCTTTCTTTCCTCCTCCGGAAAATACTGCTCTAGAAAGGTGGCTGAGAACCATTCCCACGTCATGGTAATCCTTTCCCCTTCCGGTACCAGTGCTTGCTGCTTTTCTACAACCTCCCACCAATTACCGGCATCCTCGATCAGTTGAGATGTAGCCAGTAAGATCCTATCAGGAGGACTCGAAATCTGAAGCAGATTCAAGATCTGAGTGATCTTTTTCAACCAATGCTCTGCCAACAACCCCTTCTTTTCCCCTGAAGTAGGGAGGGCATTGTTGCTAGAAATCTCTAACCATATTCCGTTTGTTGGAGCCGCTGGTGGTCGCATCCCCATTCAAGTGCTGTTGAAGGACAGAGGTGACCACTGCTTGAACCAATTCTTTCAACTCGAGAGGCACAACCTGTAGGTTCACACTATTTTGTCCCTCCTCCTGATGTGGTGGTTGTACTCCCTCTTGATGCGGTGGCTGTACTTCCTCTTGATGCGCTGGTGGCACCTCTTCCTCTACCCGTGGGTTTTGTCGGGTTTTTCTCTTCCGAGGCATTCTCCTAAATTATTGAAAAACATTTATTGACTTAGTTCCTTCATAAACTTGGCGTGTCTCATATTTTTGCCAAATAAACATACTTAGTTTTTTTTTTTGCGGGAATAATTTCCTAAGTATCAAGCATTTTTCTTTTAATTCAGGGGGGAAATTGCCAAATAAGCATACTTGGTTTGAGGGAAAACTTCCCAAGTATCAAATGTTCCTTTTTAATAAGGGGAAATCGGGGAGATTTTCCTATTTTGCTACGTTTGATAAATTCATCATTTATAATGATTGTCCTTCCCTTACTATCATTCCTTTTTGTCGTATGTTGTTCTCAGATTGAATACTTCAGTTTGAGTCAATCGAAGTAAATTAACGCGGCCCCCGTGCAGCGGACTCCGAAGAGTGGGTCAATTGGGATTCTCATCCGTCAGTGAGACGTGGAACCGTCTTAATTTTACTTCGAGAGATTCATTCTTCTGAATTCGCTCTGATACCAACTGTAACGCCCGCCCCTTTTTTCACCGAAAATCAGAGTCTATTTTTTTTTGAAATGAAGAGTGACAAAGGAGCGGGACGTCACGACGCGAGTTAAGTCCGAGCTTCTAAAGCCCGGCCCTTAACTGGCCAACCCTACGTGTGCGTGGAACTAAGTCTACGAAGAACGGTTCACACGTAGAACTAAGCTTGAGGAAATTAAACATTAAAGCGGGGTTATAATGGAATCTATCCTACCAGTTTTAGATAGCATGGAAGATACATCATTTAAATTACTACATTACCTCAAATTATCACATACAACAGTAAAGTCCAAACCATAACAAGGAATCTAAAATTATTACATACCGACAAGCTAAGTTACTTAAATTACATTTCCAAAATAAAACTTAAATAAACTAAGTAGCTGCTTTCCCAAGCTCCTAAGCTTGGCTCCTGTCGCGTCCACCGTTTCCGCCGTCTCCTGCGTCATCAGCTAGGGTAGAAGTAGGGCGTTAGACAACGCGCCCAGTAGGACTCCGAGTAGGGTTAGCACATGGATTAGTGGTAACAAGCATACAAATAACAATATAAATAAACCCATAAAATGAATGCCATGCCATGGGTGCCTATGTCATGTGTCCCACCCATCATCCATACCATCATACAATGTCATATCCCCCTTCACGGCAAGGCCTCGTCAAGGTGTCCCCATGTTTGTTTCTCGGTCTCCCCGACGGAGCATGGACTCCGGTTATAGCATATCAAGCTATCCCCATGTTTGCTTCTCGGTCGCCCCGACGGAGTATGGACTCCGGTTATAGCATATCAAGCTATCCCCATGTTTGCTTCTCGTTCGCCCCGACGGAGCATGGACTCCTGTTATAGCACCTCAAGCTATCCCCATGATTGTTTCTCGGTCGCCCCGACGGAGCATGGACTCCGGTTTCTTTATTTTCCCGCCCATGCCATGCATGAGATGTAAGTGCATTATGCTATGTAATATATATAACTCATAACCTTAATATATCATACATAGCCTTAACATATAATGCATAACATTAAAATATAATTCAAAGTATTAACATATAATTCATAACTTTAAAATCCATCATAAGACAAATCACATATTTATCAAAATAAATTAAAGGAACCATCACATATCCACGGCTTACAAAAAGGTAGGAATCCTACCGAATACCAACTAGCGTCCTTTTTCGTTTCTGTCTGATAATCTGATCACCGATACGCGTACCGCTTGTGATATCCGATACCTTATTATATACAAATAATCAGTCCATGTTTTTAACCAGTTTTAAGCGATAAATCATACCTTAGTGGGGTTCGGCCATACACCATGGCCGAACCTCAGTAAATAGGTTTGTGGGTCCCATTTAATCCATTCATGATTTTTAATTTGATCATTAGGTTAAGTTAATTAATCCCACTTAATTTAATTCCATTAAATTCCCTCTATGATTTTAGGGTTTAGGGTTTTAGGGGTTTAGGGTTTAGGGTTTAGGGTTTAGGTTTTAGTGTTTAGGGTTTAGGTGTTAGGGTTTACGGTTTTAGGGTTTTAGGGGTTTAGGGTTTAGGATTTCGGATTTAGGGTTTTGGGGTTATAGAGTTTTAAAGTTTTAGGGTTTTAGTGTTTTAGTATTTAGGATTTTAGGGTTTAGGGTTCAGGGTTTAGGTTTTAGGGGCTAGGGTTTTTGGGGTTTAGGGCTTTGGGTTTAGGGTTTAGGATTAGGGTTTAGGGTTTAGGGTTTAGGGTTTAGGATTTAGGGTATTGGTGTTTAGGGTTTTAGGGTTTTAGGGTTTAGGGTATAGGGTTTAGGGTTTTAGGGCTTTGGTGTTTTATGGTTTAGTGTTGTAGGGTTTAGGATTTACGTTTTAGGGTTTCGGGTTTTAGGGGTTTAGGGTTTTAGGGTTTGGGGTATAGGGTTTAGGGTTTTAGGGTTTTGGTTTTAGGGTTTAGGTTTTAGGGTTTAGGAGTTAAAAGTTTAGGGATAGAGTTTAGGGTTAAGGGATTTAATGTTTCAATGTTTTAGGGTTTGGGGTTTAGGGTTTTAGGTTTTTATTGTTTTTGGGTTTAGAGTTTTACAGTTTATTGTTCAGGTTTTAGGCTTTAGGGTTTAGGGTTCAGGGTTTAGGGTTAAGTGTTTATGGTTTTGGGTTGGGGTTTAGGGTTTATGGTATAGGGATTATGTGTTTTAGGGTTTTAGGGTTTAGGGTTTAGGGTTTCGGGTTTAGGGATTTAGGGTTTTAGGATTTAGGGTTTAGGGTTTTAGAGTTTAGGGTTCTAGGGTTTTGGTTTAGGGTTAAGGTTTTACGGTTTAGTGGTTTAGGGGTTTACGGTTTATGGTTTAGGGTTTAGGGTTTAGGTTTTAGGGTTTATGGTTTTAGGGTTTAAATGTTTTAGGGTTTAGAGCTTTAGCGTTTTAGGGTTTAGGGTTTAGCTGTTAGGGTTAAGGGATTTAGGGTTTAGGGTTTAGGGTTTAGTTTTTAGGGTTTAGGGTTTTAGGGGTTTAAGGTTTTGGGTTTAGGGCTTTAGGGGTTTAAGGTTTTGGGTTTAGTGCCTAGGGTTTAGGTTTTAGGTTTTACGGTTTTAGGGTTTTAGGGGTTTAGGGTGTTGGGTTTTAGCGTTTTAGGGTTTAGGGTTTAGGGTTTAGGGTTTTAGTGTTTTAAGGTTGAGGGTTTTAGGGTTTAGGGTTTAGGGCTTAGGTTTTAGGTTTTAGGGTTTAGGGTTTAAGGGGTTTAGGATTTAGGATTAGGGTTTTGGGTTTAAGGTTTTGGGTTTAGGTTTGGTGTTTACGGATTTAAGGTTTTAGTGTTATAGGGTTTAGGGTTTAGGGTTTAGGGTTTTAGGGTTTTAGGGTTTTAGTGTTTTAGGGTTTAGGTTTTTAGGGTTTAGGTTTAAGGGTTTACGGTTTTAGGGTTTTAGGGGTTTAGGGTTTAGGATTTCAGATTTCGGGTTTTGGGATTTTGAGGGTTTTAGAGTTTAGGGTTTAGGGTTTTATGGTTTTAGGGCTTAGGATTTAAGAGTTTGGTATTTAGGGTTTTAGGATTTTAGGGTTTACTGTTTCAGGCTTTTATGGTTTAGGGTTTTAGGGTTAAGGGGTTTAGGGTTTAGGGTTTTAGGGTTTTAATGTTTTAGGGTTTAGGGTTTTAACGTTTTAGGATTTCGGGTTTAGGGTTAAGGGATTTAGGGTTTTAGGGATTTAGGGTTTCGGTTTTAGGGTTTAGGTTTTAGTGTTTACGGTTTTAGGGTTTTAGGGGTTTAGCGTTTATGGTTTCAGATTTAGGGTTTTAGGGGTTTAGCGTTTATGGTTTCAGATTTAGGGTTTTGGGGTTTTACGGTTTTAGGGCTTTAGGGTTTTAGTCTTTTTGGGTTTAGGGTTTTAGGGTTTAGGGTTTAGTCTTTATGTTTTAGGGTTTAGGGTATGGGGTTTAGGATTTAGGATTAGGGTTTTGGGTTTAAGGTTTTGGGTTTAGGTTTAGGGTTTACGGTGTTTTAGGGTTTAGGGTTTAGGGTTTTAGGGTTTTGGTGTTTTAGGGTTTAGGGTTTAGCTTTTAGAGTTTACACTTTTAGGGTTTTAGGGGTTTTGAATTTAAGATTTTGGACTTAGGGTTTTAGGTTTGGGTTTAGGATTTTAGGGTTTTAGGTTTTAGTGTTTAGGGTTTTAGGGTTCAGGATTTCAGGGTTTAAGCGTTTAGGGTTTTAGGGTTTTGGGGTTTTGGGGGTTTAGGGTTTAGGTTTAGCGTTTTTGGGATTTAGGGTTTTACGGTTTAGGAAAGGGGTGAGGTTTTAAGGGTTTAGGGTTCTAGGTTTTAGGGTTTTGGGGTTTAGGTTTTAGGGTTTAATGTAGGGTCTTAGGGGTTTGGGGTTCAGGTTTTAGGGTTTATGGTTTTAGGGATTTAGGTGTTTAGGGTATAGGATTTCGTATTTAGGTTTTTGGGGTTTTGGGGGTTTTAGGGTTTTAGGGTTTAGGGTTTTGGGGTTTAGGGTTTAGGGTTTAAGGGGTTTAGGGGCTTAGGGCTTATGGTTTAGGGTTTAGGGTTTAGGGTTTAGGATTAGGGTTTAGGGTTTAGGTTTTGGGGTTAAGGGTTAAGGGTTTTAGGGCTTAGGGGTTTAGGGTTTAGGATTTTCGATTTAGGGTTTTGGGTTTTAGGGTTTTAGGGTTTTATTGTTTTAGGGTTTAGGGTTTTAGGGCTTGGGGTTTAGGGTTTTGGGGTTTAGGGTTTAGGGTTTAGGTTTTAGGGTTTAGGGTTTTGGGGTTTAGGGTTTACGGTTTAGGGTTGAGGGTCTAGGTCTTAGAGTTTACGGTTTTAGGGTTTTTGGGGCTTAGGGTTAAGGATTTCGCATTTAGGGTTTTGGGGTTTTAGAGTTTTAGGGTTTAGGGTTTAGGTTTTAGGGTTTAGGGTTTTAGGGGTTTAGGGTTTAGGGTTTGGGGTTTAGCTTTTAGAGTTTTCGGTTTTAGGGTTTTAAAGTTTTAGGGTTTTATTGTTTTAGGGTTTAGGGTTTTGGTGTTCAGCGTTTAGGGTTTAGGTTTCAGGATTTAGGGTTTTAGGGACTTGGGATTTAGGGTTTTGGGTTTAGGGTTTAGAGTTTAGGGTTTAGGGTTTAGCTTTTAGAGTTTACGATTTTAGGGTTTTGGGGGTTTAGGGTTTAGGATTTTGGATTTAGGGTTTTGGGGTTTTAGAGTTTTAGGGTTTAGGTTTAGGGTTTTAGGGTTTAGGGTTTTAGGATTTTAGGGTTTAGTGTTTAGGGTTTTAGGGTTTAGGGTTTTATGGTTTTAGGGTTTTGGGTTTTAGGGTTTTGGGATTATGGGGGTTTAGGGTTTTAGGGTTTCAGGGTTTTGCGGCTTATGAAAGGGGTAGGGTTTTAGGGGTTTACTGTAGGGTTTTAGTGGTTTGGGGTTTTAGGTTTTAGGGTTTTGGATTTTTAGGGGTCGGGTTTTAGGTTTTTAGGGCTTAGGGTTTAGGGTTTTAGGGTTTAGGGTTTCTAGGGTATTAGGGTTTTGTGTTAAGGGTTTTAGGGATTTTAGGGTTTACGGTTTTAGGGTTTAGAATTTTAGGCTTCAGGGGTTTAGGGTTTTAGGGTTTAGGGTTTAGGGTTTTAGGGTCTAGGGTTTTAGGGTTTAGGGCTTTAGGGTGTGGTGTTTTAGGGTTTAGGGTTTAGGGTTTTAGCATTTAGGTTTTAGGGTTTTAGGGTTTTAGGTTTTAGGTTTAGGGTTTTAGGGTTTGAGTGTTTTAGGGTTTACGGTTTTAGGGTTTAGGGTTTAAACTTTTACGGTTTTATGGTTTAGGGTAGCGTTTTAGGGGTTTTGGGTTTTTGGGTTTTATGGTTTTCGGGTTTAGGGTTCAGGGTTAAGGGCTTAGGGTTTTAGAGTTTATGGTTTAAGGTTTAGGGTTTAGGATTTTTGGATTTTTGTATTTTAGGGTTTAGCATTTTAGGGTTTAGGGTTTAGGGTTTTGGGGTTTTAAGGTTTTAGGGTTTTGTGTTTTGGGGTTTTAGGGTCTAGGGCTTAGGGTTTAGGGTTTAGGGTTTAGGGCTAAGGGTTTTAGGGTGTTAGGGTTAAGGGTTAGGGTTTAGGGTTTTAGGGTTTTAGGGTTTTAGGGTTTTGGGATCAGGGTTTAGGGTGTTGGGTTTTAGCGTTTTAGGGTTTAGGGTTTAGGGTTTGGGGTTTATTGTTTAGGGTTAAGGGATTTAGGGTTTTAGTTTTTTAAGGTTTAGGGTTTAGGGTTTTAGTGTGTTAAGGTTTAGGGTTTTAGGGTTTAGGGTTTCGGGTTTAGGTTTTAGGATTTAGGGTTTTAGTGGTTTAGTGTTAAGGGTTTGGGTTTTAGGATAGACGGTTTGAGGGTGTTAGGGGTTTTGGGTTTAGGATTTCAGATTTAGGGCTTTGGGGTTTTACGGTTTTAGGGCTTTAGAGTTTTTGTGTTTTAGGGTTTAGGGTTTTAGGGTTTAGGGTTTAGTGTTTAGGTTTTAGGGTTTAGGGTTTAAGGGGTTTAGGATTTAGGATTAGGGTTTTGGGTTTAAGATTTTGGGTTTAGGTTTAGTGTTTACGGATTTAAGGTTTTATTGTTTTAGGGTTTAGGGTTTAGGGTTTTAGGGTTTTAGGGTTTTAGGGTTTAGGTTTAAGGGTTTATTGTCTTAGGGTTTAGGGTTTCGCCGTTCAAGGTTTAGGGTATAGGGTTTTAGGGACTTGGGATTTAGGGTTTTGGGTTTAGGGTTTAGGGTTTAGCTATTAGAGTTTACGGTTTTAGGGTTTTTCGGGTTTAGGGTTTAGGATTTCGGGTTTAGGGTTTTGGGGTTTTAGAGTTTTACGGTTTAGGTTTAGGGTTTTAGTGTTTAGGGTTTTAGGGTTTAGGGTTTTTGGATTTTGGGCGTTTAGGGTTTAGGGTTTAGGGTTTTAGGGTTTTAGGGTTTTGCGGCTTATGAAAGGGGTAGGGTCCTAGGGGTTTACTGTAGGGTTTTAGTGGTTTGGGGTTTTAGGTTTTAGGGTTTTGGACTTTTAGGGGTTTCGGGTTTTAGGGTTTAGGGCTTAGGGTTTAGGGTTTTAAGGTCTAGGGGTTCTAGGGTATTAGGTTTTTGTGTTAAGGGTTTTAGGGGTTTTAGGTTTACAGTTTTAGGGTTTAGAATTTTAGGCTTCAGGGTTTTAGGGTTTTAGGGTTTAGGGTCTTAGGGGTTTAGGATTTTAGGGTCTAGGGTTTTAGGGTTTAGGGCTTTAGTGTCTAGTGTTTTAGGGTTTAGGGTTTAGGATTTTGGTTTAGGGTTTAGGGTTTAGGGTTTAGGGTTTAGGGTTAAGGGTTTTAGGATTTTAGGTTTTAGGGTTTAGGGTTTTAGGGTTTGCGTGTTTTAGGGTTTACGGTTTCAGGGTTGAGGGTTTAGGGTTTTGGGTTTAGAGTTTTACGATTTTAAGGTTTAGGGTAGCGTTTTAGGGGTTTTGGGTTTTAGGGTTTTATGGTTTTAGGGTTTAGGGTTTAGGGTTTAGGGTTTAGGGTTAAGGGCTTAGGGTTTTATAGTTTATGGTTTAGGGTTTAGGGCTTTTGGATTTTTGGATTTTAGGGTTTAGGGTTTTAGGGTTTAGGGTTTAGGGTTTTGGTGTTTTAAGGTTTTAGGGTTTAGTGTTTTGGGGTTTTTGGGTTTTGGGTTTAGGGTTTAGGGTTTAGGGTTTAAGGTTTTAGGGTTTTAGAGGTTTAGGTTTTTAGGCTTTTAGGGTTTAGGGTTTAGGGTTTAGGGTTTTAGGGTTGGGTTTAGGGTGTTGGATTTTAGCGTTTTAGGGTTTAGGGTTTAGGGTTTAGTGCTTTTTGTTTAGGGTTAAGGGATTTAGGTTTTTTAGGGTTTTAAGGTTTAGGGTTTAGGGTTTTAGTGTTTAAGGTTTAGTGTTTAGGGTTTAGGGTTTAGGGTTTAGGTTTAGGGTTTAGGTTTTAGGGTTTAGGGTTTTAGGGGTTTAGGGTTTAGGGTTTAGTGTTTAGGGTTTGGGTTTTAGGATAGACATTTTGAGGGTTTTAGGGCTTTAGGGTTTAGGATTTCAAATTTAGGGTTTTGGGGTTTTACGGTTTTTTAGGGCTTTAGGGTTTTAGTATTTAGGGTTTAGGTTTTAGGGTTTAGGGTTTAGGGTTTAGGTTTTAGGGTTTAGGGTTTAAGGGGTTTAGGATTTAGGATTAGGGTTTTGGGTTTAAGGTTTTGGGTTTAGGGTTAGTGTTTACGGATTTAAGGTTTTAGTGTTTTAGGGTTTAGGGTTTGGTTTAGGGTTTTAGGGTTTTAGTGTTTTAGGGTTTAGGGTTTTTAGGGTTTAGGTTAAGGGTTTACGGTTTTAGGTTTACGATTTATGGTTTTAGGGGTTTAGGGTTTAGGATTTCGGACTTAGGGTTTTGGGATTTTGGGTTTTAGAGTTTAGGGTTTAGGGTTTTATGGTTTTAGGGCTTAGGATTTTAGTGTTTGGTATTTAGGGTTTTAGGATTTTAGGGTTTACTGTTTCAGGCTTTTATGGTTTAGGGTTTTAGGGTTAAGGGTTTTAGGGTTTTAGGGTTTAGGGTTTTAATGTTTTAAGGTTTAGGGTTTTAACGTTTTAGGATTTCGGGTTTAGGGTTAAGGGATTTAGGGTTTTAGCGATTTAGGGTCTGGGTTTTAGGGTTTGGATTTTAGTGTTTACAGTTTTAGGGTTTTAGGAGTTTAGCGTTTAGGATTTCAGATTTGGGGTTTTGGGGTTTTACGGTTTTAGGGCTTTAGGGTTTTAGTCTTTTAGGGTTTAGGGTTTTAGGGTTTAGGGGTTAGTGTTTAGGTTTTAGGGTTTAGGGTTTAAGTGGTTTAGGTATGGGGTTTAGGATTTAGGATTAGGGTTTTGGGTTTAAGGTTTTGGGTTTAGGTTTAGGGTTTTACGGATTTAAGGTTTTCGTGTTTTAGGGTTTAGGGTTTAGGGTTTAGGGTTTTAGGGTATTGGTGTTTTTAGGGTTTAGGGTTTAGTGTTTAGTGTTTAGGTTTTATGGTTTTGTAACGGCCGCCCTTATCACCGAAAATCAGAGTCTATTTTTTTTTATATATAAAAGAGAGTGACAAAGGCGCGGGGCGTTATGACGCAAGTTAAGTCCGAGCTTTTAAAGCCCGGCCCTTAACTGGTCAACCCTACATATGCGTGGAACTAAGTCCATGAAGAACGGTTCACACGTAGAAGTAAGCTTGCGGAAATAAAACATTAAAGCGGGGGTTATAATAGAATCTATCCTACCAGTTTTAGATAGTAGGGAAGATACATCATTCAAATTACTAAATTACCTCAAAATGATAACATCGAAACGTAAAGTCCAAACCATAGCAAGAAATATAAATTATACAGTCCGACGAGCTAAGCTATTCAAAATACATTTCCAAAAATAAAATTTAAATAAACTAAGTAGCTCGCTTTCCCAAGCTCCTACGCTTGGCTCCCGTCGCGTCCCTCGGTTTCGCCTTCTCCTGCGTCATCAGCTAGGGTAGAAGTAGGGCGTTAGACAACGCGCCCAATAGGACTCAGAGTAGGGCTAACACATGGATTAGTGATAACAGACACATAGGTAATAATATAATGAAAAACCATAAAATGAATGCAATGACCTGGGTGTCTTATGTCATGTGTCCCCACCCATTATCCATACCATCATGATATCCCCATGTTTGCTTCTCGGTCGCCCCGACGGAGCATGGACTCCGGTTATATCTCAACACATCAAAATATCCCCTGTTTGCTTCTCGGTCGCCCCGACGGAGCATGGACTCCGGTTTCTTTATTTTCCCGCCCATGCTATGCATGAGATGTAAATGCATTATGCTATGTAATATATATAACTCATAACCTTAATATATAATACATAGCCTTAACATATAATGCATAACATTAAAATATAATTCATAGTATTAACATAAAATTCATAGCCTTAAAACCCATCATAAGACAAATCATATAATCATCAAAATAAATTAAAGGAACAATCACATATCCATGGCTTACAAAAAGGTAGGAATCCTACCGAATACCGACTACCGTTTCTTTACGTTTCCGTTCCAAAATCCGGTTGCCGATCGCGCACTGTTTGCGATGTCCCGATACCTTATTACATATCAATAATTAGTCCATGTTTTTAACCATTTCTAAGCCCATAAATCATACCTTAGTGGGGTTCGGCCATACCCCATGGCCGAACCTCACTATTTAGGTTTTGTGGGTCCCATCTAATCCATTAATCATTATGTAAGTTTAAAACCCCACAACCCTAGGCTTCAATGATCCACAACTAAGGTCACCTTAAATCGCCTAAGTCCAAGCTCATTCTCCATGGGGTTCTTCATTTTGACCAATATTTACGTTTATGCCACTCCCTTTTCCATGGTTAGATTACCTCTTCCATCCATGCATATTTTAGTCCAAAATTGATCCATAACTTAGACCCATTAGTGATCCATCTATCATGACATGAACATATTAAATCAGCCCCTAAGTTAACTTAGTCCCCATTAATTTTAAACACATGCATAATACCAATTTTAGCCCACAAAATGACCTACAATTGGGTCATGGGTTCGGCCATACACCATGGCCGAACCCATGATGTTTTTTTTTTTCCATTTTTACTTGGACCCATTTCACCACATTTGGATCCACCATAAGCTCCACCATGAGGAGGTTTACACCATGCATTTCAATCACCAATTTTTTATCATTATTTGGGACATTTTGGTCCATCAAAACTACCAACACTTCCCCATTATTTTTCCATCTTTACCCCCATCAAAGTCACAAATACACTACCTTAGAGTTCATCATTCATTCATGCCTTTTGAGGCCACAAAACCACTTACATTTGTCCATGATTTCCTTATTTAAAATTCCTTTAAAAATCACTACATATAATCATTAAACCTTAAAAAAACATAAATCATTCCTTCCATGATTTTAAACCTAATATCCCATTAAATCACCAAAATCTCTCCATGGGGTTCGGCCATGGTACATGGCCGAACCCATGGTCTATGCTTTCCCATTACTTCCATCCCTTTAAAACATTATTTACTCTACTTAAAGTCCATTTAAAACTATCAATCTTCTCCATCCATTTCCATACTTTACACCCATTACATTACCGACACCTCACCATAGGGTTCATCCCCATCTACCATTCTTTTTGAGGCCATTAAAATCATTTTCATCTCCCATGATTCTCTCATTTAAAACCCCTTTACAAAATCACTAACATTTAAATATTCAAAACTTTAAAACCATTAATCATATTCCATGGTTTCCATTCTTCAAAATCATACTTCCATGTTTAATTAAATCTACATACATAGTGTCCTTATATCCATTTATTTTTCTTAATCTATATCTCCCATTTTATCCATTTCTCACTTCATCTTTGGATGGATCTTAGATCCAAGGCCCATGATATTTTTGGCCACCATCTAAGAAATGGAATCCATTTTTAAACCTTAAAAAAAAAAACTTAATCTCTTGCTTTAGAAATACTTACAATCCGACGACTCCTCCGACTTTTCTTTCTCCTCTTAGACTCCTTGGCCCTTTCCTCTCTTCTTCTCCTTGATCTTTGAGTCAAGATGCTTGATCAAGATGGAGTCTCCAAGGTTTGGGTTTGGCTAAGGTAGGTTAGATTTGAGAGAGAGAGAGAGATGGGGAGGGAAGGTCTCAAGTTTTGATGTTGAGATGGAGGCTTATACTTACACTTCTCCTCTCTTTTCTTCTCTTCTTAGTTTTTCATTCTTCTTCTTTTCTCTTGGTGTAGGACAGTGGTGGAGAGCAAGAGAGGAAAAGAGTGAAAGAGAATGGGATTTGAGAGATGAGATGAAACCATCTCTTTTTGGTTGTTTAAGTTATACTCAACATTAATTTTCCCCACCAACCACATGGGCTAATGTGCTTAGTGGTGGTGGTTGGGATAAAACCACCACCCTAAGCCCATTGTATTTTTTGTGTTTTCTTTGAGTAGTTTGTGTTAGTTAAAAACCACCCTTTGACTTATTTGACCAACTTTTGATTAGATTAATTAATTAGTTACTTAACTTAGGTTAATTTGTTCCCACTTAACCTAATTCCATCTCTTTAAATTCCCTCCATGTATCCACCCATGGTTGACTAATTCAACCATGGTGGCCGGCCCCACCACTCCTTGGTCCACACGCCACCTCACTTGGTGAGGTGGAGGTGGCTCCCAATCGGCCATATCACCTTGGTCAATTCATCACCAACTTAGGTGATTTAATTAAATCCATTTTCAACTACTTGGATCACCATTGGGCCCATGGCCCAATTAAATTTATTTCCTACCCATTTATCTTAGAGCTTAATCATCTTTACCCATTGGGTCCCAAATGGGTATTAGACCCAATTTGACCATTCTTGACCCAATTAATCATTTTTGACCAATTAAATAAGTTTCATCCAACCCATGGTCCATTGGACCATACTTGGGCCTTTGCCCAAATTTTGATCCACTTAACATCTATTCCATCAAAATTCCTAATTTCCATTATTAAAATACATAATAGCCACATATATATTAATTAAAAATTTTAGGCTATTACTCGTTTAGGGTTTTAGGGTTTAGGGTTTAGCTTTTAGAGTTTACGGTTTTAGGGTTTTAGGGATTTAGGGTTTAGGATTTCGGACATAGGGTTTTAGGGTTTTAGGTTAGGGTTTAGGGTTTTAGGGTTTTAGGTTTTAGTGTTTAGGGTTTCAGGGTTCAGGATTTCAGGGTTTTAGCGTTTAGGGTTTTAGGGTTTTGGGGTTTTGGGGGTTCAGGGTTTAGGGTTTAGGGTTTTTGGGATTTAGGGTTTTACGGTTTAGGATAGGGGTGGGGTTTTAGGGGTTTAGGGTTCTAGGTTTTAGGGTTTTTGGGTTTAGGTTTTAGGGCTTAGTGTAGGGTTTAGGGTTTAAGGTTTTAAGGTTTTAGGGTTTTGCGGCTTATGAAAGGGGTAGGATTTTAGGGGTTTACTGTAGGGTTTTAGTGGTTTGGGGTATTAGGTTTTAGGGTTTTGGATTTTTTGGGCTTTCGGGTTTTAGGGTTTTAGGGTTTAGGTTTTAGGGTTAAGGGTTAAGGGTTAGGGTTTAGGGTTTTAGGGTTTTAGGGTTTAGGGGTTTCAGGGTTTACGGTTTTAGGGTTTAGAATTTTAGGCTTCAGGGGTTTAGGGTTTTAGGGTTTAGGGTTTAGGGTTTTAGGATTTTAGGGTTTTAGGGTCTAGGGTTTTAAGGTTTAGGGCTTTAGGGTCTTGTGTTTTAGGGTTTAGGGTTCAGGGTTTAGGATTTAGGATTTAGGGTTTAGGGTTTAGGGTTTAGGATTTAGGGTTAAGGGTTTTAGGGTTTTAGGTTTTAGGGTTTAGGATTTTAGGGTTTGAGTGTTTTAGGGTTTACGGTTTTAGGGTTTAGGGTTTAGGGTTTAAAGTTTTACGGTTTTAAGGTTTAGGGTAGCGTTTTATGGGTTTTGGGTTTTAGGGTTTTATGGTTTTAGGGTTTAGGGTTTTGGGTTCAGGGTTAAGGGCTTAGGGTTTTAGAGTTTATGGTTTAGGTTTTAGGGTTTAGGGTTTTTGGATTTTTGGATTTTAGGGTTTAGGGTTTTAGGGTTTAGGGTTTTAAGGTTTTAGGGTTTAGTGTTTTGGGGTTTTAGGGTTTAGGGCCTAGGGTTTGGGGTTTAGGGTTTAGGGTTTAGGGTTTAGGGCTAAGGGTTTTAGGGTTTTAGGGTTTTAGGGTTTTAGGGTTAAGGGTTAGGGTTTAGGGTTTTAGGGTTTTAGGGTTTAGGGTTCAGGGTTTAGGGTTTAGGTTTTAGAGTTTAGGTTTTAGGGTTTACTA